>JAFFSR010000311.1:3000000-3452500 GCA_017163975.1 Anastatus disparis
TACAGCCGAAATAATAGCCACAAAACGCGAGAAATCAATAGGTAAAATAGCCTTCGGGAATATACCCTGATTCGCACAACCATCTGACACTCTCATAGAAAATGAGTTATATTTAGAGGTAAAAAGCGCCACACCAATATCTAACTTCTCCCCCAGCAATCCAACTGGCCGACCTAGTAGGGTGTACAGGTAATTGCGAGTATTATAGCTCCCAAATCTCCTCAATACAACAACTTGAAACCCTAGTAAACTCACTTCCCAGCCTATGCTAGAAGGCGACCCAGCCATGGCAGAACAGATAGCCAACTTGACACACCATCAGAACATCACTGATGCACTGCTCAACACTATGGGAGAGTGCATGGCGGTGCAGCAAGCTTTATTACACATACCGCTCTACGATGGGAAAAATATGTCACTTAGGACCTTTCTGCAAGATGTGGGAAACGGCCTTAGCATTTGTCCACAAGGTATTTATAATGTCTTCTTTAAGGGCGTTATTGCAAAGCTGCGCGACACCGCTAGAGACGCCGTCAATGGACTAGAAATCGCCTCCGTTAATGATCTCAAAGATGCGTTAAAGGAATATTTTTCCCCGAAAAAAAACATACTATTATTATATGGGAGGGATCCAAGTGATAAGAATGCGTAGAAACGAAACAGTTATCGAATATTACAGCCGCTTAAAGAAATTAATGGAAGAAGCCACAGCTTCACTTAAAGAGAAGTTCACGGTAGCACAGGTACCTGGCACATTAGTAATGTTTGAAGGACTTGCGCTAGAATCCTTCAAAAGAGGACTAACAGACGACATCCTGTTCGCTATAAGCGCACAAGAACATGAGACGTTGGCTGCAGCATTAAAATCAGCATAACGCTTTGAAAGAGACTTGATCTCTTCACACGACAAAGAGGATCTCTTCACGTCATCAAGACGGATCAATCAAAAGAAAAGTCACCTCGACAAGTCAAGTTCGAGGAAGATAACAACAGCTCCGAAGACCACAATCACCGGGTAGAGATGAGTACGAGCATAGGTCGTACTATCGTAACAATTCGTCAGCACGCGATGACCGTAGAAGATTCATACAGAAGAGCCGCCCCAAGAGCACAAAGCCCTGTAGACTACTCTAACAGGAAATACAATGCGAACGGTAGAAATAACGCTTATTCTTCTAAAAGATATGGTAATAATTATCGTAGCAGAAACTTTAACAAATACAGAAGGGACTCTGGAGAAAGCAATCCTAGAACACCCAATAATTATACGAACGCTAGAGCGCGCTCGCCTACTCCAACCAGATATGCGCCTCCAGTACATTACCCCTATATCAATGCCACCTATGGGTCCGACGCCATATCCGTATCAATATATGCCACCGTATCAACCACAATACCCACCTATGACGTACCAACAACTAAGACCACGAGAGTCTTTAAACTCATTGCCTGCTCGTCAGGCGGACGCCTCGACGAGCAAACCCAACCTGGAGCGTCCACTTGCAGTCAAATTCATAACCGCAACAGATTTGAAAGAGGAACCAGTCATAGGGGAACAGCATCAATAATCATACTAAAATCTCCGGAATTAAAAAACCCAATGGAATTTTTAATAGATACTGGAGCCGAAATTAACTTGATTCACGTGAGCGCTCTGCAACCCAGGACACTCTTAGAAGCACATGAAGCTATGAGTATCACTGGAATAACTACGGACTTCTTTAATACCGCAGGTTCAACAGAGATAACTCACTTCGAAAAACCGATGAAGTTTCAGGTTATAACTGGAAACCTCCCGATCCCAGCATCAGGGATATTAGGAGTCGATTTCCTAAAAACGGAATCAGCGGAAATTTCATTTCACCACAATGCTATGGTAACTTTGTCACAACCTATACGTCCTGTAAGTTTTGTGAATTATGAATACAGAGCCCCTAAACCCACAAAGTACATGCTGCAAACCCGGTCAAAAACGCCAATCACGATTAACTTACACGCTTACGAACTAAAATCAGGATACCTACCAAGATTAAAAACACAGGAAAATATCTTTATAGGCGAAGCCATAGTCAGTAATGACAAACAAAAATGCATCGTAATGGCTATTAACTCTTACGAGGAGGACGCAGAAGTCGAGATACCACCGCAAGAGTTACAAGCCTATGACGTTTTTGGGGAATCCGAGGATTTCTTCGGCACCGAAGGATCTGAAAATGACCTTACAGAAGCAGACAGGTTACAGGAAGTCCTGAACAGCCTACGACTCGAACATTCAAACAGCGAGGGAAGGCAACACGTTTTTAAAATAGTCAAAGACTATCCACAGCTATTTCATCTAGCAGGAGACAGGCTATTTGCTACAGATGTACTAAAACACTGTATACCTACGAAAAATGATGCACCGGTATTTATAAAACAATACCGATATCCACCAATACATAGAGAGGAAATACGCCGACAAGTGACTAAGTTATTAAAAGACGATATCATAGAGAATTCAAGGTCACCATATAATTCGCCTCTCTGGATCATCCCCAAGAAAAATGACTCCAAGGGTAATAAAAGATAGCGAATGGTAATAGATTACCAAGCCCTCAATGAAAAGACAATTGATGATACTCACCCCTTGCCTAATATAATGGAAATCCTAGATCGACTTGGAGGAGCAAAATACTTCTCGATATTCGACTTATCTTCAGGGTTTCATCAGATCGAAGTCAACGAAGCAGATAGGCATAAAACTGCCTTTAGCTCGGCAACAGGGCATTACTATTACAAGCGAATGCCCTTTTGTCTCAAATCTGCACCTGCAACATTCCAAAGGCTCATGAATTTAGTCCTGTTAGAATTACAGGGCTCGGAACTATTAGTTTATTCTGACGACGTAATTATCTTCGCGTCAGACTTAGATGAGCATGAAAAAAAGGTACGTCGACTGTTCAATCGACTACTTAATGCTAGATTATCTCTACAACCGGACAAATGCGAATTTTTTCGCACCGAAGTAGAGTACTTAGAGCATATAATTTCAGAAGAAGGTGTGAAACTCGACCCCAAGAAAACAGTGAAGAACTTTTCATAGCCTAAAAACCAAACGAACATCAGGCAATTTTTAGGATTAGCCGGATATTACCGTAGATTTATTGAAGGATTTTCAGCTAGGGCAAGGCCTCTTTCAGATCTATTGAAAAAAACGGTACCGTTCCAATGGGCGAACAAGCAACAAGAAAGCTTCGAAGATCTTAAAACTGCCCTAAGCAGCGCACCGGTCTTACAACACCCAGACTTCGAGAAACCATTCATTCTCACCATTGATGCATCGGACTACGCCGTAGGCGCAGTCCTCAGTCAGGGCGAGATAGGGCAAGACAGTCCCATAGCTTACATGTCCTTGATGATGAAACCTGCCGAAAGAAACTACACCACAACGGTAAAAGAGTCCTTAGCAATAATTTACGCTGTGCTGCACTACCGCCCATATCTTTACGGACGGGAATCCACACTTATAAGTGACCACGAACCATTAAAATAGATAGACTCCTTAAAACCCCCGATTCGAAGATTGATAAGATGGAGAACTCGACTCCGGGAGGACGAGTACGAATTCCTCCACAGGACAGGACGATTAAACGTTAACGCTGACGCACTATCCAGAAATCCAATACAAGAAGATGCTGTAGTATTGTCTACCTCTTCTTCCGCAAAAATCAACAAATCGCCGGAACCTCCAAAACCTCGAGGACGACCACCAGGAAACAAAAATAAACTCTTACCCTTGCTATCAACTTCCACCACCACCGGGAACACCATCGGTTAAAGGGTAAGAACTAGGCATGCTAGTAAAGAATGACCACCCCCTCCGGTTAACACCAAGGAGAAACGTGCTCGCTCAGCGCCACAACCAATGCGCAAGTCAACAGTAAAACCACCAGACCTAAGGGTTACGAAGGAAAAGGAACCCCGTATCACCCAACGTAGAGGTACAAGCACTCAACCACGGGAAGAGACTCAAGCCAACCCTATACCGTCAACGTCCTCAAGCAATAATCCAAAACCTATACGACCAGCAAAATTTTCTAAAAGAGTAACATTTCAAACAAGTGAAGACTCAGACTCAACGAATGATCCCCCACTACCTCGCAAAAGACTAAGCGGATTCTCAAGCCTAATACCGGAAGGACTACCTACAACTAACCAGACCTCATCGCAAGACAAACAAACAAATGAAGAAGAGGAAACACCACCAAGCAAACAAACGATTATTGAGTCAGCCGCTCGAAGGAGTTCACACTCTGACGAGTCAGAATCAATGGACGAATATTGGTGGGACGAAAATATCTCTAGAAATCGACTAATAGCGCGCTCCATCCCAGTGCAACCCGAACTAAACCATGGCACCAATGTACCATGCCTTGACAATATTGTAGAAGACAACAGCACTGACGAATCTTCCACGGAGGACGACGAAGAGATCCAATATCCTCCTCCAAGAGTGTCTGATACCGTACCACCAGAGTTATTTTATCCAGAATTCATGAAAACTCCGAATAGCGTGCTACAAATAAAGCTAATAAACGAAAGCTTAACACATAAAAAGGATAACCTCCTCCACTTTACATCCGCAGACTGTGAATTCGCTACTCCTGTAGCCAAACTATTGAAAGACCTAAATCAATTAGATGAAAACAAAATAAAAGGACTTAAACCGAAACCAGGACAAGTAATAGTAACACCAAGAACTAAGACTTTTCTATTAAACGGTATTCTCATCAATAAACACTTTGAAGTATTTTCCGAACAAGAACTTCGTAATACGCTTAAAAATCTAGCAGAGTGTATAAAGAAATATGAAATAAAAACACTTCGCATTTCTAAACAAAATAACCTGATGGATCAAATTTGATTCTCGACATTTTTACAAACATTAAAGGAAACATTAAACCACTGCGAATGCCGAATCTTCATATGTTACGGCTCATCAACTATACCCCCGGACGACATGAAAGATAAAATCATCGAAGAATACCACACCAACGTAATCGGAGGCCATAAAGGAGTAACTAAAACATACAGAAGAATTAAAGAAAAATTCTTCTGGAGTGGACTAAAAGAGGATGTAACCGAATACGTTCGAAATTGCGAACAATGCCAAGAGCTTAAACTGGTTAGAATTAAAAACAGAAAGCCTATGATCATTACAGATACGCCTATTGAACCCTTCGACAAAATATCCATCGACACAGTCGGGTCACTTCCAATTACGCCCGATGGTAATCGACATATATTAACCGTGCAAGATAATTTGACGAAATATTGCATAGACGTGTCCATTAAAAATACAAAAGCTGGAACCATCGCAGACTCTCTGGCACGATATGTAATCACTCTGTACGGTTCACCACGTGTAATCCTGCCAGACAAAGCACCAGCCCTCATAGGAAAGGTAGTGCACCAACTAACAAAAATATTTAAAATCCAACAAGTTACAACATCTGGATATCATCCGCAATCCAACGGTTCCTTAGAACGAAGTCACATTGTATTGACCAAGTGCATGCGACACTACATAGAAAACTACGAAGACTGGGATAAGGTTGTGCCATTTGCAATATTTTCGTACAACACCAGCGTGCACGAATCAACTGGATTCACACCCTTCGAACTAATTTTTGGCAAGCCCGCAAGAACACCAAGCTCGCTGCCCTTAGAGAAAATAGACACATACTCGTCTTACATAGTGGAATTAATCAATCGGCTACATGATACGCGGAAAATGGCCGCTGAGTCCCTTGTTAATTCAAAACACAGGAACAAACACTACTATGACAAAAAAGGCCAAATCACATCATTACTCGCCAAGAGACTCAGTATACGCCATCAAGGAACCCCGACCAAATAAACTTGACAAAACATATAAGGGTCCATACAAAATAATTGAACTTCTAGAAAAACATAACGTTATTTTTGAAGACGAAGACAGCAAGCGTCTTTTAAAACATATATATAAAATCAAGCTGGCCCATCACCAATAGAAATATTTTGTTTCAGATGACAAGGATGTGGACCATCATCCTAGCCTTGACAACAATCAAGCCTATACTGGGCGAAAATTATGTTATGCAACAATTAACAAGTAATCCAGGTATCTACTTCGAAAAATTACAGAACATATGCTACACAGATACTGATTGGAAAATAGTGATTTTCATAGATATAGAACCATTATATTACAATGCAACATCCATAACAGATACTCTTCAGGGACTCATAAGAAAATGCTCTCATGGAGAAAAATATCCTGAACTCTGCGACCCTATGATAAAAAGAATTTTCTTTCTAGAGGAAGAAAACAAACTGATAGAACGAAACTACAAGGATTTAGTCGATTCGATGAACGAAGTAGAATCACTGAAATTTGAACCATCTAATAACCCAAATATAAAGAAAAGAAGTGTACCATTTGGATTCATAGGTAGCATTAGCAGGTCACTGTTTGGCACGCTTTCCACAGAAGACGGATAAGTGTATGATAAACAGATTCAATCATAATTCGACGGATAAAAAGAAATAGCAAAAATCGCAAAAGTAGAAACACATATAGTCCAGCATAAATTAGCCTCCATAAGTGACCAAGTCGACAAAAATTAAAAATATGTATACCAGACTTATGGACTCTATTCAAAGGCATTAAAAGAATTCGAGGCTATAAACGAATTAAAAACTCATGCAAATATTATGAAACATTATTCAGGAACAGTAAATTATATAGAGACAGCACTTCACCAATACAAGGAAACCTTCAAAACACTGAGCAATATCGTTTACGCTGCGAGAATTGGTCACGTTCACCCATCATCATTAACAACCGATAACCTACAAAATGTTATTGAGCAGATAACTGACCTACACCCCGAACACGGATTCGCGATCCCCATCATGCACGCACGAATGGAAAAACTCACGAAAATAACAACAGTCCACCTAGGATTCAGAAATCGAAAATTCCTAATAAAAATAAGAATACCCATGTTAAACAAATTCCCCACAGAATTATACAAGATACACCCAGTACCCATCCCCCAACAACAGGGTGACCACCTCATTACAGCATTCATCACTTCGCAAGCGTCATATATATTCTTGGGTAGCGATAAGAGATCATACAGTCTCCTGTCCCACTCAAACTTAAAAACATGTAAACACACGCTACATTATAAGATATGCACTCGTAACACACCAATATTCAAGGCAAGTCACAACCTGGCATGCGAAGACTTATTATCAAATCAACCAAGTCACGCAATTATCAAAACTTGTCCAATAAGCGTGACTTATCATTATAAACCCTATTGGATACACCTAGAATCAATAGACGGTTGGCTTTATTCAGTGAATGGGCCAAAAGTAATCCAAATATTGTGCCCAGGACAAGGACATGCATTCGTTAAATTATAGGAGTAGGAATACTCCAGTTAAAACCAAAATGTTCTGGAAAACGCGATCACACTACCCTTACAGGACTCAAAACAATAGGAAACATGGAAGAATTCCTATACTTATCTCAAATACACTTGAATATTACACACATGGACGAAGATGTCTTTAAGAAGATATCAGCCCTTAACGACTCATTACCATTCCCACCCCTTAAATAATCAGTAGGAAAAATCGAACAAGACATTAGCCTAGAAAACATACAAAGCCAATACGATAAAATCATAAAAGAAACGAACAACAAAAATCTGACACATCTCGTATCACACGGAACCATAAATCATCAACAGCAGAATAAAACGCAACTACAAGTTACCGACAGACGACATCGAAAATCAACAAGAACTCCTACCTACCAACTCACCACAACACGGGACAGTAAAAGAAAATGAAACAATTACACCAAACGAACCAGACGCTACGGACTAACCGACTAGGACAGACCCTATATATGATACAGTGTCTCCCCCAAAACAAGTTTCCAACTAAAAAAAAAAAAAAAAAAAAATAGAATAGAATGGAGACACTTCTTTTTATAATGCATGCATTAAGGATAAATTTTTTTTTGTTTTTTGCATGAAAAATAGAAACTTGCATGAAAAGTAGAAATTGTTTTTTACTAAAATATTTTTCCTCTACAGATGTTTTCCTTCACTACCTCCTTTATACTTCTCCTTATCACAGCAACTATTCCACCCCAAAAACCTTACTCTATCACACCTGTTGAAAACCAACCAGGGATTTATTATGAATTTATCGGAGAATACAGCTACAACAATGATTTCTGGACTGCCGATACAACAATAAACCTTTTCCAATTATATGACGACGAAAAAACCATAATAATGGAGATGAAAATAATATAAAATTTCTGCTCTTATTACTGTAAACCACAGCTCGAAGGATTTATACACTTACACAACCTGATCGACACCACCGAAGAACTCAGACAAGAAACTTTCAACATGGTGAGAGTGGAAAAGGGACACAAGGAATTCTCCTTTGAACCAACAATACCATCCAACAGAATTTCCGACGAAATTGAACAAACACATTTAAATAGGCTGGAACTCCCACCGACAGGCAAATACTCAGCCGACACCATACGATCATGGATTAAGGGCACAAAATACCTTTTTTCTGGTCCCAACATCAAATTTGGTTTAATTGATTTTTTTCATAGAAAATTTACTGTAGAATAAGCTCTAACAAGTTTTTTTACCCTATCTCATTTAGTTTTGTTTTTAGGAAGAAATTAGTAAGATAAACTTTTTGATTTTTTTGTTAATTTTGCTATTTTGAGATTTTTCTCAAATTTTTAGCTAATCTTATTAAAACACTATGAAAACTTATTTTTTTATGACTTGATTCAATAATTCATGAATCATAAATTAATCTCCAATAAGTTTTCTTTAACAGATTTAATTTTGTTTTTATTTATAAAGTATATAGTGATATAATTTTCACAAATTTAAAAAATTTTAAGAATTATTTTAAATTAAATTTTTATTGATTTTTTTTAGGTTTAATTGAAAAAAAAAGAGTTTATTTTTTTAATTTTAACAAAATATTTATCTTGATTTAAGTTCAAAAAAGTTTTACATCCATATTTGATTCCGTTTTGATTTTGTAAAAAAACGAGTGGCACATAGTTATTCATGTAATTTTTTATCAATTTGAATTTCGCGCGTTCGCGCTTTCGGCTCGTATCATTTCGCTACATGACAGTCAGTCTCAGCTGATTGTACGGTCAGTTGTCAATAAGTTTGTTTATTTAAAGTGCATTTAAAAAATTATTAGTAGGTTTTGTGGTTTAATTTACGTAAAATTATTAATTTTTAATAAATTACACGTTCGCGAGTTATTTCATATTTTTTTATGTGCGCCTGAAATTCTACGTATATCTAAATAGAAAGTGTATTTAAAGTATAAAAAGCTTGAATGGACATTAAGAATACGAACCTCAAAAATGTCAAATAATGAAAGAGATACAAGAGGCAGATTTCATAACCAACATCAAGATAGAAAACGATCTACAGGAAGATCTAAAAAGAGGCCAAGGAAATTTCTTGGTAGGAGTAAAAAAAATTCTCCTCAAGCTAAGAGAAGTAGATCCTCTACTTCTTTTACTAAACTGAAAATAACAGAATTTTCAAGTTCCAGGGTAAAAAATAGAGATGTTGATATCAACGTTCTATCTTCTATGTTAGAAAAATTGTATTGCAGTGTATGCCATCATAAGATAAAATTTATTGAAATCTCTTTTTGAGGATAAGGAATCAAAATTAATATAAATTGTGATTTTTGTGATAAATAAGCAACTGTAAACTCTAACAAGAGAGAAAGTGCTTATGGACAATACGTATGAAGTTAACAGATATAATGTTCTTGCTACTCGTGTACTTGGCCATGGACTTGCAAGTTTGTCTAGTTTTTGTAGTTTAATAGATTTATCAAAGCCAGCGTTCAGTGCTATAAATAGTTAAATAACAAAAGTATACGAACAAGTGGCAAAAGGTTCTACATCTGAAGCTGTTAAAAAATAACTTGAATCAACTTCCCCAAATAGTGCTGATCTTGATATATTTTTCTCAAGATATTGGAGAAATTAAACATCGAACTTGGAAATGTATCTATCGAGTGGGTCAGGACTTTGAATGATAGAAGATAATTCAATCTAGAGTGATCAAGTTAGTCTCATTCGAAAGAAGCACATACTCTGAAAAGAAAAGTACAAATAGGTGTGATGGATTTCTATACACCGGGTGCATATTAAATTCATGTAAGTATATGATTCTAATTATTATTACATATTTGGATTTAAATTTTATTTATAAATTTTAATATTAATTAAAATATAAATTATAAATCTAAATTTTATTTCTTAATTTTGAATTTGAATTATAAAATAAAATATAATATGATTACTCCATATTAAATATTATTTCTCAGTTTCCAGCTGATTCAAGGTTAGTACGAGTAATTCTAACAACCATCAGAGTAACAAATAACTATGTATTTGTTGATTCTTACAACAAATACACAGTTTCATTGGTGAATAAGGGTGAGTGCTGACAAAATATATTATAATAAGAAAGATTATTATTATTGATTATTTTAATAGCTTATATCTTCTTGCATTTCAGCTTTATCTAGTCGATAACAAGGTTCTCTTGTCTGGTATCTCTTTTTTATATTGTTGGCTTATATAAATAAGAAATACCAGGAAAGAATCATTTTATGAAAGATACGTATAGCATTGATAATTTTAAGATATAATAATTCAAAACTTTAAAGCTGTTTTTCTTAAATATTGAATTTTTAAGATTTTAGGTGCTGGGCCGTAAGGTTTAAGCTGAACCCATGGGTAGATTTGACTTTTTCAAACAGTTTTGGCTTCAGTATTAGCATCATTCTCGCATGAATGGAGGATTTTCGAATGACTAGAAGTAGTAAAAAAACCCAAAAATAAGGTAAAAATATTAAAATTTATTGAAAAAATTGATATTTTTTGTGTTTTAGAAATCTCTTCATTCATGCGAGAATGGTAGTAATATTGAAGCTAAAACCATTTGGAAGAGTTCAATTCATCCATGGGTTCAGATTAAACCTTACGGTCAAGAGCTTATGAGTACAAAGGTTCATCGAATGATTGTGGGCTTAAAACTAAAGCAAAATTTGCTTATAATAGCTTAAATTAAAGGTATTCGAGTCTACTTTTAGATATTTCATTTATTAAAAAATAACCAAGTTAAATATAATGAATATTGAATATTTGTGTTTGCAGGTTATAAAAGTGTTTTGTCCCCTTAACTACGCAAAAACTACATTAGAGGACCATACGGAAATTTACCAAAGAATCAGGAATTCACTAACAAAACTGGAGTCGGGAGTCATAAGCCCAAACCTTTTGCTCCAAAATCAATTAGAATCCATCTTCGACGAAATTGGACAAAACAAACACGAGTCACGTTTACCGCCACTGGACCTATCATCCAAGGCATTTGAAAAAATATCCCAAATTAACACATCGAAGTTTGCTTTCAGCATAAACATTCAGCTGAAGGTCGCTAGCTATACCATAAGGACATTCCAGCTATACAAGATGCACCGAATACCCGTGCCTCAGATCGACAATACCGTGGCCACGATTTCGCTAAAATCTACGTTCATCGCAACCAATAATGCTACAGAACAATATATACTTTCAGACAACATCAAGTAATGTATTACAATCACGGATACTATCTTCTGTCCACAACCCACGAGGATATAAACCAAACCAACTTGTGAATCCACGCTTCAAACGGCCACATCAGCAACTAAATTTGACTTATGCACCATATCTATCAGCCACGACACAAGGACCACTTACCACTTACTGAAAACAACGGACGAATGGATTTTCTCAGCACCCACACTGGAAGAAATTAGGATCATTTGTAATCAGACCAATAATGAAACTGTAACAGGGATTGGAATCATATGGATCATGCCAACTTGTAGTGTAACAACGCCATATATACATTTAAAGGGAAAGATACCTGTTCACAAGGAAAAACCCCACTTTCATTCAACCTTACACCTGATCACAACAAGAGTCATCAGGATACCACCGTTGTATTACCTTATATTACTGATAGGAGTTACAGTCACAAGCATTACCATGTGGGCAACATGGAAGATCATGGTTTGGAGAAACAACAAAAAAAAAAAACTGAATTGGAACTCTTACCATCACCTCTAGCAGAAATACTCATGGACATTGGACCACCCTTACCGTTGGACCGATCCCAACTCTACTGCTTTCCGCCAGACATCGTCCAGTCACTTAACTATCAGCCTCATCATATATATATATATATATATATATATATATATATATATATATATATATATATATCCTCAAAAACTCCATTACAACCATCAAATTTCTTCAAAAATCAGTTAACAGTAAATGTAAGGGATAAGGCGAAGAACATGACGGAGTAAATATAACCATCAGATGATAATGACCGAAATATCTACACATGATCCGCAACAAGAAAATTTCAGGACAATAAGAGTAATAATAACAAGAAGAATCAAGCACTAGTTTTAAGTAACATTTATCATGCCGTTTACCAATAAGATGTACTACCCCTCCTCCTTTTTTTTTCCTCCTCTCTTATACCTACTATCCTCCACCTCTCGACTTTGTGTGTGTGTGCTCTTCCTCCTTAACTATTCCCTTCTCCTTTGTTTATATCCTTTCATGAATATTTTGTTCCCGCAGATGACAAACGAGAGAATCAACATCGCTAACGTCGACCAAGATCAGGGTGACGATCTGTGCGGCTTAGAAACCGTGGTCGTAGGCACATGTGTCATGATGAAGTCGGGAATGACGCATCATGTGTATTACAACCCATACAGCCGCAAGCTCTTGTGCATCCGATGCTTTGATAAAACAAGCTACACCAAAAACTATAGAAGACATGAGACCTTTCATCGATTCCGTTTTAACAAACCATTATACAATGAATGTAATGAGTGCGGTGATAATTTACTGAAGGTAAGGCCAGCTTCAGCATGCAGTGTCTGCGTTACAACCGTTAGCCAGAATCTACACGAGATCAGGGACCTGGGAGGTAAATTCATCCCAGATCCAAGAGTCAGCGAAGTGGAGGAAAGGCTTTGCGCATTCGAGAGGCAGCCAACTCCACCTCGTACGCCAGATATCACAGTACAACCCAATCCGATGAACGAATATGAAGTCATCACTGCAGTATATTGTATCACTAGTAAAACCAAGGAAGCAGTATACTTCAGCGAAGTAAGTCAAAAGGTGATTTGCCGAACCTGTTATAAAGTCACTGCAAGGACCAGAGAAAGCTATCAACGGTACAAGAAATTCCACCGGGTATCTCTTTACTGTAACTATCACCTCCTACGCGTGCAACAGGCCAGAAAATGCAAGGATTGCATCGGCACTACATTCAAAAGATGCAACCAAATTCAAGACCAAGGCGGAGCTTTCGTGTACCATCGGCCGAGGGCAAAATAATCTCCTCCCTCTTAACAAACACCCCCGCCCCTCCTCTCTCTCTCTTTCCTCTTAATCCCGAATACCATTCCAATACCGTACACTGTAACGTTTTTATTTCCCGCGGGTGGGAAATATTACGTCTTTACCTCCTGTTGCCAGACGCTTCAGTGAGCGACCAGGGTTCGAGGCAGGAGGTCGGTTAGGACGGACGGTGGAAAGATAAAGGATAGTAAACGGGTTGACACTTTTGTTTATGCTAAGGAGTACCAGAACTTTATTGTACTCTAAACTCATATCTTACAACGACGTATAACAATAACAATGAAAAGTAATAAACTAACCTAAATTATATAAACCAAAATGACTAACCTAATATGTGTATGCGAGATACAAAGAAATAAAGATTGAATTTAATATAAACCACTTGACGGCTTATGCGCCCCTTGTTGGCGATGGAAATAATGAAATCAAAAATAATTGAAATAAACTTTATCTTTAATAATAAGCCGAATTAGACTGACGGCGGTTAATGGCCTGGACGGTTTAAATGAACAAACAAAAATTTATAATAGTTATAATATCAATAACCTAATCTTATAACGGTGGGTGGACGACACCCTTAATGCGGTAACGGAATACGGCTGAAGGCCTATGATTCTCTAATGTGCGACCAGATGCACATGAATGGAGTAATCCTGGCTTGCCTTTTCCGGCGGAGGCAATGGGTGAGAAGCACCCTTAATACCAACTTAATACTACGGTTAAAACAGGTGTAAAAACACCTTAAAGTTGCTACGAACTAATCTTAGACTAAATGTCTTATATACGGGTCAGCGCGGCGGCTCAGCGGTGTATAACGGTTCGGCGTAAATCAGCCTTAATATCAAATGTTAAATAATGATTAATTAATATTAAATTTATAAAGTTTCTACTTTATCAACGGCCGGTACGGCGGCTCGGCGGTACAGACTAAAACAATCTTATATTAAATTAAACTAATCTATTTACAACGCGGTCGGTACGGTGGTACGGCTGTACGGCTGTACGGCGGTGCGGAAGTGCAGTGGCGGTTCTCTCGGTCGCATTTTATCTAAGCCAGCGAGCGCACTCGGCAAAGATTAAATGCGGCTCGACTTGCTTCTAACGGTTAGACACATTAGAGCGAGCGAGAGAGTGGCTTTACTTATAAGGCGTGGGAGCCCCTTATAAGAACGCCAGTACTGTATACTGCTTTCTCTCTCTAGGCCAGCGAGCGCACTCAGCTAAGAGAGAGGGAGAGCACAGTCCCCAATGCCTCGACTCTTCGCTGAGCCTTAGCTCTTATATCTCCTCGAGCTCGCTGTTCCTCTTGCGGAAGCAGCAAAAACTGACGGCACCTGGCGGTTGAGCCTGTTACTATCGTGCCTCGCGGGAGATTTGAATATCCTGTCTGCACGATTATGAATAATCGTTGCAACAGACATGTGCACATACCTTACTGTAATTGTAATGTTAGTACTATCACTGGTTATAGTTATTGTAATAATACTAATAGTATAATAACAAACTAACCGCATCTTTAATCATGTACATTCCCTTTTTTCCCTCTCTCATTCCATGACACCATAAACAGTCATCTTATATTTTACAGATGAACAAACTCGCCATACAGATGAACATCTTAATATACTTAGGATTTAACCCAAAACAATCACGATGCCATCTACGAGAACCATATCCATGCGGAGATATGTGCCAGACATGTCAACGATCCTAGCCTACGAAATACCAATAAATGTATTCCACTACCACGTTGGCGCCCCTATAAGCCTTACTAGAAGATAATATATATTACTAGCCACGCATTTTAACCCCACCGAACTATCGCAATTGCAGCGACATTACTATCTTCACGAACAGGAATACAATGGAGAAGAACCTAATGGAGAATCCAAAGATGAAGGCTACCGAACACCATAAACTCTCTCCGCTTCAAAAGAAGAAACATATTTTTATATATATCGCATGTAAAATAGTATGTATGTATGCATGTATGAATACGACCTACCGATCACCCCCTCTTCATACCTTTATAAACTTATACACGTTCATACCTGTATAAACTCATACACGCTCACACCTTAACCGCGAATGTACTCATCAACCATTCTTGTAAAAAGAAAATTTTTCAATACTGGCCACAGTTTAAGTTCATCGAGGACGATGAACACTTTTGGCTTGGAAGGTGTAACATTCTAGCTTCATAAAAAGTTTTTTTTTAATTTTTTATTTTTCTATAACTATTTCTGCAATGACCAGTATCGAAAAATTCTCTTAATTAATATGCGCAGCCAGTCCGTCGAGGCCACAGATGTTTTTACTTTGGGAACTGATTAAGATATCGAAAGATCTACGAGCCAAATTTGCTATTAACAAATAGCATAATCTAGTGTGTGTCTTCTTTGACGTCTTAATTAAATCTTAAATGAACACAAGTGTTCCAAACAATCATGCCACCTTGGCCGCTTTTCCGTACTTACAGGTATAAAAGGCCAGAGAGGGCATTGTTCGCTCTCTTTTATTACGGCAATACTTCTTGAGGCATATTCAAAGCAGGTTACATACCTTTATCGTTATATTTTTCATTTTCGTCTCTAGAGACGAGAAACTCATATTATATTTTTCATTCTCGTCTCTATAGACGACAATTCCATTATATCTAATGAGCAAACCGTACTTCTCGGTTTCTCGCTCCATCCCCATAAACGGGGTCTTCTTCATAAATATGCGTCATTTTCTTTATTTTCCATTATATTAACAGCCTGCTTGGGCCCACTGAAATATTACACAAGAATACTAACTACAGGCTTCCTCAGAAGCTACATATATTTTCACTACAATTCCCTTCATCAACCTATTTGGTTCTATCTAGATTCTACTCTCAATTTCTTTTTCGCTTTCAACCCCAACGACGCGCATATCACCCCAAAATCGCGACTTCGCGTGTGTATATTATAAATCGGTGGAGAAGTGCAAATCAGCGACTATTTTATTGTGCAAAATCAACACGTAAATAATACTCTAATATATATATATATAAAAATATATATATATATATATATATAGATATATATATACATAATCTATATACACATATAACCACATACATATATATAAAGAGACATTTTCTCACACCAATAAAACAAACCATAAATTGTGCATCGAACAAAACTAAATTGACTGTGTAAACTTTGTGTGACAATAAACTAATCGTTTGGAATTTTGTGTGACAATAAACTAATCGTGTAAAACTTTGTGTGCTAATAAAAATCATCTAAAATAAATGGACAGTTTTCCCATTTATTATAACAAAACAACCAGCCCAATTTTAACAAGATCAAAGATCGACAGGACTCCAGTCTACAATTAAAGCCAGCAACAAGGACAGCAGTCAAAGTAAGTAAAACCTTTCAATTGCGATCATCTCTCTTCTCTTATTCTCTCGCAATCTCAATACGGGTTCACGAGCCCGCAAAATAGATTGCCTCCTTTGCCACACAATCTGCCACGCATTAGCCTTAACGTGCATCCGATCGGCGCGTTTAGGCCTGTACATTCACGGCCCTTCTTTTTATATATGTATCTAATTTACAATAATAAATTGAAATAACGCCGGAACGTTACAGACAATTTATTTAAGTACAAGCACGTGTACAAATAAAAATGTAATTAAGGTTAAATGTATGTTATTTATAAAAAATTGTGAAGAAGTAACTTTTTAAACAATATATTTTCATGAAAACTAATTTAAATTCTTTATTCTCTGAATGATAACTGAATAAATTTTAATTTAATAAAGTTAGTTATACAATTATAAATATATAATATTTATATAACTCTTTATCAAATAAAATTATTATTTCTTCAATATATATATATATATATATATATATATATATATATATATATATATATATATATATATATGGGACATTTCACGTCAACTCACCTAACAAAAAAATAGAATTCGTCGAAAATCTGTGAAAATGTTCTATTTGATACCCAAAATATACAAAAAAAATTTTAGAGGTCCAGGTCAAAGGGGTCAGGATTTAAACGTGATGGAATTTTTCGAATTTTCCAAATTTTTTGCTAAATAAATATTTTAATGAATTTTTTCCTCAAAAACTATCAATTTTTCGTTAAAACTTAATAGAATACTTTTTCTTGGAAATTAGATGTAGAATTCACCTAAATTTTTGCAAATTATAATATACTGATTTTTATGCTTACTTGATCGATTTAAACATACTATTTAGTATATCTAAAAATCGAGCAGGTTAAATTGGCTTTTTAAAGTCTTATTTTTTTCGTTTTTTTATGAGGAAAAAATATACGAAGCCTCCAGTTGGGCAGCCTTCTCAAAGTTACTTAATTGTGCAAAAATGTCTGAAAAAATCGTTATTTTGGATCAATGATGAGATTCGTAATTTTTTTTCTGAAAAAGTATTGATTTTTGGGACACATGTATGAAGATGTTTTTTATTGGAAATCATGTGTAGAATTAAAACATATTTTTACAAACTGTAATTTAAGACATTATAAACCATATATACCAAAACTTTAACAAAAAATAAATTTTAAAATTTCAAAATTTCATTTATAATTCGTGATGTTTAGCAAATAATGGTTTACAAAAATTTACATACATTTTACATACAATTTCCAATAAAAAACATTACCATACATTTGTCCCAAAAATCAATACTTTTTCAGAAAAAAAATCACGAATCTCGTCATTGATCCAAAATAACGATTTATTCAGACTTTTTTGCACAATTAAGTAACTTTGAGAAGGCTGTCCAACTGGAGGCTTTGTATATTTTTTCCTCATAAAAAAACGAAAAAAATAAGACTTTAAAAAGCCAATTTAACCTGCTCGATTTTTAGATATACTAAATAGTATGTTTAAATCGATCAAGTAAGCATAAAAATCAGTATATTATAATTTGCAAAAATTCAGGTGAATTCTACATCTAATTTCCAAATAAAAGTATTCTATTAAGTTTTAACGAAAAATTGATAGTTTTTGAGGAAAAAATTCATTAAGAGGAGGCCGTATCATTCTGTCCTTGTCTAATCTAAATTTTCGTTATTATAAATAAATAAAATATTTTCATAGAAAAGTAAGACAACCGCCCAATAGAGCAAAATACAAGCAAACGATTCTTTTCTATGAAAAAATATGAAATTTTTATTATTTTTCGAATGAAGTCTGAAACGGAAAAACAATCGAACTTGATTGAGTTGATTGAACTGTTTTTTCGTTTCAGACTTCATTAAAAAAATAATCAAAATTTCATATTTTTTCATAGAAAAGAATTGTTTGCTTGTCTTTTGCTCTATTGGGCGGTTGTCTTACTTTTCTATAAAAATATTTTATTTATTTAAAATAACGAAAATTTAGATTAGACAAGGACAGAATGATACGGCCGCCTCTTAAAATATTTATTTAGCAAAAAATTTGGAAAATTCGAAAAATTCCATCACGTTTAAATACTGACCCCTTTGACCTGGACCTCTAAAATTTTTTTTGTATATTTTGGGTATCAAATAGAACATTTTCACAGATTTTCGACGAATTCTATTTTTTTGTTAGGTGAGTTGACGTGAAACGTTCCATATATATATTGAAAAAATAATTATTACAATAGATTGTATTTAAATAAAAATGTTTATTTTAATGATTATAGCGTTGAAATTTATTTTGATAAAAATGTTATTTGATTGACATTTACAGTATTATTTTAACTATATTTGAAAAGTTACTTATCATCAATGGAAAAATATTTAATTTTTTAAATTAATAATCTATTAATATCAAGAATTTTTCAAGAATTATAATTTTTATAATATGCAAACCTTACTTATGATACTTTGTAATATTTGTATCTCATTAAAATTTTATATTAGATGCAAAAAGGATTGTTAAGTAATTGCAAATCGTTATTTTATTATTCTGAAATATTCAAATTTAAAATTAACCAAAAATGTGTATTTTAATCTTATGGTTTTTTTAATTTAAATTTCGTATTTCGGATATATGAAATACATTTGTGAAGATATTTTTATTAGAAATAAACACAAAATTTTTTTTAAGCATGTTTCACGTAAAAATTAATTTCATAATTGAAATTCATGGTCACATATTAAGAGGAGGCCGTATAGCTCTGTCCTTGTCTAATCTAAATTTTCGTTATTATTAATAAATTAGATATTTTTATACAAAAGTAAGGACATAGCCCAATAGATTTAAGGACGAGCAAACGATCCTATTCTCTGAAAAAATATAAAATTTTCATTATTTTTCGAGTGAGGTCTGAAACCGAAAAATAATTGAATTTGATAACTGTTTTTCCGTTTCAGAGCTCACTCGAAAAATAATGAAAATTTTATATTTTTTCATAGGATAGGATCGTTTGCTCGTCCTTAAATCTATTGGGCTATGCCCTTACTTTCGTATAAAAATATCCAATTTATTAATAATAACGAAAATTTAAATTAGACAAGGACAGAGCTATACGGCCGCCTCTTAAGGTCTGTAAATTATAGTCGTTACTCAGTTCCCAGTTTTCAGTTTATTTATATCAAATATCGTACTATCTAGGTTTTTCTTATGGAAGTAGAGTAAGAAATAGTCACTTGATGGAATAAATTATACGCTTTTTTACTTTAAGCACATGTGTACATATATTTTTATATTATGTTTCATCAAATTATTTTCAATTTTATTCAGTACTCAAAATAAACTTTAATTAATTAATTCTTATTTACTTATAATTAGTTATTTATACATAATAATATAGTAAAAGAAAATTTAACCGAGCGACGTTAGGAGCGAAAAACTTCAATATAATTAATACATATCAACGTAAAACCCATTAAATTGTGTAACAATTCTCAACAGTTGATTAATATAATGTAAATCATATAATATATATCAATTTTAAATTACTAATAATTAATTTAAAACTTAAAAGTAACTATTTAAAAATGGAATATGGAAAATAAACATGTATCGTTTTATTCCTTAAATATTACGAATTAGAATATTAACTATTAGTAATTATAAAGTGTTATATTTTATGAAAATAATTCTATACTTAATAATTTTTAATTTTAGTAACGGGAAAAGCCGCACAAAAAGATATTAATAATCACATTTTCTGCGAAATATTGTTCTTGAATCGAGTAGGTGAAATATGAGTCTTAGTACCAAAAAAAGACACTAAGCATCGCTTTATGCTCTTACTTGATAATATAATAGTACCAACATTGGTCCCTAAAATTCAAGTCATAGTACTACACTGAAAGACTTAGAGAGTTGTATTCACTCCCTATTGGCGTAAATCCAACTCTCAGTAGAGGAGTAGAGGGGTAGGAGTTACATTAACGCTGCCTTGGAGAGTAGAAGATACTCCCCAACTTTTAAAGTATGATTTACTTGAAATCAACGATGTGAGCTCAATTATTTTAGCTTAGAAAAGTTTACATGACGTAACACTACAAGTAGAATCTTTATTTAAGACTAATAATTAAACTATACTACATAAAATTTTGCGTGATTAAAAAATCCTAACCTTTAATTTCAGGGGCTTATATTAGGAATATCAACCTATAAACAATTAATATATTGCTTGTTTGTAGGTTACTTTTTACAATTATTTCTCAATATAGTTTTGTAAATACATTAAATACAAATTCCGCTCGTAAACTTACATTTTGCATAATTTCCTAAACTAAAATGCTTGTGTTTACATCGCGAATCGCAAGTAAATCATACTTTAAAAGTTAGGGAGTATCTTCTACTCTCCAAGGCAGCGTTAATGTAACTCCTACCCCTCTACTCCCCTACTGAGAGTTGGATTTACGCCGATAGGGAGTGAATACAACTCTCTAAGTCTTTCAGTGTATTTGGAATCATATCATCACTTTTTTTTCAAGTACCTTAGTACATAAATTAGATATACTTGATTTAGAACCTATTTTAACAGTACTTTCCTTTCCCCGTGTAGTTGTTAGTTCTAGTAAACGTCCAATACTGTTTTCGATTATTTCATGGTTCGTGATTGAAACACGTGATTAAAAAGAATGAATTCCTATCATATTTTTTGATTGATTTAAATGCAATTAAGTAGAACAAATTCCTAATTTATCATGATATAATTTGTATTTGAACAATTTTTATGCACATTATAACTTTAATTAATCTTTTTTATAAAAATATAAAAATTTAATTCAGTACAAAACTACAATATCAAAATTCATAAGTTGCGGCAATTCTTCTTTATTTTAAAATTGGCTAATTTATACATAATAATATAATATATGAAAATTCAACCGAGCGATGTTAGGAGCAAGGTATTTTTTGCTAGTATTAAATTAAAGTCAAACCACTTTATTTCAATTTCTTCGATTCTCTGCATTTTTTAAATGTGTCTAAATTCTTAGTCATAAGAGTAGCAATTTTTTATTAAGTCCTATATAACACAGGCCCACAATAAAAAAAAAGTTGTTGGTTTTGGAATGGAGACTTTTTTGTATTTTTCCGCTGAATCCGAATCCGGCGTCAAGAGTAGGGGGTTGGCCGCATATTTTGAACATTATCTCCAAAAACTGTCAAAAAACCGTGTTTCTGTGGAAAAATATGAGAAGAGAAAACCATTAGGTAAAAGTGATTTCTACACATGCATGACAAATGTAACTGGGGTAAATAAAGTGCGACCAGATAAAATGTATGCTGCAGTTTCTAGTGTCATTCGTCCGCAGGAGTAAACAATCGAAAGTTTGATAGACGTGGCTTCACGAGACAGCTTTATGCAAGGAATGGATAATATGCTAGTTTATTGTGATACAGAAGAAGACGTAAAAAATCTTAACGATCATACAGACGACGATACTGACGAAAATGAATCGTTAACGAAAGCAGAAAGTGAATCCGCCGAAAGTGAATAAGAACTGTCTTCGGACAGTGATGAGGAATATATTACCATTGGAAAAGAGAAAAGTCAGAAAAAGATCTCTCAAGCTCAACTTAATGACACATTTAGGCTCCTCAATTAAATTCTTTCAATGTATTAGAAAAGGACGTAAATGCCACATTTTATCGAAAGCGAAAAGCAGTGTTTTGATCATACTTCACTAGCGAATCTGATCTAGTGTATTGCACCCTTCAAGCATATAATACTGGAGGAAGCCTCCCATCTATTAACTGCGTTACAAGGCGAAGAGAGAGAAAGCCTCTATTTTGGTACGTGCTATCTCTCTTTCACTTTCTTAGTGGGGAACAAAAGCAGCTAATCAAATCAGGCTAGAGAGAGACAGCACGTACCAAAATAGAGGCTTTCTCTCTCTTCGCCTTGTAACGCTTGCTGCCATTCGGAGGCTTCCTTCAGTAGTATATGCTCGCAGATTGCACCGATGTACGAGGACTTATTAATGAGTTCAAACCAAATTGGCTCATTTAACTGTACTCAAAGAAGAATAATGTAACATCGAAAAGTTGTCAAATAAAATAAAGTATAGTGAGCATGAACGGTTAATTTGCGGAGACTCGAAAATATTGTCCATGATACTAGGTCAACAATCAGATTTTACCAAGTACTAATGCTATTCATGCATGTCCATTGACAATCAAGATATAGCAAAGCACTATAATACAAAAGTGTGGCCAGCGAGACCATCACTTACTCCAGGTTTCAGCAATGTCATCAATCGTCCTCTTGTCGATCCTAGCAAAATTCTTTTACCGCCTTTACATATTAAATTAGGGCTGATGAAACAGTTTGTTAAAGTTCTCGATAAAGAAGGGCGATGCTTCAAATACTTAGAAACCATCTTTACGAATATGACTCTGGTTAAATTGAAGGAAGGTATCTTTGATGGACCTCAAATTTGCTAAATGTTCAGAAACGAAGAATTTGTCAAAAGTATGAATGATACTGAGAAGGCAACCTGGTTGAGTTTTAAGGATGTTGCAACGAAATTTCTTGGAAATAATAAAGATGAGAACTACAAGAAAATCGTAAAAACTATAGTACAAAATTTCAAAAAATTAGGCTGCTTAATGAATTTGAAACTTCACTTTCTCGATTCGCAGATACCGACCGAGTAAAAATTGAGTTTTTTGTTATTTACTCAAATATTAATTTGTATATCTTTAAATTAAAGGTTAAGCGCAATAGATATTATTATTATGAACATCTACGCACAAGAAAAAAAAAATTATACCGCCTGGTTTTTTTTATAGAAAAGTAAGGAACGCTGAAGTAAAAGTTTATGTTTTTAATATTTTCGCGTTCCTTACTTTTCTCAAAAACAAAGCATAGATTTTTTTTTCTTGTGCATACATATTTGTAATAATAATATCTATTGCGCTTAACCTTCGATTTGCAGATACCCTGATCAATACTTGAGTAAATAACAAAAATCTCAATTAGACAAGGACAGCGAATCCAGCCTGCTCTTAATGAATTTCCACCAGTCCTAGGTGACTACAGTGACGAGCATGGTGAAAGATTTTATCAGGATATAAAGGAATTGGAACGTAGATGGCAAGGAAAATATAGCGTAAACATGATGGCGGACTATTGCTGGATGCTAAAAAGAGAAGTACGACCTAATAAGAAAAAGAGGCGTAGGAATCCTTCGCATGGGTCATTCGAAGACAAGCGTATACACAAGTGTAAGTCAATTTAGCTCTTGTGCAAAGTGACTTTTGAGTAGTTTTTTGAGGTTATCTTCATAATTAGTTGGTCTAATCTCTTTTTCCATAACAAATTGAGAATCAACAGGCCAAAATACATAAAAATAAAGCGTTTTTGATGTGATGGAAATAATGTGTTTTTTTTCTCACGTTTTTCCACAGAAACACTGCTTCTTAAACAGTTTTTTAGGTTATGTTTAAAATTAGGAGTTCGACTATCTTTTTTCATAACAAATTCGGATTCAACAGGCCAAAATATATGAAAATGAAGTGTTTTTGATGTGCTGAAAACAATTGTCATTCTTTCTTTTCATGTTTTTCCACAGAAACACGGTTTTTCGATAGTTTTTTGAGGTTATGTTCAAAATATGCGGCTAACCCTCTACTTTCAATGCCGAATTCGGATTCAGCGGGAAAAAATACAAAAGAAAAGTATCGTCTCCATCCCAGAACTGACAACTTTTTTTTTTGTAGGCCTGTGTCATAAGTACTCATTAGCTTTTTTGAGCCTTAAAATTTTATTCAATGCCTATTTTTTTGGACCCTTCTTTTTTTTATTCTTATATTTTTTCGGTCTTTATATTTTTCTTAGCCCAATACATTTTTTTGGGTCCAATCTTATTTTGGTCTCTATATATTTTTGAGCTTTATGTTTTCGAGTCCTATATTTTTTTCGGTCTTATTTTTTCAGACCTCTTATTTTTTTGGCCCAATATTTTTTTGGTTCTTAAATTTTTCTGGGCCTTATTTTTTGGCTTGAAATTTTTCTGTGTTCTATATTTTTCGGGCGATATATTTTCCTGGACCTTATATTTTCCAGGCCCAACGTTTTTCTGAGCCCTATTTACTTACGGCCTCATATTTCTTCAGGCATCCTATTTTTTTGGGCCCAATATTTATAAATAATTCCATACGTCGTTTTATTTTACCTAAAAGTGCCTGACAGGGTATATACCCCAAGGCCGAATAAAGAATTTCTATGTCTATGTCTATGTTTCTCTCACTCTCTCGTGCTGTCTCTCTTCCTCTCTTGTCCTCTCTTGCTCTTTCAATTTATCAGTACCCTTTTTTTCCTTAAATTAATATTTGTTATCCTAGTATTATTTAATTTTTCTTTATATTTATTTGGTTGTATTTCTTTAATTTTTATATAAGCTTCTTTTTTACTCATTCGCATGTTTTTGTTCCAATTCATCAGTACTCATTTTTTCCTTAAATTTTATTTTCGCTATCTTAGTATTCTCTAATTTTTCTTTATATTTATCTGATTGTTCGTTTTTAATTTTTATACAAGCTTCTTTCTCACGTAAAGCCTCATTTACACGCATTTGTTCTAATTCATCAGTACTTTTTTCTTTCTTAAATTTTAATTTCGTCATCTTTGTATTTTCTTACTTCCTTTATATCTATTTGGTTGTTTTTTTTCAAAATGCCATATTTGCACGTATTTCTTCTAATTTATCAGTACTCTTTTTTTTCTTGCGTTCCATTTTTCACATCTAAGTCTTTTCTAATTTCGCTTTATATTTATTCGGTAGTATTTTTTTTCATTTTTATATAAGCTTCATTCTTACGCAAAGCTTCATTTACACGTACTTGTTCTCATTTATCTGTATTTCTTTTTCAATTTCATTTTTATTATCTTATTAACATTCAACTAGCAAAAAATATCTCGCTCCTGACATCGCTAAGTTGAATTTTCATATATTATATTATCATGTATAAATTAGCAAATTTTAAAATGAAAAAGAATTGCCGTAACTTATGAATTTTGATATTGTAGTTTTGTACTAAATTAAATTTCTATATTTTAATAAAAAAGATTAATTAAAGTTACAATATGCATAAAAATTGTTTAAATACAAATTATATCATAATAAATTAAGAATTTGCTCTACTGAATTGCATTTCAATCAATGAAAAAATATGATAGAAATTCATTCTTTTTAATCATGAGTTTCAATCACGGACCCTGAAATAATCGAAAACAGTATTTGATGTTTACTAGAACTAACAACTGCACGAAGAAAGGAAAGTATTGTTAAAATAGGTTCTAAATCTAGTATATTTAATATATAAACTAAGGTAGTAAAAAAAAAAGTGACGATATAATTTTAATTAGTACTTCTTGTTGTAAATGCAAAGAAAAGTTAGCATGAATTTTTACAGACCTGAATTTCGCAGTTTTCTGATTGGTTCTTATATTTATAACATGGAAATTGAAATTATTTATTGTTCGCCTCTCAATAAATTGGCTTTCGAGGGCTTATTTTCTTCTATTTTTTTATTAACTTTGAAATAAATTTTTGATTGTGTAAGTCCGAGCTACCAATAAGGAGTTATGATAGTTTAAAATATAAATTTTTATGTATTATTCATTTTTCTTATTGAAAATAACCTGTCGTATACTAAATATAAGTGTTGAAAATATACACACTCATACTAGGTGTCGCCACCTATTGAGAATATTTTAGTAGACAGTTGAAGAGAATCAAGTTGCGTCTCGTCGTCGTTCAGTTCAGTTCAAGTCCGTCTGTTAAAGCCAGAATTTGTATTTCATTATTGTTATGGAGAGATCATTTAATTAATTCATTTTGTGTAGATTGAATAAAGACTTATTATTTAATATAAATTTTGCTCTGCATTTATTAATTATTTAACAGGTTATGAGCCCAGAGTGCTTTTAACTGCGCGTTTTATTTAATAAAATTAAGAAAGGGATTTGTGTAGTTTGGAGCGTGCGTCAGTCTATTTAGTGAATTGTTGTATTGTTCTTTATCCCCTGGTGAAAGCGTCAGAGATGGCGAGTCATGGAACGAAAAGACAGAACGAAGGACAGCTGGGAGAGAAAAAGGAGAAAGAAAGAAAAAGAAAAAAAAAGTGAACTCCGGGTAAGAATTTGTCTTTATTCTCTCTCAATTCTATAAGACAGAAATGGCGTCGCATGCACGCTTATAGAAAGAAAGAAAAGGACAGAGAATAGATAGCGTCGTGCGCTAGTCTATAGAGAGAGAGGAAGTGAGAGAGAAATAAAATGAGTCGCCATGTTGGGTGAAATGACGCAATGTGTTTGAGTATGACAGATTCATGCGTGCACGAGAAAAATTATTTTTTTATGCTTTGTGTGTGCGTGTGTGTATGTATCTAGAACGAGAGAAAAGACCATGCACGCACAAAATAAAATTGATAGACTGAATAAACGACAACACGAAGTAAAGAAGGTTTTTAGGTATGTGTATGTGTGTATATGTATATATATATATATATGTATGTGTGTGTATATATATATATATGTGTATGTATAGTGGATGCACGCGCGAGGTCTAAACAGATTTATGACGGTATAGACAGAAATAAATGAAAACCGGTTAAAAACTAATATTTGCAAAAATGCCGCTTAGATTTGGTTAAATTTCGCTATAATTAAAAATAAATGTAAAAACAGACGCGTTTTTATGTTGAAATACTAAGTATGATTGCTTGATGGAAGAAAGGCGTTATCCTGACTTCTGCAAAGTGAAAAAGAATAATGCACACAAACATGGCGGCCATAGGCCCAAGTCGAGTTGATAAAAAGATGTCGACGCCGTGTACAATAAAAAGACCGTGAAGACGTGCGTGCGCAATTAGAAAAAGACAGAAAGACGGTGACTGCTAAAAGGCGAGAATAAACTCGCAGGTATATACATGTATTATATATACATGTACATATGTACGTATAACATGGTTATAGCATTAAGAAAAGAGACAGCATATAAGCGTGATCGTATATGTATAGGAATGTGCGCGTCGTCGCGATAAAAATGACAGATTAAAAAAGAGACAGAATTAGTGAAGCGAAACGAACTAAATCAAAGCGGACAAAAATAAAGTTTACGTAAATGTATACAAAAGACCGATTAAAAAAAGAAAAAGACAGAAAAGAACGACTTTAAGAAAAATATATTTAAGAATATTTAATTAATGAAATTATCATTATACAGAGGAAAGAAGTTTATTGCAACTTCACAAAACATCCTCATGAGAATATGTATATGACAGTTGTTGAAGGCAGCATTGTATTCAAAATTATGACAGATTGAATAAAAATTAGATAATGAATAATGACTATTTCAAATTAAAAATTTTATTTTATTAAGCTTGAACGTACGTATATAAAAATATTTTTTAAATAAATATATCCATGGTTTTTAAAAATAATTTAAAAAATAATATTGATCGATCATAGTTACTGCTTTCACATACATAATAATACTTGTGTTCAGTATATTGTGTATGGGAATAATAGCACATATGTATTATTATAAATATAAAAATATACATAAATAACTGGCAAATTTGA
Source organism: Anastatus disparis (assembly GCA_017163975.1). Taxonomy (NCBI): domain Eukaryota; kingdom Metazoa; phylum Arthropoda; class Insecta; order Hymenoptera; family Eupelmidae; genus Anastatus; species Anastatus disparis. The sequence continues at coordinate 3,028,609 of JAFFSR010000311.1, forward strand.
TTGATTTAACATTGCTTGTGTTCGGCATGTTAAATTGATTCTCTTAAATTGTCATAAATATGAATTACCTAATATTGCTTGTGTTAGGCATACTAGGTTGATTCACTTTATTTTGATAGATATATTGAGCTTGAAGGGCTTGTGTTCGGTCTATTAAGCTCATATATATATATATATATATATATATATATATATATATATATAATTAACTCTAACGTAAATTTTCTAGTTTTGCTTGTGTTCGGCAAAATTATATGAATTTTATTTATATTGGTTTACTATTCCTTTATAGTGGACAAGTACGTTATGAGTAAAGAATTTGACCTGGTGATAAGGACAGCCACAGAGATGAAGACAGAGTGAAGACAGATTATATATGCCCTATTGTACGACAGGTGGCCACACTATGACTGATAAGAAAGAGAGAAAAGACAGAATTAACGACAGCAATGAGACTGAGAAGACGGAGGGGCTATATAACGAGACAGAACAGAAAGTAGAATAAAGTGACGGTTTTGAAGACGGCTCTGTGAAAACTGTAGTCAAAGTAACTGCAGGAGGTCAAATAGTGACAGATAAGGAAAGATAAAAACAAATCAAAGGTTTGACAGCAAAATTGAATGATGTATTGGAAAAATATGTATACGACGGAAAATACAGATGAAAATAAGAACGAAGACGGAGCTAAAGACAGAGAAGAGCGTATGGGATTACATTACGATTGAAACGACAGAAATAAAGATAGAGACAGAAAACAGAATGAATGAAATGATTAAATCAAAATTGGCAGGTAAAGTCAAATAAAAAGTAAAAAAAAAAAAAAAAATTTATAAATAAATATTTCGTCGTTTTGTCAATAAAATAGAAAAATTATGACAGAAAATTTGACGATGAGAGTAAGATTTTTAAGCATGATTATTATAATGAAAATTTTGATTTAGACCTATCTGACAATTTGGAAAAGGTAATGGATAAGCTTAATTCAGTTAAGACAGAAATGGCAAAAAACAAGAGAGACGAAGAAAAGAGAAGAAGAATAAAAAAAAAAAAAAATGACGCTTTAATGACTTTGATGATAAAGGAGGGAAGCGCCACGCGGGTCTTTGGCAGCCAGACTTTGGATTCGATGAGGGAGGAATTTGAACAGGTAAAGGAGGATCACTACAGGTAACGAGGCAGAAAGGACAGATAAATCCAAAGACAGCAAAACGACATATAAGGTAAACAATGATTTTGAAAATTATACACTTAATGCAAAAGGTTTCGGGAACTTGACAGAACACTTAGAACCGGTAAATAAACTGAAAATATTGTGTTCAATCCAAATAAAAGTTGATAAAAGACTTAATAAAGAAAACGACAGTATTTTAGACGTTTTTAAACAGTTGACAGAAATTATCAAAACTTGACTGACTGAAAAAGACAGACTAGTAAAACGCTATTATATTTATAATTATATTTATTTAATTTTAACGACTCAAATTAAATTTGAGAACTTTGGATTATTTTGTCTGAATTAAGTTTGCTGGACTTATTGTATGTTGTAGATAGTACTATTGTAGCAAATGAAAGTTCGTTATATTTTAATAAATAGAATAGATAAAGACTATCATGTTAGACTTATGGAAATTAAAGATCCAGTTGAATTGTTGAATAGAATTTAAAGAAATTAAATTAAGTGAGTTAAATTTAACTCCATCTAGTATAAAGAAAATTATACAACATACAGTATAATTCAGCGAAAGAAAAGGCAGTTAATTTTATAGACAGATTTGAAGAAATAGTAAGAAGTTATAATAACATGCCAAAAGTTAAATCGTTGCCTAAAGAAGACGAAAGAGATTTCTTTTATAATGCTATCATAAGCAAAGTACATCATGTAGAAAGAATATATTTTATAACAAATTGTAATAGAGAAAGGGTTATCTTATGATAAACTAAAGTTACTTATTATACAGGTTGAAAGACATCAAACGACAGTTATGACGGCCATATGAAAGGCGATACAGAAAGTGAGATGTTTTGGATGCAACAGCTATGGAAACTGTGCCAGTGACTGCCCACGACAGGGAAATAGCATAAAGAAGTGTTTCTTTTGTCAGAGATTTACGCGTGACCATGTGATCTCAACATGTCCAAAGCGTCAGGGACACTCGAGACAGAAAGACAGAAAAAGGTATGAATCAAAATATTATAATAATAAAAGTAAAGAAAGTACAGGTCGGACAGCATTCACAAATAAGATAGCTAATCTAATTAATAATGTCAATCAAAAACGAGCAAAATCTGTCAATAAAAGGAGACAAGAAAATTATGTAAAATATAACAGAGGAAAATATAAAAAATGAGGCAGTTTTAACCAATTAGAATCTAGAAACAAGAAGACTAATGAACCGAGTGCTGACAGCGGTGCGACAGAACGTTTGACAAATTCAAAATTGATTTTCAGGACATTTATTGAACAACTAGACGGAATCCAATGCGCAAATAAAGACTGCAGCGTAAATCTTAAATCTAAGGAAGAAGGAAGCGTGCAAACAAATACGACTGATGAAAAATTAATTATTTTAGACAGAGTAATCTGCATGGGAAACTTAAATGAAAATTTTTCATCCTTACCAATATATAATCAGCCATATTGTTTGACTGAATTCGAATCATAAGCGACGGAAAATAATTAAAAACAAAGTCAGGTTCTAGTATATGTAACGACAAGTAGAATGAATGAAGAACAGAATATTGAAGAAAATAATCAATTTAATGAAAAGCAAGAAAATCAGACAGTCAAAGAAGAAAAATATTTAGATTGCAGACAGAAAATAAATACAAACAACTACGCTATGTTGTGGCATTTTCGAATGGGCCATTCATCAGTTGATTATTTAAGAAAATTATAATTAAAATTTCCTAATATCAAAACTTTAAAACAAGCTGTATTTGATGATACGTTGAAAGACTGTGAAGTGTGTATGATTGCAAAGTTCAACAAATTGCCATTTAAGACAGTCAAGCATTGAACAATTGAATCTTTGCAAATAATGAATTTAGACACAATGGGTTTTATGTAAACTATAAGAAAGCAGAGATGTACGATTCAACGAAAAATTAGTCTACAAGGACAGATATGCAACAACTGATATACAAGACTGGAAACAAATTGATGAAAAGATAAAGATACATTGTTTGTGAATTTTGTATTAGAAGACAGAGAAAATGAAACACGAATACAAAAACCGGAGGGAGAGAAATTCAAAAGATCAGTTAGACGACCAAGAAACGAAAATAATAAGACTGATAAAAAGTAACAAGGATTGGTGGGAGAGAAAATAAAAAAAATAATTAGTAGGAAGACCGACAAAAGTTAAGAAAAATACTGAATATGGAGTGCAAGAATCGGAGGGAGAGAAAACAAAACGACAGATTCAATTACCAATGGAAACACAAACAAGTATAGAAAATAAGATAAATGAAGAAACTCATGTTTTATTAGCAGATATAAATAATGACCTGAGCACACACTTGGAAGCCATGAAGTCAAAAGATAAACAAAAAATGGACCAAAACTATTATTGAAGAATAAGAATCTATGTATAAGAATAATGTATGGAAATTAGTTGACAGATCAATTGTAATGAATGACAGAAAAAGATAAAACCTTAAATATTTAAGATGGGTATTTAAAAGAAAGAAGACAGTAAAATAAGATATAAAGTCAGACTAGTAATTTGTAGTTTTAAAGACAGAAATGAGTATGATATTCAAGAAACATATGCACCGGTTTCACGATTACATTTAATCAGATCTATACTGGCAATGGCAAACAAATTGGATTTAAAAATATGTCAGATGGACGTGAAGACAGCTTTTGTAAATGGATATTGAAACAATGAGATATATATGGAAATACCTGAAGGGATGACTACTTATGAAAGGATCAAACAAAACAAGATGTGTGTATTGGAAAATGCTTTTTACGATCTGAAAGCCAGTTTAAAATGTTGGAATGAAAGACTTGAAAAGACAGTAAAGAAATGTGGACTTAGATCATTCAACAATGAGTCTTGTCTATTTACTCAGCAAGAAAAAGACGAATTTCTTATCTTGATTTAGTATGCAGATGACATTCTGCTAGTTTGTAACAAATGTAAAGAAAAAAAATTTAAAATGACAGAAACTGGTGAGACTAAAAGTTCTTTAGGCTCAGAAATAAAATAAGACAGAAGAAAAAAAAAAGGATACTGACCATTAAGCAAGAACAATAAATAAACAAAATGCTAAAGAAGTTTAGTTTGGATCAATCACTCGCCCAACGAACACCTATGGTAATCAATCAGGTAGCCAATAAGAAGAAAAGACAGCGTAAAAAAAAAGGAGAAACCAATGCAAGCAGGCCAGAAATTGCATATAAGGTAAATACTCTATGCAGACACCAAATCAACTTTACTGAAAAATGACTGGTAGAAGATTGAAAGAGTATTTGAATGATTAAGAAGAACAAAAGACTTTGAACTTAGATATAAAGGACAGAACGACTGTTTACAAGGATTTTCAGATGCAAGTTTTGACGACTGCAAAAATTCTCTTACGACCAGTAGCTATGTGATCAAGTTTTTCGAAGACACAACATCCTGAAGAACTCACAGACAGAAATATGTTTCTATAAACGAATGCGCTCAAGAATTGATATCCTTATATCAAATTTTAAAAGATTGTTAAAACAAGAATTAGCACCAATTCTATTATGGTGTGATAACAAGGCAGCAGAAGCAAGCGTTAAGACTGGAGGTGAAAACAAATTAGGACATATGACTGAAATAAAAGAACATTATGTAAAGGAATGTGTAACTAGAGGTTTAATTAATGTCAGTTGAATTTCCTCTAAAAGTCAGATAACTGATGTATTCACAAAACCTTTATCATTTGAATTACATGAACGACTGACCAAACAAATATTTAACGACTGATAACATTGACTGATTATATTTCTGATATATATTTTAGTTAAGTTATTAACAAACTTTTTCTCTATATTACAGGAACTAAATGAACCATCAGAACAGAAACAACAAAAACGAGAGATATGCTACAACTCCTTTATTTAAAATATGTATGAGTGTGGCAGGGAGTGTTGAAAATATACACACTCATACTAGGTGTCGCCACCTATTGAGAATATTTTAGTAGACAGTTGAAGAGAATCAAGTTGCGTCTCGTCGTCGTTCAGTTCAGTTCAAGTCCGTCTGTTAAAACCAGAATTTGTATTTCATTATTATTATGGAGAGATCATTTAATTAATTCATTTTGTGTAGATTGAATAAAGACTTTTTATTTAATATAAATTTTGCTCTGCATTTATTAATTATTTAACAATAAGTATCTCCATCCTGAAAATGATCATGGAACTTATGATGCAATATTTTGCGTCACTTTTTTCGTTAAATTTTATATCACTTTTCGTGTCGCTTCATCGAGCCAAAAGTGACGCAACTTTTTGCGCAACTTTTCCAAAAATATAATATAAAATATATTATAAACATTTATTTTTAATTTTATTTTACATAATTCAAGGATGTTCAATGGTGTCATGCGGGGAGGTGAAGAGTCAGAGGGGTACCCTATCCTTTAACATAGGGAAGAAGGATCATTGCTAACTTAAAGTAATGAAATATTTTTAAACAAAAAGTTCTTTGAATGACACTTAGAGATGAAATATATTATTCAAATTACATTTAAACGTTTTTATTTAATAAATAAAACATTTTAAAATGTTTTTTAATTTATTATAAATTAATTAAAGTTCGGTAATATATTGAATGAAATTTGACAACGCAGCGATTCTATTTCTAGGTTAAGTTTAGCAGAAAAATATTATCTTTTAATTCAAAACTTGTGTTATATATACGACACGTTGCTAAATCTCTTACGTAGCAGTAGCGGGTTTTCAAAAATTAACTCTTACTTTAACTTTAACTTTGAAAATCTCTGTCAATTTTCCTGAAAGGTAAATAAAAAACTATATAAAATGAATCCTTAGATAATATACTTTCATAATATCTAAATTTTAATTTGATCTGTTAACTTTTGTGACAGAAATTTATATAACGCAATCGAGTCTCAGATTGCTCATAAGAGCCCATATTATTTTTCGTATTTTTAACATTAAATTTCTCGAAAAAACATGCGGAATGAAATATGGAAAAAAATTGAGGTAGTTTATAATATAATATTAATATAATAAATCATATTTCAAAATTTCAAAGCATTCTGTTAACTTTTACGTAACCATTGAACATCCTTAAAAGATGTTAAAATACAAAATCAAAATTATTTGAAGCATGATTTAATTGTCTACGTAAAAAAAATTAATTAGGAGAAAATCCTTGAAATAAATTGGAAATTCTTCATCTAAATTATTAAAGGATTGTTAATAAAACAAAAACATTATTGAAAATTAAGAAGTTCAATTTTATATGATAAAATGTGTATGTGAATAGGCGTGTATGTGTGTGTATTTGTATACATGTGCATGTATATATTGATGGTGGCTACGAAAACAATCACAGCCGTGTAATTGACTACGGAAAAAACACATTCCTAAAAGTGTGGCAAAAAAACCACATCTCCAATAGTGCGGCCTAAAAAAAAACATCTTCAAAAGTGCAGTAAAAAAAAACACATTTCTAAATGTGCAGCAAAAAAATCACATCTTCAAAGACGCGGTGAAAAAGAACATCTCTAAATGTGCAGCGAAAAAAACAAATCTTCAAAAGTGCGGAAAAGAAAAACCTCCCTCGAAAAAACACGGTGAAAATTTTCAAGAGCTGTTTTTTTTCGCCGCACTTTTGGAGATTTTGTGGATTTTGTTTTGGAGACTTGAGTGTTTTTTTTCGTAGTCAATTACACGGCTGTAATTGTTTTCGTAGCAACCGTCGATAAATACATGCACATGTATACAAATACACACACATACACAATTATTTATAAATAATTAAACTTTTTAATTTTCAATAATATTTTTATTTTATTAAAGTCCAATCAAAAGAGACATTAAGGACATTAATTAGGGGCTCAATGAAACCTATATAGAGTTGTTAAAGGCAATGAAAAAACATACCCTATATAAAATGTAACCAAAAAAACGGTAGAAAATGCTCCAGGAGGCTGCAAAGTTGGCCAAAATAGCTTTTTTAATTCTCTGAAGCTACCTATGCATTTTAGCAAAAAAAGTAATTAGTAAAAGTATCAGAAAATAAAAAAACCTACAATTTGAGTACTGCCGCCATTATTTCCGTCAATTAGTTATTACGAAAAGGCCAAAAACCATCAAAAATGGCCATTTCTCAGATATCAATTAATTATTGCAAAAATAATTTTTCTAATATTTTGAAACATCCGAAAGGAAGTCTTCATAAATACGAACAGAAAGAGGTTGTAACAGCAAAGTGGTTAATTTTTTGCTGAGATATTCCCTATTATTTATCCCAACACGCATAATGTTTATCGCTATAATTTTTTTTTTGCTGAACATATTGAGTTGCATAAGGGCTTAAACTCTTCATGAAGGTTCAAATTTTCATATTTCGTTAAGAGTAAATGAGAAAATTGAATTGCAATATTGTTTATAACGCTTTAAAAAAGAGGTTTTTTTATAAATAAATGAAGCTGGGGCTTTATTTATAACTTTTACGAATTTGCTATTTGAATATTCTAACAGCTGTGTTCGAAATGAAGATTTAAAAAAAAAACTTCCTGAAGGTTAATAAAAGCTGGGATAAGATTTTTTTTTTTAAATCACAGCCACTTTGTTTATAACAATTAAGAAACGAATCCAGCGTCATTTTTTTGTTGAAGACTTATATTTTAAAAATCTATGATTAGATTTTTAAAAATGCGACTCTTTATTATTAAGAGTAAGATAATAATAACATACAAATAATAACGTCAAGGTCGGAGTCATGGTGAGGATGCTTATCTTTGCGCGTGTGGAAAGTTAACGAAGAACCCCGTTCCAATAAAATTCGTAAAAATTAACTGAATCTCCGTAAATAATGGACCAATTTTCATGTTTTTTTGTAACTCGGGGTACCTTGAAAAATTATTAATATTGGTGCAAATAGTTTTTCAAAATAGAGTGTATTTAAGTTAAAACAATTATACCTAACACGGACACCTTAAACGCAAATGATTGTTGTGGCTCACTAAATTAATATTTTTGGACGTGTAATATCTCATTTTAGAGCTGAAAAAAAGAACTTAAAAATTAGATATCATGAGTTTCATTACGATCAATATTTACGAAATGCGCGTGGATTTACGTAATTGTTGTGAACGAACTTACCTTATTATTTCTAGTAATTATTGCGTTTGGGACCTGGAGATAAGTTTATTTAAAATTTTTATTGATTTTATATTTCAACTAATTATTATAATGAATTTATAGTTTTAATAAATAAAAAAATAATTATTAATGATTGCAAAAATTTTATTAGTAATAATAATAATTGTTATCTCGTTTTTTTTTTAACTTTTTTTTTGTTTTTTATGCAAAAAAATTTTTCTATCATTAAATTGTGACGTGGTACGTCTCAATAGAATTTTTTTTTTCCGTAAAATTAAAAATTTTAATACTACGCAAGCATACTCAAACAAACCATCGGTGCACTCACCGACCCGGGCGCATCTTTATTAAATTGAATAAAGTTATCAATATAGAGTTTTATTTTAAAATTTCCCGGTACACGATAAAAGCAACAATGCTAGTAGAAGCGCGCAGAAGCCATTATGCACACATTCGCAGACTGTGTGTGTGAGCGCCATTGCTGCTAGCGAGGACCATAAGAGAGAGCACAGCTACTACCAATACATAGCAACGACCGCGCGTGCGCTAGGAGTCGATATGTTATGAGAAAGAGGTAGAAAGAGAGGCAAGATATAATAGAAAGAGATGGGGAGAGCGTAGAGAGGGGATGTCACCAGTTCTTTCTCTTCGCTTAAAGAGATGTACGCTGTAGACGTGCATGTATATATATATAGCATATCTATATATACGGGTCGCTTTTACATATATGTACTCTCTCTCTCTCAAAATTCATGTATACGAAAGAGATAAAAGAGGAAGCGAAGGAAGAGCATACGAAGAGACTTGAATCTCTCTTATTAAAGGTAGCGACCTGGAGCTTGCTGAGAGAATAGCAAAGTCGACTGTGAAGATAGACATTTCCAGAGGGGGATTTCATAAACCTGATTCCTTTGCGGTTCCTTGCAGCCAGCATCGACTAGCTGACCAGACACAGCGAGAGAGAGAGAAAGAAAAAGCGAGCCAGTCCAACCGCCATTGCCGATATCGTCAACCAGCTTCCCCTCGTCTCGTCAACGACTTCTATGAGGGTGAGTGGACTGTAGTCTAAATTAATAAAGATTATTGTGAACTAACGGCTCTCGTCGACTAAAATTTGTAGATTCAGTGCGGGCGTGTTAAATAAAATTAAAGCGATTGTAACGATGTTTAACTAGAAAATAGAATAATTAATTGTTGCGAAGTTTTACTACAACTAGTGGAAAATTTATTGTAAAAGTTTTTTTGTAAACCAAGAAAACGAAATAAACCGTGACCTCGTGCTCAACGATTTCGTTGACCGGCTAGATTCTTTTCGATTTTGATTATATTAATGAAAATTTCAGAATTAAATTTCTTTAATTTATCGGCATATAATTTATAATTGAGATTGGTGGACACAGTGGTGCGTGTTACATAACGAACTTCATGACGCGGGCCTTAGCAACCATCTTGTTAAATTAGATTCTCTTGAAACTAGTTGCGTTGACTAGAAAAATTAAGTACATTAAGATTTAATTTTTAAGATTGTCAAGAATCGTAATAACATATTAAATATTATTTTTTTTTTTTTAAAGATATATAATAAAATTTCGAGAGTGCGGGATTGTGAAATCGATCACGTGTCTAACGGTTCCGTTGACCGAAAAATCAAATAATTACAGTAGTAAATCGAATGAAAAGTCTAAATAATTATAATTTTTTTTGTTAGTTGCTTTGACCGGTAATTAAATCCAATAAAACTGATAGACACGTAGGATTAGAGTGAGAGAGAGAGAGAGAGAGAGAGAGAGAGAGAGAGAGAGAGAGAGAGAGAGAGAGAGAGAGAGAGAGAGAGAGAGAGAGAGAGAGAGAGAGAGAGAGAGAGAGAGAGAGAGAGAGAGAGAGAGAGAGAGAGAGAGAGAGAGAGAGAGAGAGAGAGAGAGAGAGAGAGAGGGGGGGATAAGCGCACGGGCTCTTGGCAGCCATATTGTTGAATAAAGAAGAGTGAGGTCGCTTACGCCGACCATACCGAAATTTTTCATTTTTTTCATTACTATTAGAATAACAGACTATTCATCTAAGTAGGATTGTAACACAAATTCAATTTAAAATTTAACTTTATCAAATTTTCGCTGACTGTAATGTATGGGAATGGGTTATGAGTGTGCGCGTTAAAATTAAATTCACAGATTGAGTTACCAAGCAAATTGTTCATAGAAATATTATTTTTTTTTGTTATTGAATAAAAGCTAAATCCCAAACTTAATACTCTCGAGTGTTAGACAAGTAAAATTTTTTTTTGTGTGTGTACACCTCTCCATCTTTCAGCTTAATTTGACACCAGAGGTCGCCCGCCTCCCAAACCAAGACAGCCCGAGATTCATGCTTGCCGACGAGTTAGCTGGAGGTCTGTCTGGCGCTCTATAATAAATTAAAGATTCTTGTTCATTTTGACAGACCGAATTTTACATGCGGGGACGGGTAACGTTATTTAAATTAATTAATACTTTACTTTATTAATAATTTTAATATAACTAAATTCTTACATCGCAAAATATATATTTAATTTCTTTTTAAAATTAAACTACTAAGATTTTAATGTAAGAAACATTTTTAAAATAACACAGAAAAAATCAATAAACAAAGGGTAATCAGAAAATTTAAATTTCTATTCAAATAAACATTGAATTTTAACAAGAGCTTTTCATATATATTATATATGATCAAAGTTATTATTTCTAGAAATTGTAATGAGGAGAGTCGCTCCAATGTCAAGGCAATCGAAATTGAAAATGACGCATGCGAAGAAAGCGATAATATAAATTGTAATGGCGGGGAAGAGGGGAAAAATTGATTATTTGCTATTTCTGGCTAAAGTTGACGTCGAAAGAAAAAATGTTCTGTAACATGGCAATTTGACCATGTTACTTATATATATAGTAATACGCATAAAGACGACAGAAAGAAGCCTCCGACTGTCGGCAAGAAGGAAAGCAGACCACGCGAGTCAAACTCGTAACACCATACACGAGTTCGTTGGCGCACACGCGCGAGTTTATAAGGCTTTTATAATGTACACAGATAGGGCTAGCAAGCCGCTTGACTCGAGTAGTTAAGTTGGGGTCCGTTAAGGATCGTTTGTCTCTCTCTTGCAGCGCGCGCAGCGTACCGTAAGAGCAACGAGCTTGGTCGACAGAAAGAACCCGCCATTGCTTCATTTTTTCTGACGTCACCATAGCGAATAGAGCATTACTGCCGACTGTAATATACAGTAATTTTTTGTGTGCTATAACACCTAATTTATTGTGTGAGTGAGATTAATTAGCGTATATTTTTTTAGTGATTTATAATCAAGCCTCGTAATTTTACGAGTGTCTTACTGCTAAGCCAAATAGCGTTATTTAGTGCTTTATTTGTGCGAGGTGTGTACCGGGCGACCTCGTGCGCGTTCTAGTGCTATTTTCCCTTTGTGCTAATATAATAATTTTTTTTACTGTGTGCTCGTGCCCTTTTTGCGTGTGTTTTTGTTTTAACTATCTGCTTTCACTTTTGCCGATAGTTTCTCTGCTGTTGCAAACGGCGTCGCGTACGTTATACGCAGCTGGCGTCCATTTCGAGCGCGCGTGCTATACTAGTGTAAATATTACAATAAAGCTCTTTTTTTTATTATTACATTAATTGAAAACCCGCATATTAATTATACTTTAGTGCAACCTCCTAATCCCCAAGTTTGTCACAGTTCAATGCAAAAGTTGTAGATCATACAAAAATGAACTATTTTCATTCAGGTCATTTTTTAACATAACCTCAAAATTTTCGAGATAAATGAGAAAAATCAATTTTTTTTGTTTTTGATTTTTTATTTTTACAAAAATGATTCAATTTTGATGAAACTTGGTGAAAATATACCTTTCAGTATCTAAAATAAGTACAAATTTTTTGAGATAAAAATATTATTAAATTTTCTAAATATTCATTTTTTTCGGTAAAAAATTTTTTTTAAACGAAATTTGTCCTCAGGAAAATGATTGTACAAAACTCTACCAGGGCTCATTTTTTTCGTTTTGAGTTATACTTTTTGGTGAAATAAAAAAAATATTGTTACAAATAAAAAACATCCTCAAAAATGCAAAAAAAGCAAAAAGTAAAAATTGCAAAAATTAATTTTTCAGCAATTATTGATAATTTGTTTAAATTTTTTAATCAATTAAAATTATTTGTTCGCTATTAACTTGTACATAAAAAATATAAAAGGAACTGTATTATGCAGTATTCATCTTCTCTCTTTTAGCTCTTTATTTCTTTTCGGAGCAGCTGCTCCATTCGTATTCTAAATATACTGATGTTAACGGTCTTCAGTCAAGACTTATAAATTTGATCACCAGAAGTAATGTACACGAATAACTGAACAACTTGTAGATTCCAAAGAGTCTAGAATCATGAAAGATGTTGCTGATGTCGAAAAATTATTGGAATTTTTTAACAAATATTATCCATTTACAGAGACACAAAATATTATGTCAATATTTTCTGAAATTGTTGGCAACGAATCAATTAACTGTCACTAAGCGTACGAAATAGGCATGCAATCTATTAAATCAATAATAGACCAGGATTTTGAAAGTGTTAAATTTATACAAAAAAACAAAGTTTCGTCTCTTAAAAGTGTCCAGTCATCAGTGAAAGTAAATAATGAGACCATTGCAATAAATCCATTATTATTATTTCAACGTTTATGCGTAAATATCAACAGCAAATCTGACATGGAAAAGTATTTAAAATTCGAATTTGCTCTATTCCCGCTATCACTTTTCATAGAAAACGGCTTTAGAAAAAACGTTAAGGAGTCTCATATGTCAGCTATAGTTTGTTGTTCATAAAAATTAAAAGTTTAAAGAACTCTTCAAAATTTTGATGAAAATTAATTTATACCTAGAAAAAAATTTCTGCAAATTTTCAAGTAGTCTTATCAACTAATTTTTTTATATGTGCTCTCTCAAAGTAAAAGTAAAAAGATTAACTTTAAGTGAGGATAAATAATAAAATCAATCGATAAAGCTAACTAAAAATTTGCAGAGAATTTTTTCCAGGTATAAATTAATGTTTTTCAAAATATTGAAGAATTTTTTAAACTTTTGATTTTTATGAACAACAAACTATAGCAAACTATAGCTGGCATATGAGACTCCTTAAATAACAACTGTTTGATGAATTTAGTAGCATGGAAGCTTTATCGACTACCGAAAATTTTGTACATGTTATTGACGGAGGGTTCCTATTGCATAAAGTTGTTTGGCAAAAAAATGATACTGTTGAAGTGATTATCTGAAAATATTTGGCTTTTGTACACAATCATTACGTAGACAATAGCTGCATAGTATTTGATGGTTATCCGGACTGCGAGTCAACTGCACCTTCAACAAGAACTCTTGAACGCTTCAGGCGAAAACATGTAACAAATATTCTTTTTATTAATATCGAACTGCAGACAAAAATACCACTACCACAAGAAAAGTTTTTCCCAAATGAAAAAAATAAAAATGCATTAGTAAAAGAATTACTTAAAGCATTCACATTTGAAGGGTATACTGTAAAGCAAGTAGAAGAGGATGCAGACTTTTTAATTATCAGCACAGCAATAGAAATCGCTGAAACGTACAAAGCATTGAATCCAACAACAGGAATCACGGAATATAAAAAAGGGTGGTTGTAGTTGGTCAAGATATTGATCTTTTGGTTTTATTAAATCAATTAAACTCGTCCAATGCTACAGTTCACTTTTTAAAGCCAGGTGCAGGTAATGTAAGCGACTCAATGTATTCTTCGAGTAGCTTTAAGTATGAAAATTATCGTTCAATTGTCGGCTTTTTACATTGTTTTACTGGCTGTGACACATCGTCTGCTTTTGCAGGAAAAGGAAAAAAAAACAGCAGTAAAGTCACTGTTGAATACTCCTAACTTGACAGAGCTTGTAAAGCCTTTTTATCAGATTAATGCTGAGCCAAAAGTCATTGCTCAAAATGGTTGAAAATTAATTATGTCACTTTACAAATGTAAAGCTGATATATCTCGAACCATTTAAGATTTCAGAAATACAAAGTATTGACTGCAAAGTCTTCATTTAAATTAGAAAATTTACCACTAACTACTGGAGCAGGTATCCAACACTCTTACAGAGCATACTTTCGGCTTCAAACATGGCTTGGAAACAAAACAAATACAACCAAGTATGGCTGGAAAGAAGTCATAGTTAATAAATTAAAAATGCTCATGCCTCGATTTACAGTAGACCAACTCGTACCTGAAGATTTATTAAAAATCATTTCTTGCAGTTGTGAAAGCAAATGTGAAAGTACTCGATGTGGATGTCGGAAACATGGGTTGTCATGTACAGATTTATGTAAAAATTGTCACGACTCGAGTAATTGCTCAAGCATAGAGAAAATTTTGCCTGATGATGATTCCGAAGAAACAGATGAAATCGAGCAGCAGAGTCCTTGTTTCAACTCGGAAAACGAATACGTAGAAGAAGTAAGCGATAGTGAAGAGATATATCTTTAAGAAATAACAAGTAGTGAAGAATTAGACGATGAAGTATGTAAAGTACCAAATACGCTGAAGAGGCCAAGATTAACATAGTTATTCAGTATCAAATAAATATAAATAATTACTTGTGAATAAAATTGAAAATTTTTTTTATAAATAAAATAATTTTAAAAGCGAAAACAAAATTTCAAATTATTTCATAAAAAAATCAATTTTTTATAGTTAAGAGTCAGCCGTATACCGACACAGTTACCTGTTTTACCGAATCTGTTTAAAATTTATTTTTCATATAAACTAATAACCCCAGGCAAAAATAAAGAGATAATTTCGATTTGTATAATAGAAAGCAATATTTTCTCTAATAAGAATAATTTAATTCCATTGCTTTATTTTCAAGAAAAGTTGGAATAACTTAAAAATCCCATTATTTGACACTAATTTCTAATTTTTTAAGTTATTCCAACTTTTTTTAAAAATGAAGCGATAAAATTAATTTATCCTAATTAGAGAAAATATTACATTTTATTAAACACATCGAAACCATCTCTTTATTTTTGCCTCTTGTTGCTAATTTTGGAAAAAAAGTCAATTATTTAATTAGAAAAGGACAGAGATACGGCGGCCTCTTAAGGTACATTATTTTTCATTGTATTTTATGTATATAATTCATTGGTGAACTAACATTTTCAATTAATTAAAAAATTTAAACAAATTATCAATAATTGCTGTAAAATTAATTATTGCAATTTTTACTTTTTGCTTTTTTTGCATTTTTGAGGATGTTTTTGAATTGTAACTATATTTTTTTTAATTTCACCAAAAAGTATAACTCAAAACGAAAAAAATGGGCCCTGGTAGAGTTCTGTGCAATCATTTTCCTGAGGACAAATTTCGTTTGAAAAAAAAAAAATTTACCGAAAAAAATGAATATTTCGAAAATTTATTAATATTTTTATCTCAAAAAATTTGTACTTATTTTAGATACTAAAAGGTATATTTTCACCAAGTATCATCAAAATTAAATAATTTTTGTAAAAATGAAAAATGAAAAACAAAAAAATTGATTTTTTTTTTCGAATCGTTGATCAAGACTGAAATTTGGTGAATTTCCGAGGACAGGAAATCACTATTGGACTTCAACTCAAATCCGTATAACGGAAATCGTTTACAATCCAAGTGTGCATATAAGTCAACCATCATGTCAATCCACCATCAGTCGACCTAAGGTACTCAAACCATCAACGTGGAAGAGCATCCTATTTCTCAAAAGCATATGTCTAAAAGTACGTAGAAAAAAATAAATTGCATCATTCTTTGCTGCTTCTAGAAAAATGGATGGAATTCTAAGCATTTAATCAGGTGTCGTATTCGATGAGTCTATTGCTCATTATGAGATTCATGCACAGCAACCATACTTCACATTAAGCTTCGATAACAGTGATCAAATTCGTATTTCTATCCGACATCAAGATTTATGTCTCTTACCACCATGCAGTCACATTCATATATGTGGGAAATTATAAAAATACAGATAGACAAGCAGTAACAAAAACTAAATTCGTTAACCTTTTAAGGACGGGACTGGTCGATATTTTGACCACTCAATCATCATAATATTTTTTATATTCAAATAATTCTATTATCTTCAAAATAACTCAAAAATATTATGATACTTGAGTGGTCGAAATATCGACCAGTCCCGTCCTTAAAAGGTTAACAATGGCATTTGTCATTTGTTAGATGAAATTCGATATGAACTCAATACTGTAGAGACAGATAAAAGTAAAAATGTTGGTTTGAGTATTTTCATGAAGGAATGCATTTCATTCAATCCAAATCAGATTCTTATAATAGAGAATGCAGGCTGGCTTGATGTTGGAAAAGGAAACAATACAATTGTAGATAATCATGGAAATTTTGACGTTTCTATCCCTCTCAGTATTATTTTAGGCTTCGCAGAAGATTACAAGAAAATTGTTGTTAATATGAAGCATGAACTCATTCTCACAAGATCAAGAAATGAGATGAATGCTATAATACAGGAAGGTAGCGAAGCCAAAAATGTAACTACATATGAAGAATATCAAATAAAAATATCAAAGATAGAGTGGTTAATGCCATATTTTATTGCATCTAACAAACAAAAAATTCATTTATTAAATTTTATTGGTTAGGATAATCCTATCTTTATAAGTTATCGTTCTTAGGAGCTATTCGAATATCCTCTTCTTTTATGAACGAATAAACACGTCTGGACAGTAAAAACTTCAAATCAATTGGAAAAATCACGTTTTGTAATTCTTAGATTACAATCGATGAAAAAAGGTATAAGAAATAAAAATGCCTGTCATTTTCGCCACTGTAATATTAGTAATGTGAAACTTTTCTTGAATTTCCAATATTATCCATACAACAATCTGAATCTTGACATATCTAAGAATCAGTTTGTTATTCTCTATGATGTATATGTTAATTTTCAAAAAACCTATTATGGAAGAGATTCACAGCCACTGATAACAAAGTCTCAGTTTATTTAATTTGAACCGCTCATAGTTATTGATTGTTCACGACAAAACGAATCTTTAAAGAGTGCTCCTGTCGATGTACGTCTAGAATTTAAGAGGAGGTCACGTATCTCTGTCCTTTTCTAATCAAAAAATTGAGTTTTTTACACAAACTAACAACTTTAGCAAAAAATGATGAGAAAGCCGCATCTCGTAATAAAAAAAGCAATATTTTCTTTGAAAAGAAAGAATTAATTTTATTGCTTCGTTTTCAAGAAAACCTTGAAAAACCAAATTGTCCACCCTAACCTCTATGATTTAAGTTTTTCAAGGTTTTCTTGAAAATGAAGCAATAAAATTAATTCTTTCTTATCAAAGAAAATATTGCTTTTTTTATTACGAGATGCGGCTTTCTCTTCATTTTTTGCTAAAGTTGTTAGTTCGTGTAAAAAACTCAATTTTTTTATTAGAAAAGGACAGAGATACGTGACCTCCTCTTAAGTCTAAAACAGACTTTTCTGTTAATACTCCAGCTTATTGTATGATCCTACACAATCGCATCGTTCAGTACAATCCAATTAGTGGAGATGTCAAGAAGCTTGCCTAAATAATATATTATTCTTACTTTTACGAAAAAAAACTATCATTTCATAATGGAGTATGCAGTAGACATGATTGGTTTTAAGGAAATGGGTAATGATTATGTTCTAAAGGAAATAGCAATTATTTCTCTAAATAAAAGTATTTATCCTATCGTTCATATATTCAAAAAACCTTTTCTACGGAAAAGGCTCTCTGATAAGTTGCAAGCAGAAAACATTCGTCTCAAACATAATCACGGAATAGCTTGGAATACTGATAAGCTTTACTACTCTTAAATTACAAACTTACTTTGTGAATATTTACATGATGCAACTACAATTTTTGTTATGAATGAATTTAAACGAAAATGGCTGTTACGATTCAAGTTTCTCGTTTATAACATCAATCAATACGGCTATCCATCAAATCTATCTTTCAAGTGTGTCACCATATGCACATTTCATAATCCAATTTAGAAAACTGTCTGTGCACTACACAATGTCAGACTCATGAAATTATTTTATCTCTCACGAAACCAATTGTAAGAAAATAAAAAAAGTAGAAAACACTATAGGCATCCTAGATTACATTCGGATTCCAAAACATTTGAAAGGGGGGAGGGGGTGTGCTACAATCCGTACGGATTCTAAAACACCTTGGGCTGTGCTAGAATCCGGGTGTGCTAGAATGTCTATAGCTTATCTACTTAAGAAAAATGCAATAAAAGTCACACCAACATGTGAAATTTACCAGAAAAATAAATATATCAATACAAAGTATGATACTTTATATCAGCATATAATAGCTGAAAAAGCAAATGACTTGTTATTAATAGATTTCTATGGAATACTACCCACATCAAGTGGGGGACACCAAATATCTATTAACAACTATAGATGTGTTTAGTAAATATGTAATATTATATCCAATAAAAAAGGCTAATACTATTATTGCAATTACGAAAATCATTAATAATTATGCAGAAAAATATAGAAAGCCAAAAAAGATAATATGTGATCACCAAACACAATTTATTTAAAAAAAGTGGATTGAATATTTAGAAGAAAATAACATACAACCAATATTTTCATCAGTTAGATATCCACAAAGTAATATTGTTAAGAAGATATTAACGAAACTCATCATAAAACTACAGAGTATATACCTGTAGAACTACATATGAATAGAAAACCAGAAAGATTTTTTAAAAAATGGTTAGATATTGAAGAGAAAAAAGAAGATAATAGAGATGAAAAAATTTTTTTAGCATACAACAAATTAAGAAATAAATTAAATAAAAGAAGATACAAGATAATTGCAAGTAAGAAGCATTTTCAATTTAAAATAAATGTAAAAGTCCTTTCAAAGGCGAATTTTCCTGAAAGCAATGGAAACAAGATTGCAAAATTTTTTCAAATTCATGAAGGTCCTTACATTATAAAAAAAAGTATAAGTCCCGATACTCATTGGTGATTATACGATACTGCAGTGCCAAAACCTCATACTAATTTCAATGAAGTGGCGAAAGTTGGAACCCTTCTAAAAGCAGTTTTATATATATATTACCCGGGTTCTCTTAGACAGCTTCTAAGTAAATCCGCCAGAATCATGATGGTATCGTATAATCGCAAATATTTTATTAAATGATAAAGGTAAAGAAAGAAGAACCTTTCTTACCTCACATATGAAAAATATTATTAGTCAAAAATCAACAAAGACATAATTCGCTATGTTGAGCGATTCATACTCCCTCTAGGCAGGCAAAGCTACACTGAAAAAAGTTCGGGATAACAGTTGTACTAAATGCCAATGCGCAGCCGTCTTACGCATAACAGAGATCCTTGCTACGTTTTTGGGAAATCTGCTATCTTAAAAATTAAAGCTAGAGTGCGTACGCTTAAGAAGGGGCCGAACTATCTGTCTTTGTCTAATAGCGTTTTTCATCATTTATATAAACACTATCCGGTATAATAAGAAAAAAATAGCAGCCCCCGCTAGATATTAGTATAATAAGTAAATTTTGTAATAAAAATCAAATTTTTTACCGCATAGTTTTTGACTAATTAGAGACCTACTAGCAATCTAGAATATAACCTATCTTTTTTTGGTAGGTCTCTAATTATTCAAAAACTACGCAGTAAAAAAATTTGTTTGTTATTACAAAATTTACTAATTATACTAATAACTAGCGGGGGCTGCTATTTTTTTCTTGTTATAAAGGATAGTGTTTATATAAATAATGAAAAACACTATTAGACAGAGACAGATAGTTCGGCCCCTTCTTAAGAGGGAAATCTAATATACACTGTTAAGATGACAACTATACGCCGTAGGTCGTCTGCTTTTCTAAATTCTAACAGCAGACTTCTCAAAGCCCGGTACGTCGTCGCGTTTCAGTTGTTTATACATATACTTAAAAAGGTATATCAACGATCCTAAATTTTAAAACATAATGACAAATGTGCGTTTCGTACAGCGACACTACGCTGCGGTAACGGAGAGTTCCCGTAATTTTTTCAGTGTAGAAAACCTTCTAAGTTGTCTAAGCGTACGTTCAAATTTTTCCGGCTTGTAATTGAACATTCGCATTTGTAATTATGGCTTTGTAAATTAAAAAAAAGCAAAAAAGAAAATGTTGCGTGTCTTATTGCAACTCTATAAATAATATGGTTTGACTTATTTACCATCGATTTCGGATCAAGAAAGAGATTCTAAAAAAAATGGATAAACAAGTATAATATAACTAAAAATATTCATTTATAAACTTACGTGTGTAGCATACACTTTCTAGTAGAAGATTATTCATCCCGTAATTATATTTTTTATAATTACTATAATTATCTATAAATATTGTCAACAAATTTTTTTATTTTCAGTTCCAAACTCAAGAAAAAGAAAATTAAAACCATTAGCTATCCCATCACTTCACTTGACAAAAAAAAAGAAGAATTTACTCTAAACATAATACGTAAACAATCAAAAGTTTTACTAAATTCATCTAATATGTATATAAATTATTGTTTGTTAAGTAATATCTTCATATTTTTGCTGAATCATGAATAATCATGTACATTTTTCGCACGCTTTCGTTTAAACTATTACTTATACAACTTAGGAGGTTTTCTAGCTTTGCCTGCCTGAAGGGAGTCCGAGTCGCTCAACATAGCGAATAAAAAATGAAGTTCCTGAAATTGAAGATGACTTTTATCATGAAAAAATATAAAAAACTATTTATTTTCTGCAAATTTTTAAATTTTATGTTGGGGACTATGGATATGTACCCGTCAAACAACAATTTTTTTCATGAAAATTGAAGAATAGAAGAAAGAAGATATTTCGTAATTTTAAGTAGTTAAGAATAGTAGTAACTTTAATTTACTATTCACTTTTATTATTTGAATAAAAAATTAGTAATTTCCGTTTTCATGTATCAGTGATTTAAAATAGATTCTATCCTCTATACGGAAATAGTATTAATAATTTTATTGTTAGAGAAAATAAAAAAATTAATAATATAAAAGACTACGGTTGATATACATTTGTATTGATAAAACTTTGTTTAAAATATATCAAATATCAAAAATTGTTTGTTATGAACTCATCAAGATAGCATTGACATAATAATTTTTTCTATATGAATTGTAAATAAATTTCATTCTATCTTGAGAGAAGGATTTTGAATAGATTTAGAAAAAGTTATTTTTTGTTAATAATTTAGGCAAATAATTATTAGAAAATGCGATTAAGGAGATGTAAAATGGTTATTACATCTGTATTCATAAATATTGGCTATCTTTTCATTTTATTGCAAAATTTTCAGGAAAAAAATGCTATAGCTTATAATATGTGCTATGGAAATCATTCAATTGAATTTTCAAATAAATTTATTCATTATTTATTAAGAATTTCGGGTTTCAATAGTATCAATTAAAATTTTTCGATTTTGGGGCAGAAATCCAAATATCTTAAAAAATAATAAATAAATTTATTTGAAATTTTAACTAGATAATCATTATAGCACATACTACAAGTTAATGCATTTCTTTTCTGGGAATTCAGCGATGAAATAGAGAGAATGTTAATATTTATGAGTGCAGGTGTAGTGTCCGTTTTGCATCTCCTTAAATGTTCATTTGATTTTTAACTTATATCAAAAGATAAAACTTAAATTTCATTTTTAAGTAGGGGCTATAACACATTTCAGAGTAGTTTGAATAGCGATAAAATTAAATAATGTAAAAACTCATTAACCCATTTATTTAAAAAGAAAATAGTTTTAATTATATTTAAATTATATTTTTATTATATTTGAGAAAAGTAAAATTTTCTGAAAACTTTGTAACTTCTTAAACCTAAATGAATGTTTAAATTATAAACAATTCAGGAGGGGGCCGTAACCATTCGCCGCTCTATATAGGGTGGCGCTACGGTCAAGTGAGAGAAATATAGAAAATATTTTTATTCAGTGATTTATAATTTACCGAGACTATAATATACTTCTAACGTTGTCAATGGCACTAGCCATATATATCTAGAATTATTATTGATGCTAATATTGTTTGAAAAGTCTAAAATATTATCATAAAACGAAAAATGCGGCGCGTGGTAGAACCGATGAAATCATATGGGTATTTTTCCTAAGTTCGACAGAGAAAGTAATATTAAAGAACGACGTATACACATGCTCACGCTGGCTCTACTTTGCACTGCATTTTTCGTTTTATAACAATAGCTTAGACTTTTCAAACAAGATTATCATTAATAATTCTCTACATATATATGGCTAGTGCCTTTGACAATATTAGAAGTATATTACTGTTTTGGTAAAATGTAAATCGCTGTGTAAAAAATATTTTATATTTTTCTCTCACCTGATCGCAGCGCCGTCAAGCGGCAAATGGTTCCTACCTCCTCTTAAATACTAGATTAATAGAAATTGATTAAACTATTAGAATAAAATTACTGAAATAATGAAACGAAGATTGAGAAATAAAGTTCAATTATATTTGTAAATACGATTAAATGTTAATATTTACGAACTAAGCTTATTTTGATTTAAGAGTAGGCTGGAGCAAATTTGATTACCGACCGAGAAGTAAAAATGTTATTTTATCATAAATAAAATAATTATACTGTTTTCAAAAGAAATTGCTATCAAGCGCAATTTTTTATATATACATGATTGTATAATAGATTTTTTTTGATAATATTCACCGTATTTTAAACAAAAAGTAAGTAGTCGTACTTAAAATTTAATAAACAGTTGAAGCATAAAAATTTTTTTTTTTTATTTTCTTCAATTATTTTTAGCTAGCGCTATAGAGAAATGAATTTTGTGAATGCATTTTAAATTTTAATGCATTCCATTACGGATAGTAGAAAAAAATTAACGGATTTTCGATCCTCGGTTGGTATTGAATCTGCTCCGGCCTGCTCTTAAAGTTGATATTTATTATAACATTAAATATAAGCAATTAATCATTTGGCGTTTATTGTAATTATAGAATAGTTCACAAATAAAATTCAGAATTTCTTTCCTTAATTAAATAAAATTTCATATGCAAAAAATTTTCAATTTTATCTGGGGGGCTTTGTGACGGCTTAGATAAATTATTTTTAATATACTTGTCTTTTATATATAAATGATAATTGATTTATGATTATTTAATTAATTAAATAATTTATGAATAATCCTAAGTAATCATAAAAATAGTTGAAAGAATAAAATTGAAAGAACAGACCTCTAACTATAGGAGCTGATAATAAAGAAAACTCCAAAGATATATGTATATCTCCCTATATTATATTGTTATTTAACCTTTTAAGGACAAGACTGGTCGATATTTCGACCATTCAAGTATCATAATATTTTTGAGTGTTTTAACATAATATTATCCTCAAAATCACTCAAAAATATTATGATACTTAAGTGGTCGAAATATCGACCAGTCCCGTCCTTAAAAGGTTAAAAAACAATATCCCTTTCCTCCTACCCCTCATTATTCCTCTCTCTACCTTGTATTCTCAAAACATCACAAGTCACCCCTTAAAATAACGTAAAAATGTCTTTAGGAATGTCTTCTTTTTTGAAAAATAAAAAAGAAACCCCTCACTGCCCAAGTCACCCCTCACTACCCGAGTCACCCTTCCCTACCCAGGTGCTACCTCTCATACACTCCTCATACATCCCTTAAATATTTTTTATACATATTATATTTATGAAATACTTACTTAAGGCTATGTAATAGAGTATGTATTTAATACATAGTTACCGACATTATAGATTGTTGATATAACTACTTTTCAACCATCAACTAATACCTACCATTCTTTGACAACTTTCTACACCACCTATACTAAGACAAAAAAAAATAAGAAACTTCTACATGCAACATTTAAGCTCACTATCTTTTTAGAGTCCAAGCTGTACTCGCTTAAAAGTAAAGCAGACATTACTTTGTGCTAATTAGTTTCTATTTTGGTCAGAAAAACTTATCAAAAAATTTCCTATTTATAAGTATAATGAGGTATTATCAATGGCGCGTTGAATTTTTTTTTGTTTTGAATTTTAAAACAAAAAATATATTAATGAAAAATTTAAAAATGTAAAAGTGGTACCCTTTGCCAGTAGCCTTACATAACCACTTTTAAAATAATTTAAATGTTAAAAATAATAATGTCATTGTTTATTTAAATTAATTAAAAGGAAAAAAAATATAATAATTATTGATTCATTTATTTATAAAAAATAAAAAATAAAAATTCTATCATTGATGTAACATTTTATCTTTTAAACTTTTTGTACTAGTATTTAAAGTTATAAAATTTTTATTTTATTTATTTTTAATATTTTCAATATTTTAAGGAATATATTTTTATCCTTTTTTGTTTGTTTATATTCATATCATTCATTATAAGAATTATATAACAAACAATAAAATTTTTTATATAAAGAGTGTGACATTACTTTTTTTATATTCAAATAAATAATTTAATTAAATGCAATTCTTTAAAAAAAGATTCTGTATGGATTTATAATATTTTTTTAATATATATACCTTAAAATTATAACTATAATTAGTATAATTTTCAATATTTTGCTTATCTAATAATACTGAATAAGTAAGTCACTACAAAAGAAGTGATATACTAGTTACAGAATATAGTAAAATACACGCAATCCTATAAATTAAAAGTAAGTCACACAATATCCATCAGTAATAATATTTGAAAAATTTTATAAAAATATAAAATCATATATATTAAATAATGGATAGAATAATAAGCGTATGTAATAGCACAAAAAGCAGTCAAAACAATATAAACAAGTAATGCATTCATTACTAACCATTCAGCCAATAAATATAATCACGCCTTAAGCCTATATACAGGACATTACATTATAATAAATTAACATATAAATAGAAAATAAAATTAAGTTCATTTGTTGTCGAGCAAGTACCTCCCCAGAGCCGACTTAAAGTAGACTGTAACATTGTGGATTTTCATCCACATATTATTATTCCATAAAGATACTTACTATACCTAAATAGAAGTGCAGCACTGGCTCAGTGGTTAGAGCTCATCCCGAGGAACGAGGTTCGCGTCTGGTGTCCGCTTACTTTTTAATTTAGAAAGTCTTCTATTTCAAGACTTAGAAATAGATGCGAAATAATAAAATTTTATTTATAATTTTTTTAATTAAAAAATATTAATTTTTTAAATTACTTTTATTTTAACTTAAAAAGATCATATAAAATATATAAAAAAAAAATTTTTAAATATTTTATATTTCAGATAAGTAATTGATGTTCAAAAATAAAATAAAAAAAATTAATATATTTAAGGTGATTAATATATATATATATATATATATATATATATATATATATATATATATATATATATATATATATATATATATATATTTCATAAAATATTTTGATATACAATTAATTTAATAAATTAATATAATATATAAAAATATTTATTTGCATATTAAACAAAAGAAAATATTAATAAAAAAATTAAAGTTATGGATGACGGTAATTGTTTATTTAGATGTTTTTCGTATTTTTTATATAAAAGTGAAAATCAACATATAATTGTAAGAAAATATATAATAAGAAATGTTGTTAATAATTGGAATAAATATAAAAAATATAATAGGGAATAAATATTATATAAATATAATAAATAGCGATAATTATTTTGAGTACATGTCGGATAATGTTACTTTTGGAACAAAAATAGAAATTTAGAGTTTTGTAGAAATTTATAATGTATATGTTAACGTACATATTAAAAACAAAATACAATCATTTGAAAAGTCTTTAAATCATTTTCAACTATCGTTAATTTTTACTGGATCATATGATGCAGGTCATTATGATATTTTAAGTTATAAAAATAATAATAATAATAATAAATAGAATCTTAAAAAAAAATTAAAACATGAAAAATTAAATTAAACAAATATAATAAAAAAATTAAAAACAGAAGTAAAAAAATTACATGTGAAGATAATAAGATTTATAATATAATAAATAAAAATAAAAAAATGACCACGAAAAATTTAATTGGAAAATTAAATTTAAAAAATTCAATTTTAAAATTCAATTTAAAAAATAAAATAAACAATAAAAATTTAAAGAATTATTTGGGCAGAATGAGTTACGAATGTAAATATTGTAGGGCTTTATTTTGGAAACAGGAAATAAAAAAGATCAATTGTTGTCAACAAGGATAAGTTGTTTTATCACCATTAACTAAATGTAATAAAAACTTAAAATCCTTATTATTACATGATAATGTTTTTGGAAATTTAATTAGATATTACAATAATTTATTTGGTTTTGCAACTTTTAATGCAAATGTCATTCAAAATCAAGGAAAAGCTATATATAATTTAAATATTCAAGGCCAAATTCGTCATACGGCAACTAATACATTAATTTCTACTATCGACATTAAACCTACATGTGGACAGTTATATATTTACGATAATACGGTGGCAATTGAGAAACGATTGGAAACTAATGAAAAATTAACGAAAGAATATATGTTAATTTTGACAGAAATAATAAATGATAATCCAATGGCTAAGAATTACGAAAGCTTAGATCAATTATCGTGCTATTATAGTATCTAATTCAGGAATTCCAGATAATTATGATGTTTGTATATATCCAAAATTATCTTCTGGAGAAGAAATTACTTATACTTATTCAAATAAATTATCTCATCACTGGATCCCATGATTTTTCCTTTAAGGAGATGTAAAACGGATACTACACCTGTACTCATAAATGTTGATTATCTTTTTATTTTGTTGCAAAATTTTAAGAAAAGAAATGCATTAGCTTGTAGTATATATCATGAAGATTATTCAGTTGAATTTTTAAATAAATTTATTCATTAGTTTTTCAGAATTTTAGATTTTTTGTACAAAATCTAAAATTTTCAATATATAATATTGGGCCTCAAAATTTTGAAAAACTAATAAATGAATTCATTTGAAAATTTAACTGAATAATCTTCATGGTAAATTCTACAACCTGAAGCATTTTTTTCCCTTAAGTTTTGCAATGAAATGAAGAGAAAGACCGAATTCATGAGTACAGGTATAGCATCCATTTACATTCCTTTAATGTTTTCAGCAGGAGATTTAGGTTGGAGTATCGGATATAAGAAAAATAAAAATACCGGAAATAATGATTTTTCTATAATACTACAATATTATTTACATAGAATCCATTAGAGACCAAATTAAAATTTTAACCTTATTTTATATTGCGGAAGATTAACACAACAATATATAATACATTCATATGTAATGGTTGAAAGTAATAGAATGAATTTTTTTAGAAAATCAAAAACAATTACGCATAGAATGTTATCAAGGTATATTAGATCATGTAATAAATAGTGCTTTAAATGTTTAAAAGAATTTTGAAAACAAAGAAAGAATTGGAAATCTTTTTATTTTACCCTCATAATATATTGGTAGTCCAAGATATATACAGCAATATTATCAAGATGCCATGGTAATAATTGGAACAGTAGGAAAACCAGATTCGTTTATAACAATGACATGTAATCCTAAATAGAAAAAATCGGAAGAAATTTCTAAAAAATTTTCAGAAGGAACAACTCTTAATGACATACCAAATATCACGGTGAGATTATTTTATACAAAATTTAAAATGTTATTGAATAATATTGTAGAAAATAAAATTTTTGAAAATATTGATAAATATAATTCAGAAGAAATACGTTCATCAGAAAATAAATATTTTTTTAAAAATTAGTATTTAAACACATGTTACATGGACCACATACAGATAAATCACCTTCTTACGACAAAAATAAAACTATATGTTAAAAAAATTTCTAAAATCATGTAATGAAATTACAATAGTTGAAGAAAACAAATATCTACAAAACAAAAAAAGAAATAATATTTTGGGTTATTACACGTATAATTTAAAAAATAATAGAAAATTATACAAGTTGACAATTCTATGGTAGTCCCTTACAACAGTTTTTTGTCTGCAAAATATAAAGCTCATATCAATACTGAACTTTGTGTGTCAATAAAAAGTATAAAATATATTTATGATTATATATATAAAGGTGTAGATAAAACTTACTGTAAAATAAAACAAGATGAAATCGAAGAGAATAATAAAGACGATGTCTATGATGAAATAACTCAATACATAGATGGGAGAAGTCCAATGAAAGCAGCATGGAGATTAGAAGAATTTCTACTACGTGGTAGAAGTCATACAGTAATAAGATTAGATATACATACAGAAAATTAACAAAAAATAATTTTTAATGAAAATGATATACATTTAGCATTAAACAAGTACGAAACAACATTGATCGCATAGTTCAAATTGAATAAAAAAGATGATTTTGCTAAAAAAATTAAATATGTTAATATTTTACAATATTATATTTTCAATTCTAAGACTGAATCTTGGGTAAAAAGATCGAAAATTTGAAAAAATATAACCATTGGTAGATTAAATGTAGTATCACCAAAAGATAGTGAACGTTTTTTTTCAAACAAACACTAAACAGGGTAAAAGGTCCAACATCTTTTAAGAATTAACGAACTTACGAAAATATAACTTAGAATACTTATAAAGAAATCGCCCTTGCAATGAATTTAATAGAACACGAAAAACAAATTTATCATATTTTTAAAGAAGCATGCCATGTTATGTTACCAGTACAATTACGTAAATTTTTTGTATGTTTTTTACTATGTGAAAATATTTAATGTAATATTATTTGGAAAAAATACAAAAAATTTTTTATAGAAGATTTTAAAGAAAATGAAGTTAATATTTTCTGAACACTACTTTTTCGACTACCTGAGATTATTTTATAAAACAAAAAAAACATTAATAAAATTCATATCATTATGTATCATATAATATTAGTTTTTTTAATTAATGAATAATATTAAAAATTTTTTATCATTGAATAACTAATCAATAATTTTAATAAAAACAAACATGAAAATACATTTTATTAATTTTATAAAAATTATTTTAACATATCTTTTTTAATACTAACATGAAAGTCAAGGATATCAAAAAGCAATATAAATATATATTTTGTACATCCAAAAGACTTAAAAATAACATTAAGATATATTAAAAATAAATTTATAATAATTTATAAATAAGGAAAAATTATATTATTTGATTTTATCGTTTTATTTATGGAATATATTGTGAGAGCATACACCGCTTTAACCGAAACATACAAGTGCTGGGAAGGGATATAGAAGAGAACCGAACGCGCGTTCTCGTGCGCGCAGCTACGCCCATGCTCCTTACCGTTACCAGCACTTGTACATACATGCGACGCGCAATTTATATGATACATGTAAGCGAGAATTTATATGTCTTTTTCTCTCCACAGCGTTAGCAAAGAATATGATTATGAAAGGTGGGAGAGAGTAGATGTCGTATGGGAGAAGAGAGACCCGAATGCGAGGTGTCCTGAAGAAGAAAGAAATGTAGAGTTCAGGAAATAGTTGTTTAAATTGAGTTTTCTTCGTTCAAAATAGTTTTGTGACTGCGAAGCAATCGAATTAACCTTCGATTGCAAACCCGTCGTCTATTTGAAACGGTCTTCATTTTCAGTGTTCGTACGTTTGTGTAAAATTATCTAATAAGAACGCTTACAATGGTAATAGTGTCTTTTTAACTTATTGCCTTTGAAAGTTCTAAATAACGTTTTGTGTAGGATCACGTGGTGAGAGTCATTAAGCAATATCTTTCCCTGTTTTCCTATCTTTTTTCCTTCTTTCTAAAGCAAAGATCCCGAAGCAGTTAGGCATGGCGTCCTAACTGCAAACGGATTAGCTCTCAATCCTCTGCACTTATGTACATCACAATTACACATTATACGACACATTAAATTTATTAATAATGCGTGTGGTTGCGACCACGTATGATTAAATTTAATCGATTGTTTTTCCGTCATGGCTTCACCGCACAGTTGGACATATTTAGAAATTTTGACAAATTCACGCTTGAAAATTATTTGTAAATTTAATTATATCTTATTTTTCTATTAAAATTTGTTTATTAAATTCATAGAGGTACAACGTATCGTTCTCTTGATCATTAGAAAAACGGCATTTCTACTGTCATAATAAACATAACAAGTGAATGCTTGGTTTTTCTTTATTGAAAACCAAGTAGCACTAAGTTATTACATATAATTTAAGTTATGATGAAAGTTATGATGATTCGAAGTTTATAAAAATAAATGAATTTAAAAATTTTTTTCAATTATAGAATATCAAGAACATGTACTCTTCCAATAATTATGCTCTTTCACTATTCGTTTACTGTTTTATTTATAAGTATATTGTTAGTGTTTGTAAAAACCTTCAGAATGAGCCATTGCTCAACTTTTTTGGTCAATTAGAACAAAAGTTATAGCAATTTTAATTTTAAAAATGTGTTTAAAAATGAATAATAATTTATTTAGTTTGAATTTATAAATTCATATTTTCCCATTTATGCAATGAAGTTCTAAAAGTGAACACAAGATTTTGTTCAGCTTTCTAGCAGTAAATTTTTTGTATTCCCTTGCCTTCTTTTGCTTTTTCTTGCCATTCAACTTTTTTCGTTTGTAGGAAAACTTCTAGTTCTCTTTTATTTAAAAGGAGAATGTTGATAGATGGAGTGTAAAATTCGAAATTCTCTGCATTTCTAATAAATTCTGCACTTTGCTTGGACAAATTATGCACTGTGGCATAACGTTTAACTATACCTCCTATTCCATCACATGCACCTTTTCCATGACCGGTTGCAGAAAATAACCAATTTCTTTCCTCTTTTGAATCTCTAAACTCGTAAAATTGGTATCTATTTTTGAAATGACTGGCGGCTCCATCCGAAATGATTATGATTTCTTCTAATTCTTGCAGAGTGTGTTTTTGCTTTATATTCTCTATAATTGAATTTACAGCCATTAAAGCATGAGAAGAATCATGTTTCGTATCGTCACAAACTGTGACATAACTGACGCGAGAATCATTTCCAAAATAGCATACCGATGTAAATATGGATATTTGATTATTGCTCCAGTAGTAGCTTTCTACTTTATTTTGTAATAAGACCGTCCAGTTTTCGGCAAAGTCTACGTGAATAACTAATTGGAAGTGGCTTTTTTTTACTAAAATTTTTGCCTCTCGAATAGCAATACGTTGAATTTCTTTAATTATTTTATGAGTACTCAAGGTGAGAGCATATTTTCTCAATTGTATCAAAAAGTCTTCAATGGTACTAGTTTTATTAGGTAAATCTAATTTTTCCCAAACACTGTAACTTATTTCTTCATAAAGATCTCCTTTCGTCAAGGAAATCATTTCTAAATCAATAGTTTCTCCAATTGGGCATTTTTCAGTCTTCCAGTACACATTTCATATCATCCTTAGAGCAAAATAAAGAAGAAAATATATTCGATTCAATTTTTGAAATGTCATATTTATTGTTTGTATTATAATTTTTTAAAGCTATCGACATAAGTTCCAAATTTTTGCAATAAATACAAAGACACGTATCATTGTATGGATGGGGTAAAACCCACTTTGGTCTCAAGGCATAGAATGTTGATTTGCCGATTAGACCTCCGTCCGTCGACCTTTTTGTCAAGTCATTAATATCAAGCTGAAACTTTCTAGATCGCTTCATTTCAATGAGTCGGACAAACTTTTTATCTGGCAAAAATCTCGGTAGTGGGGACTAAATCTGCTACAGGCCTTCAAACATGTCGATAATTCCGGGTGCCAAAAATTTACTAATACCAAGTCGATTCTTATTGAAATTTTTGTCGGACAACGTTACGGTTATATTACATTAACTTTAATTTACCCATAAAAAAAAAATTAGCTTGGTATTAATCACTTTTTTGAGTAGGGATTTCCAACATTTTCAGTATGTCGGACTGGCGGATAGTCCCCATTAATTTTGTCGGACAATCTACTTTTCGACTTTCTCATTAACTAATCTTTAAATTTCAATAAGAATCGACTTGGTATCAGTAAATTTTTGACACCCGGAATTATCGAAATGTTTGAAGGCCTGTAGCAGATTTAGTCCCCACTACCGAGATTTTTGCCAGATAAAAAGTTTGTCCGACTCATTGAAATGAAGCGATCTAGAAAGTTTCAGCTTGATATTAATGACTTGACAAAAAGGTCGACGAACGGAGGTCTAGATTTTCTTTCCCGTTTGGGATTTTCTTCTTTAAATAATTGAAATATTTGTTTCATGCTTCGTGTAAGAAAGCGCTTAACTTTTTTAGTTTTGATACCATTTTCTTATATAGATATTGTATCATTTTTATAGACATGTTAACATTAAAGTATCTACTGATTTTATTATTAAGTCCAGTTTTAGAAAATGATTAATTCTGATTCTTGTTATATTTTTTAAATATATTCGATTATTTTTATATTAGTAATAAACATTATAATTTTATGGAAATTGGTTATCGTAATTTAAATTCTCTTAAAATTTGTCATTGATTCTAATGATGTAACAGCAATAATTATGTGTAATTATGTATAAAAACTTTGAATTAATTTAAACAAATAATTACAATCAACATATAATAGAAATTAATATATCAATATTCAATTTACTTTTTCTTATAGTCACCCTGGTGAAAAAATCAGGTGATTTATTACCTGATAATTTTTAATAGGGTAGTGATATATAATTGAACTTATAACTCTTTGTATCCAGTACGTCGAAAATCAGTATAAAACCATTTGTGAATCAATATCCTAGTGGATGAAATCAGTTGGACTTAAATTTAATAATAATCAACAATATTCTTATGAATTCACACAAAAAGTTCTAACATGTAAGTAAAAGTGCATTTTTAGTTTTGTATCTTGTAACTACATCTAAGAAAAAGGTATGAGCATATAAATTTTGTATTCAGTGTAAAGGAAATTGAATATAAATATTGGTTGGTTATAAATTTGAGTTACTTTTACTGTAGAAATGTAATAACAAATGTGATGAATTATCAGTACAAAGTGGATCTGTCTTATTATCTCTTGGACTGTTAACATGATTCAATATGTAAAATTATTGTTTGACTAAAAATTGAATGAATTATTTTTTAAAGTGTTATTATATCTTGAGATAGATTATGTTTAAATTATGAAAGAAATAAAGCAAAAATAATTTTCCAAATCTTTTTAATCAAATAAACAAAGGATATTTATTTACTAATCATAATTTTCAAGAAATTCAATGACATTCAATTTTTTTCCAATAAAAAAATCCATTCTGAATCTTATAAAAAAAGTATTTGACTTATAGTTACCTGTCACCATAGGTTATTGGAAATATTAGCAGTATTATATAACCTTGAACTATGAAATGAACAAAATTCTTTTTTAATTTAGTATTCAAGTATATTTTTCATGTGCTACAGTGGCACATGATTAGTTAAAATAATCTCAAGGTTTGGTTCACTCTAAATCTTTCAGAAGATATTTTTTAATATATTTTAATATTTGTGAAGTACACAACTATTTCTATGAATGCTTACGAAGGGACATCTGCAATCGATGAGTACAAGTTAACATTAAAATGAGTGAATGTAGCTAAAAATCACATTTTTCATTATTATTAATTACATTTAAATTTTTCAAAAGGGATCGCTGTTTTGCACCACAAAGAAATACATAGGCTATATTTATACATACATTACCTACTTCGATGATTTTCTTGGACATGGGATCATGGTTCGAAACCTTGAAAATTGGTATTTCAATGCTTTAAATGACTTTAGCTCAGCGAATGGCTACATTTGAACTTTTAAATTAATTTTTTCTCAAAATTTAGAATATTTTTAAGAAAAAAGTTTTTCAGTAAAAAATTCCTATAACGCAACCCAACTGAGTAATCTAAGCTTAAATTTAGTCAAAAATGTCAAAAATATAGTTTTCGCCCAACTTTGAAGCTTTGTAGCTCTAAAAATATGTACTCAAGGAATCTTAAAAAAATTCTGAGTGGTTAATAATATGGAAAAGAATCATTTTACCAATTTTTAGTGAAAAAAAATTTTTTGTCCTTTGACAGAAAATGAGCGATATATATATATAAATAATTATTATAGGAAGATATCCTCTGCTCGCGGAGCTCGCCAACCCCCGCAAATTTATAGTTGTATTTCTCATATTGATAGTTATAAATAAAAAAAAGATATATAGACTTGAGTTAAGACTTTCTGCACCACCTTTCATTTCAAACTGTAATTATAATTATAATGAATTGTATGTATTGATTAAATTTAATTTTTATGCATTTTTTTTTTTAATTTTATAATAAATTTGTAGTATTATCTATTTTTTTCGTTAATTATTATTGTTAAAAATATGTGTTAATTTTAGAATTATTATTGATATAGGGATATCTCTGGAACTTTTTAATTTTGAGAAACCATCTTCACAACAATTCAAAAGTCTATAATACAAGTTTCTGGAGTAGCACATACTTCAATAAGGGCTTAAATTACTCGTTTCTGTAAGGAGAATATGCAATTAAATTTTGGTATCGATTGAACAATCGTTGTTCACGGTACATAATTTTATACGTCAAAAATGATACTTTTTCATATTTTTCTACGTGTGTTTCTTGAGCTATAAAAAAAGTAACGTTCTTACGATCATTCTCAAATTTTTTGAGCATAATGAATATATTTTTAATGTTAGTGTGATTTCAACCTAAAAATTACACTAACATTAAAAATAGTCTAACAGCTTCCTAAAGAGGGGCACATGTACCAGGGTCGGCTTAAACTGTTCTTTTTACCATATTCATTATGCTCAAAAAATTTGAGAATAATCGTAAGAACGTTACTTTTTTTATAGCTCAAGAAACACACGTAGAAAAATATGAAAAAGTATCATTTTTGACGTATAAAATTATGTACCGTGAACAACGATTGTTCAATCGATACGAAAATTTAATTACATATTCTACTTACAGAAACGAGTAATTTAAGCCCTTATTGAAGTATGTGCTACTACAGAAACTTGTATTATAGACTTTTGAATTGTTGTGAAGACAATTTCTCAAAATTAAAAAGTTCCAGAGATATCCCTATATACAATAATTTTTATTTCAAGTTTTTAAGATTTGTAGGATAATTTTTTTATTATTTCCGTTGAATTTCTTTTCTACTTAATTTTACGTTTTAACATGTTTATCAATAATTTTTTTTTTCTAAAATTTATTTTGTTATCTTAATATTTAAATATATATATATATATAGATACACTAGCGGTCAGTTGCTTTTGCCCACCTTAGAGTAAAATTTATTAAACTAAAAAGTTTTATATCTTCGGAACTAATGATCGCATCTTTAAAATCCAAACGGCGTTTGAGAGATTGGTCGGAAATCTTTGAAGTAAAATAAGTCCAGTATAAAAAAAGTCATTTTGTAATTGCTTATAGCAATGTAAAAAAAATTTTTTCACTAATTTTTTTTGTCTACATAAAAGTGAATGCTATTTTTATGGAAATTATGATACAAAAAAAATAAATGGGTTTTAAAACTAAAAAATTGGTAAAAAATTTTTTTCACTTATTTTTGAGGGAAAATTCATGAAAAATTAGTAGAAATTTTTAATTAAACAAGTAAAAAAAAAATTTTTTCCCGAAACTTATTAGTCACTAAATATATATATATATATATATATTCAAGACCAAAAATAAAACATTTTTTCGTTTATATAAAATTTTCTATCTTTCTTAGTTTAGGAGATAATCATAATTGAAAAAATAGGTCTTGTTTTCGAAAAATCATCATAACTGTGGTTAAAAAAGTCATACAAATATTTTACTTAGCTTATTCTTAAGAGGACTATTAGAGATTTAAAACCCAATTGCTTTTTTTATATCCCAATTTCCATAAAAATGGCATTTACTTTTATGTGAACAAAAAAAATTAATAAAAAAATTTTTTTTTTTACATTGCTATAAGCAATTAGAAAATGACTTTTTATTCTGGACTTACTTTATTTAAGAAATTATTGACCAATCTTTCAAACGCCGTTTGAATGATTCGATCATTCGTTTCGAAGATATAAAAATTTTTATTTCAATAAACTTTACTCTAGGGTAGGCAAAACCAATTGACTGGTAGTATATATATATATATATATATATATATATATATATATATATATATATATATATATATATATATTATATAGTTATATTTAAAAAATTCAGTAACCATCCACCATTAAACCCTTATGTCTCCCCCATACTTTATTTAACTCCATTCATTCATTTAATAATGTAAATTAACGTTATTTTATGCATATATTTTACAAAAAGGTGTCACCCCTATAATCTCCCCCTATGTCTCACCCATAATCCCCCTATAATATCCGCCATGATCTCCCCATATTTCTCCCATGTACTCCCCATTAAAATACATTATTATTCATGTTTCTTTTTTAAAAAGAACAATTTTAAAGATTAAGTTAATATATGAGAATATTATTTTCTTACTACATTATATATTCTAAATATATTTTATTTTATGTATTGTATATGAATAAAAATATTGAAATCTTTTTATATTGAAAAAAGTCAAAGGTATCTAGCTGGATTTGAATCTATACCCTCCAGTATGAAAAGCAAAAGCCTTGTTCGTTATACCAACGTTATCTTTTGTATTGTTCATGTTAACTGAAATTAATAAATGTGGATCAAAATTTATTAGGATTTCTCAACACTATGATCAAGCCATTTTTTAAAAATAAAAATTGAATTTTTAATGATTCTATCAATATTATAGACATTGTATTATATTAAATTAAGAATAGACATATAGTGTTGAGGATTCGGGTTTCCACACCACCTTACATTTTAAACCTTTTTAAACAATATTAATGTTTATTTATTAAGTTTAAGTTTATATAATTTTTTATTCATACTATTAATATTTATTTATTAAATTTAAGCTTATATATATAGAATAGAAATGTTGAATAATATAAGAGAAAGATTACCTCCACATAAACTAAATTTAAAAGTAAATGCAATAATAATGCTAATTCGAAATTTAAGTATTAAAGATGGATCATGTAATAAAATACAATTAAAAATAACTAGATTATTTGAATATAACATAGAAGCTGAAATTATCACAGGAGAAATGAAGGAAATAAAGTTTTTATACCAAGAATAACGTTGAATACTAACGAATCACCGTTATTACCGTTTATTTTATATATTTTCTATTGTTTTAGCGTTTGCAATAACTATAAATCTCAAGGACAAAGTTTTGAAAATGTGGGTATATATATTGAAAAACCTTTATCTTTTCAAGGTCAATTAAACGTTGCTCTTTCACGCTGTAAAAATGCAAATAAAATATTTATTCAAAATGAATCAGAAAATAATGATACATAGCTAATATAGTGTCAAAAGAAATATTAGAAAGATATTTTTATAATAATTTAACATAAAATTTCGGAAATTTATCAATATTAAAGTTTATATTTTAACAATAATTATTTTAAACAAATTATATAATAAATTTATTTTTATTTTTTACAGGTTACATTTATATTAATTATTTACTAATGCTGTAACGAGTAGCGATGTTATACTCGTCATGTAGGCTACGCCAGCTGATAGGCGAGGGCAGCACACGATGGACTTGGATAACCACGTGTGAAGCGCCTTGTACCGACTTACATTAGGTCCATGCAAATGAGACGCGCGCAGGTAAGAAGGATAGGAAGAGGGAGAAAGATAGCTCACTCTTTCTATCTCGTCATTATTGGTACCGCCATTGTCTCGCTGTTAGTCTTTTTGCCGCGCTCTCTCTCTTTGTACTTTTTTTATCTCTTTAGATTAATATCTTTTAATAAATTCACGCGTGTGTTTGTTGCGTGTAAGTGAGTGTGCCTATGTGATATTAAACTCTCGTATGTGTAGGCGGATTGCTGCATACAAGATTTAATACAAAGTTTGATTTACAGACGAACCACCTACACAACCACACTGTATATATACATTGGGTTAAAGAGAGAGAGAGAGAGAGAGAGAGAGAGAGAGAGAGAGAGAGAGAGAGAGAGAGAGAGAGAGAGAGAGAGATATCGTGCCAGCTCCTTTTGATTTGTATATTTCGATAACGAGTGAACGCTGTTTTTGAATGGTAGGTGGTTGCAACCACGTATGCGTATCGCGTATAATATTTGTTCATTGTATTTCGCGACGTATTAATTTGTTAATTTAGCTATCTAGTAGTTATCTTATAATAGTTCGGTCTAAGCGATATTTTATATCATTGAACACGTATATATTCTGACATAAAAGAATATGTCAGATCATGTGCCATATACCAGCAATCCAAGGTGGTACAAAGAGTTTCAATAGGCTTCATAGGACGTAGAACCATCGAAGAACCTTGGCAAGTCGTGGCTGGAGATATCACTGGTACACTACCTAGAAGTTGGAGCGGATTTGAATACATTCTAATCTCTCAAGATTTCTTCATAAGATGGACAGAATGTATTTCATTTAGGCAGGCGAATGCCAAAAATATAATAAAAGCTTTTAGAGATAAAATCCTGACGCGATTTGGATCACCGAAAGTATTCTATTCAGACAATGGGTCTGAATTAAGAACAAGTTTGTTGATGAGTTTTTAATAAACGTGGAAGTATATCATTAAACTACACCACCGTATCATCCCCAGGCAAACCCCGTGAAGAGGGTAAATAGAACAATAAAATCAATATTAGTGTCCTACATCCACGAAAAGCATGGTTCGTGGGATGGAAATTTGCCAGAGATCGTGTTTGCGTTGAATACGGCGACACAAAGCTCCACAAGCATAAGTCCCGCGATGTTAAACTATGGCAGGCAATCTAAGTCATCGCTAGGCTAAAAGACAACAAGAGCTTGCAGCAGCAGAGGAAATGACCAATGAAGCGTCGAAAGAAAAAATGGAAAATGTACCACATTTGTTCAACATGTTGCTGAGCGTGCCAAAGCCCAACAAGCCACGTAAGCTCAGTATTACGATGCAAAATAAAGATCTTGTAACTTTAAAGTAGAAGATTCAATCTAGAAGAGAAATAAGGTCCTGTCTTCCGCAACACGAGGAATCGCTACTAAGTTATCACCAAAATACTCCGAACCGTTCGTAATCACCGAGGCTAAAGGTTCAAATATCTACAACTTGTTAGATATTGAGGGTGTGATCGATGAAAATATCCACTTTGAACATTTGAAGGAATATATTCAAGAAAAACACCCAGATGATGACGAGAAAGGTCCACAACCAACGATAGAGAAACGGGTGACGGGCGACCCATTTAGCGTCGACGATGCGGCTCCAAGCGTGGAGCAGGCGAGCGTAGGCACACCATCGATGCCACAGTGCATGCGAGCGAAAGTACACGAGAATTTGCGTGCGAAAAAGAAAAGGGGTAGACCAAGGAAGCCCTAATGTAGCCATTCGCTAGACTAATGTCATTTAAAACATTAAAATATCACTTTTCAAGGTTTCGAACTATGATCCCATTTCCAAAAATTCTTCGAAATAGGTAACATATGTATAAATATGGCCAAATAAATTTTAGAATTTTTAAAAGCTGTGTTACTGTGAAGTGGGATAAAATTTGAGAATAAATAAGTAGACTTCATGTGTCTATATATCAGATCATCGTGTTCATGATAGGTTAGAAAAATCTTATGATTGTTTAAGAAAGTGCATTTCCATGTTTTTAATATGCATTTATTGTAATTAAAGTAAAAATATTTTTGAAGATTGTTATAGATGTACGTAGAAGTGATACATATGTTTTATGGGGATTTCGACTTGTACAAGCTCAAAAAATATGGTATATCAATATCTCCAGAACTATTGTGCGTTAAGGTCTAAAAAC
Source organism: Anastatus disparis (assembly GCA_017163975.1). Classification (NCBI taxonomy): domain Eukaryota; kingdom Metazoa; phylum Arthropoda; class Insecta; order Hymenoptera; family Eupelmidae; genus Anastatus; species Anastatus disparis. The sequence continues at coordinate 3,069,035 of JAFFSR010000311.1, forward strand.
TTTTATTCAGTATCAAAAAGAAAAGATCTGTGTAATTTTATCAAAATCTATGCCTCTCCTAGTGAGATACAAAGAGACATGAATTTAGTCAAACATCACTGACAATGAGAATGGATCAATTTAATATTAATATATACCAATGTCTATGATATGCTGATTTTAATAATTTGTTTAAATGGCTCCAAAGTTTTCAAACATGATTACATTCAATTATTACTGTCACATCATTGGATAAATTCAAATTAAAATGAAAATCAATTTTCATAAAATGAGAATATTATTTACCGATGTGAATATAATAAACCACACTAAAAAAACACAGCAATAATTATAACCAATCATTTTCTAAAACTGAACTCAATAATATAGATCAGTAAGTAATTTAATTTTAACAAATCTCAAGAAATAAAATTTAAGTCAGTGTCTATCATCCGTGAAGTCTATAAAGGAATATAATCATTCACCTGTTATTTGCATCTATATTATTCATCTGTACTGTTGTAAATAGAATGTTTGCTCACCCTAAATCACACTATTTATAACTTGTAATCAAGAATAAGTTATCACAACCCTATTGTAAAAATTTATATAAATTTTCATATGAAGTTTTAATATGAATTTTTCATACATTTAATATGCATTTTTGTTTCATTTTTGTATATTGAAAAATGCATATGAAAAATTTATATGGGAAATTCATATGGAAAATTTATGTATGAAAAATTCACATGAAAAATTCAAATAAGTAGTAATCACGGTGATTATCTCATTATTTTTATATGGAAAAAGTATGAAAAAACTTTAAAATACAATCTGCAACTTTTTATATGAATTTTTCATGTAAATTTTTCATATGAATTTTCCATATGAATTTTTTAATATATGAAAATTAAACAAACATACATATTGAATATATGAAAAATTAATATTAAAAATTCATATTAAAATTCATATGAATTTTTTCAACAGGGAAAGTATCAATCATTATTTTAAACAAATCTGTCAAGATGTACATTCATACATGTTTGAAAGTATCGAGATCCATAAAGCTTTCAACGCTCACTTAGATTTGTGAACCTCACTATTTTACAGATATTATTAATCAGATAATGAACAATACCTATTAATGATTTACGTAACTGAAAAAAAATATCAAAATTTTCTAACACCGTACATAATATTTGATTACGTAAATTGATTCATACTTTTCCATTTTAAATGTAAAATTAAGAATGACCTTTCAAGTTCATCTCTAAAAGATGAATATGGCCTTAGTTACAATAGCTACCTGATTATGAAGTATAATGATAGACAAGTCTATTTGATGTTAGACAGCTATTGGATTGGGCTATGGAAATCCTCTATAAATTAGTCTTTAACTTTGTTACGGATATCTGGTAACTCTTTTTCATAAGAGCAATCTAATATTTACTGGCTTTTGTTTTCATGCTCTTTTCTAATTCGAGTCAATAATTTAATTAAACAAATCTCAAGTCACAATTGTATATCCTTCTAAAAAATCTCATTTGATATTTTTTATTTTGGTATGTTTAAAATCATCGATTGAAGGCTATTTTTTAAAAATTTCCTATGTCTAAATTTAAAAAAAAAAAGTCTCCAGTTGATGATCTCAAACATAACAAAATAAAAAATATTGTCAAATAAGATTTTGGCATGAGATTTCATTAGAGATCTCATTTGAGATTTTTTAGTAGGTGACTGCATTGTGCAGAAAGGGCTTTGATGGTTCGATTTTCAATTCACAAATAATCATTTCCATATTTTTACAAGTGTTATTGATGTTTGTTTAGTATTTATTAAGTGCAATATAATCATATGTTTAAGATAAATAAGATCACTTGAAGCTTTTTCTTAATTTTGCATTTAAAATGAAAAAGTATGAATCAATTTACGTAATCAAATATTATTTACGGTGTTAGAAAATTTTGATTTTTTTTTAGTTACGTAAATCATTAATAGGTATGGTTTATTATGTGATTAATAGTGTCTGTAAAATAGTGACGTTTACAAATCTAAGCAAGCGTTGAAAGCTTTGTAGATCTCGATATCTTAAAACATGCTTATGTAACGTTTTTAAATTTTGTTACAAAAAATGATTTTCGGTTTTCCCGAAAAATATAAAAACCTCTGGGCTCATCATAAAGTTGTTATTCTACCACAGTCTTTTGTCACGCCTAGTGCAGATCAGTTTTATCTTTAGAAGCCATAAAGAGCTATAGATTTTTATAAGCTATATATTAAAAAAGTTAAACGCAGTGTAATTTTTTTGTATTCTATTTTAAAAGTGATTATTATCATTACATGTCAATTCTACAACGCTATATTATATATCGAACTAAGGAAAAAGGCCATTGTGAATTAGAGTGACTAATAAATAAACAACAATCAAGGTAATATTCAAAATAATTATTTATATTCTTTTTCGCCATTCTAACCCTAAAATCGCTACCTCGCTGCTCTTTTTCGGCTTTCATGGCGAAAAGTACACTACGCAACTAGTGTGGAAAGGCTTTTTTACGAAACTCGTTACGGCCCTCACCTTCAGCTCAGGCCGTAAACTTCTCGTTTCGTGAATAAAGCCTTTCCATACCCGTTACGTATAGTACTATTCTTTCCTCGATTTTTAAAAAGGGCTCTCAAGTCTGCAAATAAACCTCACTCTATCTCCTATACCTTCTGCCACGCGAAAACCCTCTTGCTTGCGTAACCACTCGACGTAACGGGAACTGCAACGTGCGGGTAAAATTAAAATATTAAAAATAATAACTTTTATTCGGACGTTACACATAAATGTATATCTTGACAGATTTGTTTAAAATAATGATTGATGCTTTGTTAAAACTTTTTCTTGATCACAAGTTATAAATAGTCTGATTCACGGTGAGCGAGCATTCTATTTATAACAGTACAGATAAATAATATAGATGTGAATAACAGGTGAATCATCATATTCCTTTACGGACTTAGCGGATGATACACACAGACCTAAATTTTATTTCTTGAGATTTGTTGAAATTAAAGTATCTATTGATCTATATTATTAAGTTCAGTTTTAGAAAATGATTGATTCTAATTTTTGCTGTATTATTTAGTTTTGTTTATTATATTCACATTGGTAAATAATATTCTCATTTTATGAAAATTGATTTTCATTTGAATTTATGTAATTGAATGTAATCTATATAAAAACTTTGGAGCCATTTAAACAAAGTATTAAAATCAGCATATCATAGACATTGGTATATGTTAATATTAAATCAATTTATTCTCATTGTCAGTGATGTATGACTAAACTCATGTCTCTTTGTATCTTACTAGGAGAGGCATGGATTTTAATGAAATCGCACTGATCTTGTTTTTGATACCAAATAAAAGTTTTTAGATCCTAACGCTCAATAGTTTTGGAAATATTGATACACCATATTTTTTGAGCTTGTACAAGTTGAAATCCCCATAAAACATATGTATCACTTCTACGTACATCTATAACAATCTTCAAAAATATTTTTACTTTAATTACAATAAATGCATATTAAAAACATGGAAATGCACTTTCTTAAACAATCATAAGATTTTTCTAACCTATTATGAATACGATGATCTGATAAAAAGACACATAAAGTCTATTTATTTATTTTCAACTTTTATCCCACTTTACAGTAACACAGCTTTTGATAATTCTAAAAATATGTAATCAATTTTCTAAAAAAAAGTAAATTAATTAATTCTAATACAATTTACGTAGTATCAATTTGCAAATTATTTTGTCATAATTTCAAGTAAAAAACTAAAGAAATGTGGCTAAAAATCACATTTTTTATTATTTTAAATTAAATTTCAATTTTCAAGGAATCGATCTGGATGTTCACTCTAAAATTTTCAGACCATCTTTATACATATATTACTTACTTCCATGAATTTCTTGAACATGGGATTATAGTTCGAAACCTTGAAAAGTGGTATTCCAATGTTTTAAATGACTTAAGTTCAGCGAATGGCTACATTAGCACTTATGATTTTTATTCCTTAAAACTTAGAATATTTTGAACAAAAAAATTTCTTAGTAATATATTCCTCAAACGCAATCCAACTGAGTAATTTAAGCTTAAAATTAGTCAAAAATGTCAAAAATATGGTTTTAGCCAACTTTGAAGCTTTTTAGCTCTTAAAATATGTACTGAAGAAATCTAAAAACATTCTGAGTAATCCACAATATGGAAAAGAAACATTTAACCAATTTCCAGCAAAAAAAAATTTCGTTCTTTGATTTGGCAGAGAATGGGTGATATATATGTATTTTACAGCTTTTTTTAGGCTGTATAGTATACAGCTTCTATTTTTTTTATTCCCACCTCTGTATTTTGTATCTAAGTGTACACAAAGAAAAACGTTTAGCCAAAAATTACAATAGTTTTAAGTTAAGCTATCACAGATTGCCATTGTATAAAAAAATTACCATCACTTCTGGTACAAGCAACTGTAAAAACAGAAGTTTTTACTGTATTTCTTATACATTTTACAAGCAACTATATTAATTTTTGGCTACGATCGCAGTCTGTGATAACTTTACTTAAAACTATTGTAATTTTCACTAGCATATTTTTCTTAGTGTATATATATATATATAAAGCTGTGTGTTCGCGCGTGCAAGTTGATATGAAATATCTCATAAATAGAAACCCAAGTAAGTACTTGTATATGTGCTTGTTCGTGCGAGTTGACATCAAATGTCTCATATGCTATAATACATGTGTGTACATGCGTGTGAGTTAACATCAAATATTTCATGTATTATAACATGTGTGTGTGTGCTAGTTGACATGAGAAGTCGTATGTATGACCGACCCAACCCCCAGCCTATGAATATAATGATATATTTATCAATGATTTTCTAAAATCTATGTATCTTCATATCTCACAAAATGAGGACTTTTTTAAATGTAATCATAACATTAAAAAATTGCTCCAACATTGAAATTAATAGCTCTGCGTTAATATCTTAGAAAACCTTCATAATTAATTAAATACAATATAAAATGTTTTAAATAATTATTAATTTAGATTGCGTATGCGCAACTTTGTTGACAATGCACAATTTCAAATTAATTCAATAGAGAGAGGGATACGAAAAGCTAGAGAGAGGAAGAATATAAGAAAATCGGAGGTTAGGTGAAATTAGCTGATAATATAAATAACAGTTTGTCTAGCGGCCCCATTTTCGCGCACGTTTTCACGTGATCATCATCATCATTCATCATCTTTCGATGATGCGAAAGACGCGAATTCTCCCTCTAGACTAAGAAGTACCACTTCTTTTTTGCGTCTCTTTGAGAATATTCCTAATCTTTTTTAGCGCAACTTTTAACTAAAGAAATAATTTTGTTTTAAATTTAAAACCAATAATCCAAATACCCCTCCATCAGATACTTAGGTCTTAAGGTTATTAGTTTTAAATTATTAAAATTATTTTCAAAATTATTTTTTCAGTTAAATATAAAACCAATAACCTAAAGACCGAAATACCTCTCTGAGGGGAACTTGGTTTATTGGTTTTGAATGTAACAATAAATTATTTCTTTAGTTAAAAGTTACACGAAAAAGGCTTAAAAAGATTCTCAAAGAGACGCGAAAATTTTTATTTCTGACACGCGCAAAAGGGGCATTACTTCTGAGTCTGGAGGGAGAATCCGCGTCACTTTTCGCGCTCGCGAAAATGGGACCGCTAGACAAACTGACCATTTTATGTTGTATTTAATTAATTATGAAGATTTTCTAAGATATTGACGCAGAGCTATTAATTTCAACGTTGGAACAATTTTTTAATATTATGATTGCATTATAAAAGTCCTTATTTTCAGAGATATAAAGATTCATGGATTTTAGAAAACCATTTTTTTTTCATTGATAATTAAACTAGTGCTGATTAACCGTCCGACAGCCGGCATTTTTTCCACTAAAAAAGTGTAACTTTCTCGAAATTTTCCATATAAATGTTTCTTAAGTAATAGTATATGTGGGCCGGTCATGGGATGACGTCATATGGCGTCATCCCGGCTGTCAGAAGGTTGAATAATCAACACCAAGGGATAAAGCTGATTTAATACTACCTTCCAGTATTTTTTTTATAAATCTATCATTATATTTATTGGCTGGGGTGGGGTCGGTGTATGTATATGAATATGTATGTGCATGCGTGTGAATATATATATATTAAATAGTAGTGAGGAAATAAGCTACCACTTTTGACATCCTTTTGTAATCCTCTTCTACATCTTCTTCCCATTCTTTTCTGCATTCTCTTCTCACTTTCTTCTATATTCTTAGTAATTTCCCGTTTTTTAACGTTATTTCAATTTTTATCCTCTTTTACATCCTCTTCTCATCCTCTTCTACATCCTATTCTACATCTTCTTCCCATTCTCTCCCATTCCTCATTTGCATGCTCGGACATCCTTGAAAATCCTCAATAACCCTCGAATCCTCAATAACATCTCTGTACTTTTCACACCGCCAAGTTATACAGTTGTTGAGATGTATAGAATGGCGCGCTTTTTTTAAGTGGTTTTCCCAGAAGGCCTATACCACCCACGCTTAAAAAAATGTTTATAGTTTTTTTATACATCTTATATAATTTTTATTAATTTATATATATGAAAAATATATAAAAATTATGTAAGTTGTAAAAAAAAATATATACTTTTAGTTAAACGTTAGCTAAAAATATAACAATATTGATACATATATACTATATTTATAAATAATGGAAAATAAATATAAATAAATAATTTTTAAATCGATAAAAATGAAATATAATATCAAAATGTTTAGGATTTTTATATAAATAAAAATGTATAGATAGATGGATAGATATGTATTTATTTGTAAAAGTTTACAAAAAGTGTGTAACAAAAAATATAATATATAATACATAATAAAATACAGAAATGAGATAATACTGTAACGTTACATGTAAATATTGCACTCATGATATCACAGTTGATTTCCTTAAACTATTAATACTACATAAGTAAGTCACTTTCCAGAGTGATATCACAGATCATTACAATAATAAAATACACACACAATTATCAATAAAATAACAATAAACAAATCTGTCGAATTAATATCTATCAGTCAAACTAGTAAAAACAATACAAAAATAAAATATAATAAAATCAAACGAGTCAAAAAGTAAAAAGTTATACATTGACTCTCAACCATGCGCTCATCAACCATACTATAAATACAAGCACACCTGAAATCTATACACGGGACTACACATGATAATAAATTAACATAAAGAGACTATAAATATAACATAAAGAGAGTATTCATTATTCAAGGTCAAGCAAGTACCCCCTCACTGCCGTCTTAAACCTGCTGAGAGATGGAAGATGCTTAATTTCAGCAGGTAGGGAATTCCAAAAATGCATACTTTGAACTTGGAAGGAATTCCTTCCACTCTCAGTGCGCATAGAGGGCACCGCAAGATCCTTAGCCTCTCCCCTAGTAGCCGCCTTAGGTACACATCTAGTGAAGAGACTCACTAGATGCTCCGGAGTATTCATAATCACGATTTTGTACATAAGCACAGCCAAAAAATACTGTCTCCTCGAATCAGTGCGCAGCCAACCCAACGCGGTTATATAAGGAGAGACATGATCACCCATTCTCAAACCCATTACATATCTCACACATAAATTTTGTAATCTCTGTATTCGTCTTCTCAACTCCTGAGAAGCATCGAGCAGAACCACTGAACAATAGTCAGGATGTGGAAACAGCATGGTGGTTGCGAGCTGTTTACGCAAAGTCTCCGTGGCGTACCGACGGAAAAACCGCAGGGTATACAAAACTCTATTAAACTTTTTCGTAATCATATCAATGTGCGGTATCCATAAAAGTTTAGGGTCAAGCACAACACCAAGACTCGTCACGGAGTCAGAGAAAGGTATACTAATGACTCCCTCAAGATCAATCGTCTGTGACCTATCAGCATAAAAAGAATTCACAAAACGACTATTGCCAAAGACGATTGCCTTGGTTTTATCAGAATTCAAAGTGAGAGAGACACCAGCAGCCCACCCTGACACCTCTTTTGCCACACTCTGTAGGATGAGAATTCCCTCTTCCACATTCTCGCGAGGCACCTGCGTGTAAATTTGCAGGTCGTCTGCATAAATTAGATTAGATTAGATTAATTTTATTTCTGTACAATTTGTTGTATAATACAAAAAAGATAATTTGATTAACATAAAAACATAGTTTAACAAGTGTATAAAGATATATAAAATAAAATATTCAAAAAATAGTAACAATATTCAGCATGAATTCCTAAAATTGTATATAATCTATTAAAAGTAGTCAACAACTCCATGACCCTCTCCCTTAATGACAAAAATATGAGAATGAATCTTGTTTTTAAAGGATGAGGTGGGTTTGGAATTACGGATTTGACTTGGCAAAGAGTTCCAAAAGTAGGTAAGAGTAATGTGGAAAGACTTGTGCAGCAAGTCAGTGGAAAAAAATATAGAGTAGGTGCTCGACGCAACCAGAGTCAAGAGAGTCACGTACGTCATTAATGTAAAGACAAAACAACAGAGGCTCCAATACCGAACCCTGTGGAACTCCTAGGTTGGTTGTCAGCCAACTCGATTCCTCGTTTAAATGCGTGGGAACCATTTGTTTCCTTCCTGATATATAGGAGTTAATCCACAAGAGAGCAGCCCTGGAAAGCCCCATCGATCTAAGCCTAGTAAGTAACTTGAAGGGAGAGATCGTGTCGAATGCCTTACTAAAGTCAAAAAGAAAAAGTAACGTGACGAGTTTCTTATCTAGACCCGATCTCATGTCATCAGTTAATTTAAGAATAGCTGTTTGCGCTGAGTTTTGCTTTTTGAAGGCAGTCTGCATTGGGTCAAGTATTTTATTAGCAGTAATGTACCTGCCATTGGTCATGGGTGATCTTCTCAAGTACCTTTGAAAGAAAACATAAAATAGCAATAGGCCTGAAGTCTTTGGGCGATTTGGGTGCAGAGCACTTCTTTAATGGCACAATACGTGCCTGTTTCCAAAGACCAGGAAAAACCCACCGAGCAAAAGAGGAATTGAACAGAGTTACAAGATGTTCACCAATAATGGTAACGCTTCAATCCATGATAGCGACCTCTTGCGGCAAATTAAAAAAATTTTGTCGCTTGGCGTGTTCTGAAAACCACCAAAATACTGCCTTCCCTTCAAAAACAATTAGTTTGTCACTAACCTCAAAAAAGTTCACTGGTCCAGAAAAACTCACATCAGCAAAGCAAGAACAGCGTCACTTCTCACAAACTTCAAACAGACACTGTCTTGCATTACGGCGCTTGCAAGTATTCTGAAACAAAAACGCCCGAAGGCAGCTTGCGGCAGAAAAAAGTAAAAAGAGTACAGAGCATCTCAAAGTACGTCTGGCGCTACTTACGTGTTCCACAAGTACCCAAGTATATAATATTAAAATACCTGGAAATTTTAAGTTGTTTGATTGAACTGATTAGAACATTATTGCTGTAAATTAAAATTATAATTATAAACATAGAATTTAACGTTAATGAATTTTGAAAGAAAAATAATTTACATGAGTTTTTAAATGTCTCAAATTGTCTTTTCTACTAAACGATTCATCACATATATATAAATCATGTCGTTTATGGCTGTGTATAGTCGATATATGTTTTTCAAATCTTGCGAACGATTAAAAAATTTTTCACATAAAATTCATTGTAATTTAATTTCTCCGAAATAAAATAATTTATAAGTTGAAAATTTTTTATTATTATTAAATAGTTGGCCACATATGTTACATATTTTAATTTTTGAATGATTTATTTCAATATGATTTTTTAAATATTCAATAGCTGAAAAATATATATAACAAAAAGAACATTCGAAATAATTTTCCATATTTATTCCTGTTAAGAGCATGACGAAGTTGTCCGCCTTCTAATAATATTTCCAATCCTAACTTATGAATAAACGATGCGTTTAATCGGGTTTTTTTACTACAAAGAAAAAATTTGTAAGATTAAACTCTAGTGCGGACAACCCAAGAAATCCACCGAAATATTATACATACAAAGTTATAATAAAAACTTTCAACGTATCGTATTTTAAGGTTAGGTTTGTCTAGTTTAATATCTAATTTCCAATCAAAGCTCATAAAAAAATAACAAGTCTAAATGATTTTTTATTTTAACAAAAATTATTGTACTAATATAGCTTTAGTGCGGACAAGTCATTATATTTGTTTAATTTATGAATTTAAAAAGATATTGATAAAATAAAAAAAGCAAAACTCAATTGCTGCAGCTCCGACATGCCGTTAATATGAATAAATATCATTGCAATTTTTAAATAATAAAAAAAGTAGCTATTAAAAATTTAAAATATTTAGTAATTGTAACCAAAACTTTTTGTAGTAATAATTAAAGAATATTTGAAAAATTTCTAAACTATTCAAAAATCTATAATAATTATTAATTTGGAAAATATTAAGTTTTAATTTTAAAAATTTTATTGATAATATTTAAATTATTAAATACTAAATAAATATTATTTTTTTTTTATTCTTAAATTTGTTCAATAATTTTAAGAACTAAAATTTTTTATTATAAAAGATTATTATTTTAATAAATAAGTTTAACATACAAAGTTTATTTAACTTTAATGATTTAATGTTTGTTATTTTTAAAATATATTCATTATAATTTTTATAATCTTTCGAAAAAATTGTATTAATTAAATTATTATTCGTATGAAACTTTAAGATTTTTGTTTTAAAAATTTTATTACTATTCTTTATAATGTCTTAATTATTAATTACTTGAATAATGTTATTTATTTCTTAAATTTTAATTTTGTTTAACATTTTATTTAATAATTTCAAAAACTAAAATTTATTTTTCAATTACGACTATTATATTAAAGTGAAGAATTGAGACTTTTTTTCTTATATCTTTTCCATTATTGTCACATACATACATACACATACACACGCGCATCTTTAACATACACGTACATACATACACATACACACATATGCATAAACACATACACACATACGCATAAACACATATACACATATACATATATCTATACACATACACATATACAAAATATCCGTTTCTCCGTCTCCGTCTTTCCGTCTCCGTCTTTCCGTCTCCGTCTTTCCGTCTCCGTCTTTCCGTCTCCGTCTCTCCGTTTCGTCTCTCTGTCACCGTTTCTCCGTTCCCGTCTATCTATCTCCGTCCCTCCGTCTCGTTTTCTCCGTCTCCGTCTGTCTGTCTCAGTCTCTCCGTCCTTCTATCTCCGTCTCTCTGTCTCCGTCCCTCCGTCTCTGTTTCTCCGTCTATTCGTCAGCGTCTCCGTCTTCGTCTCTCTGTTTCCGTCTTTTCGTCTCTGTCTCTCCATTTCAGTCTCTCCGTCTTCGTTTCTTTGTTCCATTTCTCCGTTTTTGTCTGTGTGTCTCCGTCTGTCTGTTTCCGTCTCTCTGTCTCCGTCTCCGTCCCACCGTCTCTGTCTCTACGTATTCGTTTCTCCGTCTCCATCTCTCTTTCTCCGCCTGTAAGTCTCTGATTCTCCGTCTCTCCATTTCCGTCTGCAAGTCTACGTTTCTCCGTCTCCAAATGTCTGTCTCAGTCTCTCTGTCTCCGTTTCTCCGTCTCCGTTTTTTCCCTCCTTTTTCGTCTTCGTCTCTCCGTCTGTCTGTCTTCATCTCTACGTCTCCGTTTTTTCTTCTTTTTCTCTCTGTCTCTCTGTCACTGTCGCTTTGTCTCTGTCTTCGTCTCTTTGTTTCTGTTTCTCCGTTTCCGTCGTTTTGACTCCTATCTTCCGTCTTTGTCTCTTTGTTTCAGCGCTGAAAATAGCAACCGTGAATTCTTAATTAGACAAAGCTTACAATAGCAGCCGCGTTATAACTACACAGGGCTCAAAATAGCAGCCGCGAATTCGTTATTACACAGCACTTACAATAGTTGTTGTGTTTTTTAACTGCACAGCACTCACAATAGCAACCGCGTTTTTTTTAACCACACAGTGTTCGAAATAGCTGCAACGAATTTTTAATTACACAACGCTTACAATAGCTGTTGCGTTTTTCATCTTTAGCTCTTAAAATAGCAGCCGCGTTTTTTCAACTAGATAGTGCTCCGAAAAGCAGTCCCGAATCTCTAATTACACAGCACTTACAGTAGTTTTAGCGTTTTCCCCATCACAGCACTTACAATAGCAGCTATGTTTTTTTAACCACACAGTATTTAAAAAAACAATCGCGTTTTTTTAATGGCATAGAACTAAAAATGGTAGCCGTGATTTTTAACCACTCAGCACTAAACTCTACTTTATAATTTCCAATTTTTTTATATTCAATTATAATTAATAAATATAAAAAAATTTTATATTAGAGTTTCAAATATGTTCGATTTTATTTTCTTATTCATTATATTTAATTTTTGTATTGTGGTTTTATAATATTTCTTTATAAACGATATTTTTAGTATAGACTATTTCAATATTTTCAATTCTTTTTTATTAGTTGTCCTTTAAAGTGCCATGTATAACTGACCATGACTGAAAATTGGTGTTGGTTAATACACTTCTACTTTTTTAAATGATTGTCCTTGCGACTTATAGTCATTGCATGATCAACGTTTACAGGAAATTGTTGTCTGGTCATTTGGATTGGCAGTTCATCATTTGCTGATAAAGTCATACGTGGTAGGAATATAGTGCTCCCTTTCTTACTTCCTGTTAATATTCGTGCAATAATAGTAAATTGTTTTATTTTCGTTAATCGGGTGCGTTACAAAGTTCTTCATTTAAATTAACATTTCTTAAAAACATTACTATAGCTCTTTTTTTAATTGTAATCCATGTGGAGGTAAACCGTTAGGCGCTAAAGAATTAAAAAATTCTGTTGGAAAAATTGCGTCTAAACTTTGGTCATTTACATCTTTTGCAGAGTCAATGATCAAGTACTCTATTACTAGTTCATTTATTTTAGGTAAAATTTTTTCATTCATTTCTGTTACATCTACGTTTTTCGGTGCTAATATAATATTTTCGTAAAAGTCACAATTTTCAATATTTATATTATGCCCGTAAATTTCATCAATTAGATTGCTCTTTAGCAATATTTCTTTTGGAATTTGTATAACTTCAATTCCCTTTTTCATATTTTGAATGAAAATTATCATTTCCTATATTGAATAACCAATTTTTAAATTTATCATCTGATTCCAATAAACGTTTATTTTCTTTTAAAGGCATACGTTGAAAATGTTCTTATAAATAGTTTTTTTCGACACAATTTTCTACTATCTGTATTCTATTTCCATATTTAACTATTGGTAATGTTTGTTTAAAATCACCTGATATGATAAATGTTTTCCCTCCAAACAAGTAATTATTATCACGTACATCTTTAAACATGCGATCGACGGCTGCAAAAGTGTATTTTGATGTCATTGTGATTTCATCCCAGATAACAATTGATCAATTTTTCATTTTTTTTACCTATTTCGCTGTTTATACTAATACTATACATTGTGTCTTCAGATATGTTCAACGGTAATTGAAATGCTATATGTACTGACACACCGTCTTGTACTAAATTAGCCACTACACCTGTCCATTATACAACTAAATCGTTAATTCCATGAATTTTGAGATAAGTTATAATTGTATTTAATAAGTAGCTTTTACCACATTCACCTGGACCGTATATATATATATATATATATATATACATTTCAGTACAGTTTGTATTTAATAAATTTATTACTGTATTATAAATAGCCGTTTGAGCATTTGTTAGACTATCAATAATTAATCGAATATTATTAACATTATTTACTGTACTATATTCAATTTCGTTATTTTCAATATAGTATTTTAAAGTAGGTACATTAAAGTCACTTAATTGGAATCCATTATGAGTTAAAATATCATTAATTATGCTTAATGCATATTCTTCACCTTTTCGTTGATTTATTTTTGGTAATATGATAAAAATAGATTTTATATTTTTCATATAATTCTCGAGCATCAATTGGATTGTGAAGTGTTGGAATGTAACTAAATAATTGACAAAGAGCTTTCAGAAATCGAGATTTACATGATTCTTCTAAATATTTATCCCATTCATCATCTATTACAACTGAATTTCTTGCTTCTGCTGCTTCAAAGAATGTTAGGTATGTAATTCTATCAAAAGTTTTTAAGCTTTTAAAAGATGTTGCAGCTTTAACATGAAGCACAAGTAATCTTAAAAAGAATCTTTCTCTTTGTTTTGGATTAACTGACTAGCAGAGTATCAGACCTCCGGATCACGGATTTTGCTTAAACGTTGGGATAAGTTTTCAGATGTCAAAATATGAAAAGAAACAAAATTTTAGACCCCAACGCTCAATATTTCCCTAGTTACAGGCAATTGAAGAAAATCACTAAAAAAGTTACTAGATTTTCAAACAAATATAGTTCCTTAGCATTGATAGCAAGGAGCTTAAAACTTTTTTTAAATGAAAGCTGAGCTCAAATCCTTTCGAAATAGTAGTTATAGCATGTCAAAATATTATTTTTTCCCAAAGTTATAGCGTAATAAACATTAGACCCATTTTCAGCTTTTGTTATTAATTAATGTTTTAAAAAGAAAAATCAGGTCCAATGTTTATCACGCTATAACTTTGGGAAAAAATAATATTTTGACATACTATAACTACTATTTAGAAAGGATTTGAGCTCAGCTTTCATTTAAAAAAAGTTTCAAGCTGCTAGCTATCAATGCTAAGGAACTATATGCGTTTGAAAATCTAGTAACTTTTTTAGTGATTTTCTTTAATTGCCTGTAACTAGGGAAATATTGAGCGTTGGGGTCTAAAATTTTGTTTCCTTTCATATTTTGACATCTGAAAACTTATCCCAAAGTTTGAGCAAAATCCGTGATCCGGAGGTCTGATACTCTCCTAGTGAGTACATTCTGGTTAGAATAGGTTTCATAGTTTCTATTCTTTTCGTCCATGTTTTATGTATTCGATTAAAAACATAATGTTGCGGTATATAAGAATTAAAGTAATCATGTGTCTCTGAGTCACTTTTGTTAAGTTCAAACCACGCTGTTATTGTTGTATTTACACACATATACACGTATCCATACACATAAACTTACTCATATACACATAGACACATACACAATATCCGTCACTCCATCCCAGTCTCTCTGACTCCATATTTCCTTCCCATTCCTCCGTCTTCCTCTCTCCGTCTTTGTCCCTCTGTCTCCATCTCTTCTACTCCGTCGCTCAGACTTCGTCTCTGGCTCTCCGTCACCGTCTCTTCGTCTCTGTCTCTTCGTCTCCGTTATCACTTTATTATATTACTTATACATAATCTTATATTATATTATTACAATTATATTAATGTGAAGAATTAAGCCTTTTTTTCTCTTGGGAATATCGTTTGCATAATTGTCACATATATGTATATATACTTACACACTCGCACCTACACATATGCACACATACACATACGCACATTTACATGCAAACATACACACATATACTTACACACATACATCTACTCACATACAAATATATGTATATATAAATGTATTTATATCGCTACGGACTTTTGAGGATTGCGACGTTGCCAAATCTAAAAATAACCGCTTCGATAGTACCGTCCTTGTTCCAGTATCCTGCACACTGGGCGGGTGTGTGGCAGTTTCTATTGTTATCCCACCTTTTTACATATACATGTCACATAAATATAAACATAAACATTCATACACATAAATACATACTCACATACACATACACATATACAAATATGCACGTACACATACAGAACATTCGCTTCTTCATCTCCATATTTTTGTCTCCGTCTCTCCGTCTCAGTTTCTTTCTCTCCGTCTCCGTTTTTCCTTTCCGTTTCTCCGTCTCTCTATCTCCATCCCTATGTTTATGTCTATCCGTTTCTGCCTCCTTGTTTCCGTCTCTTTGTCTTCTTCTCTCTGTCTCTCCGTCTTCGTCTCTGTGTCTTCGTCTCTACTTCTCCGTTTCTACGTCTCCGTTTTTTCATCTTCGTCCCTTTGTCTGAAACACATAATTAAAGAAAATGAATTCCTATAATATTTTTTATTATTTTAAATTAAAGTAAGTGATATGAATTTTTAATTTATCATGATGATATGATTTGTATTTGAACAATGTTTATGCATATTTGGACTTTTATCAATCCTTTTTTTTTTAAATATATAAAAACTAATTTTCCAACAGAACTGCAATATAAAAATTTATAAATTAAGGCAATTTCTTTGACTTTAAAATTGGTTAATTTATACATATTAATATAATATATGAAAATTTAACCAAGCGACGTTAGGAGCGAGGTAAATAAAACTCGTAAATTATTATTTTAGTAAAATTAGTTTGACATGTATCTATTTTCATCATTTAAGTTTATTTTATGTTATTTAAAATGTTTGCTATTTTTAAAATACATTCTTTGTAATATTTATCATCTTTCAAGAAATTTGTACTTATTAAATTATTATTCATACGAAACATTAAGATTTTTATTGTAAAATTTTGAATATTAATAGGGACATTGTTCCAATTTTTGAATACTTGAATAATAATATTATTTTTTTCCTTATTTTTAATTAATGAATGATAATAATATAATCTATCTGTTTCTATAAAAGAATTGATGTAATAATTTTCAAATACTATGTATTTATCTATTTATAAATTTAAAATTTGTAAATAATCTTCTTCAGCATTATTTGGTATTACATAAAAATTTCGTTCTGGATCCCACTCTATATCTTGTATAAAATATCTTATATCTTATAAAAAATATGAAAATAATATCATTTTGAAATTTTTTAATATATTCTATATTCAACTATTAAAAATTTCTCTCCAAACAATTTTGTTCATTTTTTATGGATCATCTGAATATTTTGAATATAAATATTATTAAAAGTTTAACATCTAGATAAAGCAACATATAATTGACCTTGTAAAAACAAAGGTCTCTTAATGAATAAATCTATATTATCAAAACTTTGACCCTGAGATTTATCAATCGTGATCGCAAATGCTAACACGATTGGAAATTGTTTCCTATAGAGAATAAACGGTAATAATGAATTCTTTCCTGTATTTAAAGTAATTCTCGCAATGAAAACTTTATTCCCACTTTTATCACCCGTAATTGTTTCTGCCTCGATATTATGATTATATAAATTTATAATTTTTGATCATATACCATAACATAATCATTCTGATTTACTTAAATTTCTTATTAACAATACTATGGCATCAATTTTTAAATTTAATTTATGTGGAGGTAAACCTTTTCTAATTTTATTTAAAAATTTAATTTGATAATTTAAATAAATTTTATCATCACTTTGATCAACATCTTTATGTGTGGCATAATCGATACTGTAATAAATTTTAACTTCTTTATTTAATAATTTTAAAACTCTTTCATCCAATTTATTAATATCTTCATTATAAGGAGCTAAAATGACTTTATTAATAGAATAATTTGTATCAATATCAGAAAAAATTTTTACAAAAGTCTTCAATGAAATAATTTTTAAATCTATCCCAAATAAAATCACCTTAAATGTTTTTAGCAATGAGAAACCACGAAAAAAATTTACTTGATTGGAATGGCAGCATTATGTTGCATGCTTCTTCGATTATATTATATATTTCTGAATCATGTTCAATTAATCCAAGAAGTGTTGCAACTTCTAGGTAAGAATTGTATGTTATGTTATTATACGTTTTTAAATCTTTATATGATGTTACACTTTTATATTATAAGGCTCGGTATTAAAGTTGAAAATCTTAAAACAGAAGGAGAAACAAACAAGGGGGTACCCTTGTATTTGTAGAGTTCATCGTTTATAGCGTGAAACGCTTGATCTCGCATTATTTTGATCGCGGCTAGAGTGTCCATTTGCCCATGATATAAACAATTCTCTTAGAACGGATTAGAATATAAATATGTACCGCTTGTAATAATAAGTGTGTAAGCTCGACATAAATTCTATCACATCTCATGTTGTTTAATTGAGATTATAAAACTTTAACATTCCTTCGTCCTGATATACATGGACAAATGAAATCTTAAGCTTCTCTTGGTTTATATATTATTTCATTTAGTAATCTTTACAGTAGAAATTACTTATTATATCGATTGGAGTTAAAAGAAAATTAAGAGAGTCTTACAACCTTCAACTCAATTTAATAATAATTTAAAAAAAAAAACCTTCACTATCTTTAGGGAGAACCACACTTATGCGACCCATCAATAATTTTGAAAATTTTAATGATATTTTACATTTCTTCCTTGAAAAAAGGTTTTTTTTTTATTCGTATACACGCGTCTTTTAACGCTTTCTAATATTCATAGGATATCTTTAATACAATGCCTTCATTTTTAAAAGGTATAAATAAATACATTCTACATAATAACTACATTTATAAATTATTTAATAAAAACACGTCTTATTTTAACAAATACTTTGATAAGAATTTATATACTCATATTTTTCTACAACTTATATATTTATATATATATATATATATATATATATGAGAATTAGAGGTATTGGCAATAATTTTTGTAAATGCTTTATAAGGGAATGAGTATACAAATGCTTATATTTACACTCGATTCTCGCTATAACGAGCTTCGCCATAACGAGCGTTCGATAGAACGAGCATTTTTGTCTCGCTAAAACGAGCAAAATGCTTTCCCTTCTTCCGCCACTACTCAATGTATTTTTTTTCATGTCCTGCTCGAAAATTCAACCTCCCTCCTTAGATATGCGCAACGAGAGTCGATGTTCACTCCCTATCGACGCGCATTAATGTACTATTTAAATAATATATGATTTCGTGTAATGTTCTATTTAAATAATATATAATCTTTTACTATATCTATATTTTTATTATTATATATGTATGTTTATAATAATTTATTTTTATTTATATTATTTTTTTATGTACATTTTAATTACATGACATCAAATTAATGTGCTTTAAAAAAAAATTTTATTTTCAGATGATCATTAGTAAATTGACCGTATCAACATGAAAAAACAAAACATAATTACAATAAAAAACTAATTACGAAAAAAAACAAAAAATTAATTCAACAACTATAAAATAAAATTAAATGCTATTTTCATTGCTTCCGAAAAAAATGTCAAGAGCAATATCTCAAGCTTTTATCAGCGTTGCTCTTTCCGCACATGAAATTTTATTTACATCTTGACTCCAATCAAGCATGGTATTTTGTAGTATTTTGGGCCATACAAAGAAAGTTTTCAGAAGAATGAAACTAAAAATAAATAAATCAAATAAATAATCATTTTTCAATGAAAATTAAACGGTTACACACGTACACCCAACGTTAATTGATTCTTTCCGAATTTTTTAAAATGTTCCAATAGAAAACAACGGAACGGTCCAATGAAAGTTCAGGATTTCAAAACATTCGGAAAGAATCCATTAACGGTGGGTGTACAATCGATATAGTTATTGTTTATATTCGTTCGGTATCGTTTCGCTCATTATTCTAAGCATAGAATTTTTTGAGTGGTGGGGACTCCTCTCACGCTCGTAATAGCGAGAGAAATTATTCCCGAGCTGCTCGTAATAGCGAGAATTGAATTTATATGATTTTAATATAAAGGAATTTATAAATTGGGGGTTTGGTGAGCGGAGCGAGCAGGGGGAAGCCCAAGTTATATATATATATATATATATATATATATATATATATATATATATATATATATATATTCACACGCATACACATACATATTTATATACATACACCATACCAGCTGATAAATATAGCCTAGAATATATATACATATATTAGTTATATACGTAACATGGGAGTACGAACGATGAATACAGGCGAGACTAAAGTGCTTGTCGCTTAAGTAGCAGTCGGTTGAGGGCTCATGAAGTGCATGAAGAGCCTGGATTCAGAATACTTCATACTCTCAAGTTACGTAGTTAAGTTTATGTCGTTGTAGGCCGTATGAGGAACATAAAAAAATTTTTTTTTAAATTAATTATATATATTTTATTAAAAAATAATGTCATTATTTTCTTATTTTTTTTACTTATAAACTGTTTAACTTTGAAAATTTGTTTAAACAAAACATTCTTTAAAGTTAAGATTTTATATGAATTCGTATGGGCATTGACATATCTAACGACATCCTTTTGTTTTCACTAACCTACGAATCGATATCACTCACGTCATATACAGCCATGCTAAGCGATATCTCGACCTGTCAATACTCCCTTAGGGAGTATTGACCGAGGGAATATTTTCGAGATATTAGCATGAACGCATGCAATGCCTATACAAATTTAGCGTGGTCTATAGGTATTCCACCGAATACGGCCTACTGCCACATAAATATATATATATATATATATATATATATATATACATACTATACTATGTGCACTATACTAACAGATAAACAAATATCAAAAGTACGCATATAACTTTCCTATAATACGAAAATGTAACGTATACAGGCTGGAAACAAAAATTGAAAGACTGAAAACGGAGAAGAAATTAAATGACGAGAATGCGATACTTTAAAATTTCAATTTACGTTTTCTTGCGGTTAAGTGAATCGATTTTAATGAATCTTTTTTAATATTAAAAGTAATCAAAATTCATAAATTATCAATATCAATTTTCATATAAACTTAAATGCATATTGATAAAATCCGATTTTAAAATTTTCGAGACTCGATTTTAATGTATAAGAGGAACGCGGTCGACCGTAAGTTACCTAAACTCACTGTTGAGGCGCGACCGCGCCTTTTGATATTAGTATTAAAATACATTAATTGTTAAAAAAAATTGGATATATTCAAAATTCAATGAAGACACTATATTAGAATCTATAGCAAAAATATGTCATGGTCATTATTATGATGTAGTGCTTGTGCTTAAAATACACAAAGATGAGCATTTTTCATAAAACAAATTCAGAGAGGAGAGGAGATTGGTGCAGGAAGCGTACAGGGGAGCGCAGTCCCCCTAGTTTATTATAAGTTGTTTCAAAGAAAAAATGAAACCAATAATACTTTTCTAAACTCCTGTTGTTTCTGTAATAGAAAAAATATATAGTTGAATATGTATGTTATTACTAAAGAATCGACATTTATATATAAATATGTATAATTAAATAAGTTCATAAGTAAGAATATATAATAAAAATTTCCACCATCATTCATTCTTTTTATTAAGTTTCAGATAATAGCATCTGCAATGAACAGAATCGAATTCTAGATGACGTACAAGTAATGTTAAGAAAAAACGATTTCAAAAGTGATATAAAAAAAAATAAAAGTGCAAAAAGCACCTCTGTCAATAAACAGAATACAACAGAAAATGATGATGGAATAAATAAGTGTAAATTTACTTTAGCACCTACACCAGCTCAACTGGGTAAAGCTCCGTTACAAAAAAGACAATCATTGGGTAAGAAAATGTCATGCTATACGGATCGTAAATTCCACTGTTTATATGTTATATTTTATTTTTGATAAATTTAATTCAATAATCAATTCAAACTTACAAGAAGAGCACCTCCTTCCAGGAAACGGATTTGGTTGAAACTGTAGGATATAATTTTTTGATAAAAAAAAATAAATCCGTGTTTTTTCTTTTTGTCGAATATGCTCCCTAGACTAGAAAACATAGTCAATACGAGCTTTTATAAGAACCTAAATAACTAAAGAACTAAGACTCTTACGAAAAAATGCATAAAAAATAAAATAAAGCGCGAATCGAATGCTTTAATTTAAGTTTCATTGCATTAAAAGTGATCCAAAAGTTGCAGGTGATTAAAATATGTTAATGAAATAGCGTAAAAAATTGATCACATTTTATATGCTAAAAATATTAAGTAAATACGTAGTAATATTTAATTAAGAATAACTTTCGAACAACAAAAGCTTTTTCATTTCAACAAAACTTAAATTAAAGAATTCAATTCATGCTTCATTTTATCTTTTATGCATTTTTTTGTAAGAGTATTAGTCTTTTGGTTAAGTTTTTATAAAGGCTCTAATTCACCATATTTTCGAAAAAATGCCTATATCCTAGGCGGCCTATTCGACGAAAAGAAAAAAAAAGTGGTTCTTTTTTTCATCTAAAAATCATATCCTGCAGTTTCAGCCGAATCCGTTTTCCGGAGCTGGGGTGCTCTCCTTGTTAGTTAACAGCTCTTTTTTTGTACATGAAATGTAGAATCTTTAGTCGTGACTTAACACGAATTCACAATAATCAGAAACTAAATTGCGTCATTTCTTTTTTATGCAAGTAACTATAAATATCATTATCATAACTATCAGTATGTAATCACAAGATAAGACGTTATTTTCTCAAATTTTAGAAAAGATAATGAACAAATGACGTATTTTCAATAATCTATAAAATTTAAAAAGGTATTTTTGCGTCAATATTCCTATTAAGACGTCATTTTTTTCAAAATATGTTAATTTGTATAAACAAATGACGTCTCTCCCTGAATTATTTCATCAAAAGACATCTTTCAACGACGACATACATATTGAAGGACGTCTTTTTTAAAACGTATTGGATGTGGAAAGTAATCCCTGTTGAAAATAATGACGTCTTTGCACATGTCTCAAATTGAAACAAAATAATACGCCATTTTCTCAATATTTAGAAAAGATACTGAAAAAATGACGTCTTTTCAATGATTTATAAAATTGAAACACTTATTTTTTAGGTCTATATTTTTATCAAAAAACGTCATTTTTTAAAAATTTGTAAATTTTTAAAAACAAATGACGTTTTACTCTCTGAATTATGTCATCAAAAGACGTCTTTCTACGGTGATATGGATAGTAAAGGCGTCTTTTAAGACGTCATTTTCTCTAAATTTAGGAAATATTTAGAACCAATGATGTCAATTTTTATGGATTATATCATTGAAGAATGTCTTTATATATTTTTTTCCCATTTAAAGGAAAATCCAAAAACGAGATAAATCGTAGTTTCAACTCTTCATAAAACGGTTGCGATTAAATTGAGAGCATTCTGGCCTTATGTATCTGCGTTTTTGAAATTTGTATGAGGGATCTTGAAGCTTAAAAAAATGCTAACTAGTGACTTAGAATCAAATTGACGTAATCGAGGCTGTCGGAACCAAACTGGCGGCTTAGTTCAGTGCTTACAATAATTATTTGAGAAAAAACAAGTTATGGGTCTTTTTAGGGCCCCGTGACAGCTTGGGGGGATGAAAGTTTGCACAGAGGCATCTTTCAACATACTCTATTGAATAAGCAACGATCCATAAAGATCCCGGCTAAGGCCGATTTGACCCTCTTATCCCGCTATAGCCTTTCCTATGCAAGAAAATTTTTGTAAATTACCAATGCGAATCATTATAATAAAAAAATCAGATCAATTATTAGACACGATCAAAATAAATGGTTTAAAAAACAAGTGCGTTAATTACGTGAAAACTTTTAAAATTTTAAAAACCGTACATAAAAGCTATGATTTAATGTAATTATTAAACAAAAAAATCTTTTTATAATGAAGAATTTTAGGAAAAGATCGTACGGTAGTTTGGTTTGGTATACAATTATCTAAACATAAATGAATATAAAATATGTTATTTCCTAAAGTTTGTGCAGAAAACTGGTCTTTACTTTTTATTAAATCAAAATATTTGCTTATCATTGTTTTTAAAATGAAGCGTTGCTAGGAAGAAGGACACATCTTGAAAAAGTGTGTTTTGAGAAAATCAAATTTAAAGTTTTGAATCATTTATAAATTTTAACCTGTCGGTAAAAAAACACTCATCTTGTTATAAAAAGGTTAAAACTCATTATTTAAAGTAACTTATGGCGTGAAATTCAAAATTTTTTTCTTTTTTATTTTCGATAAAAAATGCGGAGACATAAAAAAAAACTCCAGACAAATGACCCTTTTCCTTTCATCGACTCTAAATTTATTTAACTTTGAAAATTTTAAAGGAAGAATAATAAATACATACACTGAAGCTTTGTTAGCAATATTTAATCAGAAAAATAAATTTTATTATCAATTTTAGTCAAAAAATCAATAATTAACCAACATATTTTCACGTCAAAACAAAACGTCCAGAACATTATACATAACGATTTTTCATTTTTTTGATATTTTACGTAAACTACTTGAAGAATTTTCTTGAAAATTTGTATGAACATTATTTGCGACTGCCAAAAGAAGAAAAACTTTTATCAACTGATTTTCTTAGCGCACTTTTAATTTTAGAGCATTTTGAAAAATTTGAAAAAAAATTTTTTTATTCATTTATTTTTTATTTTATGACAACCATTCGATAGATTTGCTTCTAAATTTGTATGCAAGTTATTCGCTATTGTCTAGAGAAAACAAGCTTTGGAACACTTATTTTCTTAGTGTAGTTTTAATTTTAAAGCATTTTGAAAATTTTGAAAAAAATCTCTATTTTTTATTTTTTTTTTATTACACAAAAACCGTTTGATAGATTTGCTCGAAAATTTTTATGGAAATCATTTGCAATGGCCTAAATAAAACAAGCTTTAAAAAACTTATTCTCTCAGTGCAGTTTTAATTTTAAAGCATTTTGAAAATTTTGAATAAAATTTTTCTAATTTTTTTTATATTTCACGTAAACTACTCGATGAAGGAGCTTCAAATTATGTATGGGAATTATTTATGATTGTCAAAATAAAATGAACTTTTTAAAACTAATTTTCTTTAATTTTCTTAGTGCACATTTAATTTTAGAGCATTTTGAAAATTTTGAAAAATTTTTTTATTTTTAATTTCTTTTCTATTGCACAAAAATCACTCAATAAACTTGCTCAAAAATTTTCATGCAAATCATTCACTATTATCTGAATAAATCAAGCTTTGGAAAACTTATTTTCTTAGCGCAGTTTTAATTTTAGAGCATTTTGAAAATTTATTCAATTTAAACCATGCGGTCAATGTTTTTTCGTACTATGTATATCATTTTCGTCAATAATCATTTTTTGTTAATTTTCTGTATGAATATTAAACCTTATTACTGTATGGCTTCTACCACATAGTAGAAATTCTTGTAATCTCCATGCTACTTCCATTGGACTTAAACATCTCCCATCTATGTATTAAGTTATTTTATTATAAACATCGTCTTTATCATTCTCTTCAATTTTATCTGGTTTTATTTCACAGTAAGCTTTATCTACACCTTTATAAATATAATCATGAATATATTTTATACTTTGTATTGATATACAAAGCTCAGTATTGATATAAGCATTATATTTTGCCAACAAAAAACTGTTGTAAGGGACTATCATAGAATTATCAACCTGTATGATTTTTTTATTATTTTTTAAATTATACGTGTGATTATCTAAAATATTATTTCTTCTTTTGTATTGTGGATATTTGTTTTCTTCAACTATTGTAATTTCATTTAATGATTTTGGAAATGTTTTTTTACATATATAATTTTATTTTTGTCGTAACAAGGTGATTTATCTGTATGTGGTCCATGTAATATGTGTTTAATTACTAATTTGAAAAAAAAATATTTATTTTCTGATGAAGGTATTTCTGCTGACATATATTTATCAATATTTTCTGGATTTAATATCTTATGATTATAATGCAATGTTATAATAATATGTGCGTGAGGTAACCCTCTTTGTTGAAATTCAATCAACATTACATAAGCTATAACAGGACCAAATATTTTATTTTTCACAATATCATTCAATAAAATTTTAAATTTTGTATAAAATAATCTCACCGTGATATTTGGTATGTCATTAAGAGTTGTTCCTTCTGAAAAATTTTTAGAAATTTCTTCCGATTTTTTCTATTTAGGATCACATGTCATTGTTATAAACGAATCTGGTTTTCCTACTGTTCTAATTATTACCATGGCATCTTGATAATATTGCTGTATATATCTTGGACTACCAATATATTATGAGGGTAAGATAAAAAGATTTCCAATTCTTTCTTTGTTTTCAAAATTCGTTTAAACATTTAAAGCACTATTTATTACATGATCTAATATACCTTGATAACATTCTATGCGTAATTGTTTTTGATTTTCTAAAAAAATTCATTCTATTACTTTCAACCATTACATATGAATGTATTATATATTGTTGTGTTAATCTTCCGCAATATAAAATAAGGTTAAAATTTAAATTTGGTCTTTGATGGATTCTATATAAATAATATTGTAGTATTGTAGAAAAATCATTATTTCCGGTATTTTTATTTTTCTTATATCCGATACTCCAACCTAAATCTCCTGCTGGAAACATTAAAGGAAAAACCATTGGATCCACGTGATGAGATAATTTATTTGAATAAGTATGTGTAATTTCTCTTCTAGAAGATACTTTCATATATATACAAAGATCATAATTATCTGGAATTCCTGAATTAGATACTATGATAGCACCACATTCCGAAGTTAGTGGCTTATTATAACGATGTTGTTCTTTATCATTTTTTCGCATAAAATATAATTTCTAATTTGGAATATTTTATGTTTGATGATTGATGTAAGCTTTTGTAATTTTTAGCCATTAAATTAGCATTCATTATTTCTTTCAAAATTAACATATGTTCTTTTGTTAATTTTTCATTAGTATTTAATCATTTCTCAATTGCTACTGTATTATTGTAAATATATAACTGTCCAAATGTAGGTTTAATGTCGTTAGTAGAAATGAATGTATTATGTGCTGTGTGACAAATTGATCTTTGAATTTTCAAATTATATATAGCTTTTTCTTGGTTTTGAATGACATTTGCATTAAATGTTGCAAAACCAAATAAATTATTGTAATATCTAATAAAATTGCCAAAAACATTATCATGTAATAATAAGGATTTTAAGTTTTTATTATATTTAGTTAATGGTGATAAAACAACTTATCCTTATTTACAACAATTGATCTTTTTTATTTCTTGTTTCCAAAATAAAGCACTATAATATTTACATTCGTAACTCATTCTGCCTTAATAATTCTTTAAATTTTTATTCATATTATTGTTATTGTTCACTTCATTTTTTAAATTTAATCTCTAATTGTATTTATTGAGGTCAATTTTTTATTTTTATCTATTTTATTATAAATTTTATTATCTTCACATGTATATTTTTTACTTCTGTTTTAATTTTTTTATTATATTTGTTTCATTTAATTTTTTATCTTCTACTTTTTTTTCTAAATTATATTCATAATAATTTTTATTTTCATAACTTAAAATATAATGACCTGCATCATAGGATCTAGTAAAAATTAACGATAATTGAAAATGATTTAAAGAGTTTTCAAATGATTGTATTTTGTTTTTAATATATACGTTAACATATGTCAACATAAGATAAGTATATTTTTAATATTATATAATAAAATATATAATTATAATTTAAAATACTCCATTAGATTGAATAATTTATTATACTTTTTATATTGATTCATATATAATTCGTTATATAATTTATATTACCGCTCTAAAATTAAAAAACACATAATAAAAATTTCATTAAAATGATTTTTTTCAACATTCATTTTTTATACAGTGTTATAGAATTTTTAGGTGGTACTATACAATATAAATTGAATATTATATTATAATAAAAACATTATAAAAAAAATAACCCTATATTCTTTTAAAGGTTAAAAATATCTAAAAAAAATAAAATACAAGTTATATAACTTTACATTTTAATATAAAGAGTTTTAAGAATATCATTTGAAATATTAAATTGTAAATTGATAATTTAAAATTATAACTTTATATTTTTCATAAATTAATCGATCATAATTTATTTTATTTTAGATCAATTTTAATATATATAAGAAACAATAAAATAGGTAAAAAAGGAATTGAAAATTATAATAATTTAATAACTATAGTTATAATTTTTAAATAAATCTATTCAAAATATATTATAAATTTATACAGAATCGTCTTTTAAAGAATCGCATTTAATTAAATTATTTATTTAAATATAAAAAAAGTAATATCTCACTCTTTATATAAAAAAATTTATATTTTGATAGATAATTTATATTATGAATGATATGAATATAAACAAACGAAAAAGGATAAAAATCTATTTCTTAAAATATTGAAAATATTAAAAATAAATGAAATAAAAATTATATAACTTTATATACTTGTATATAGAGTTTAAAAGATAAAATGTTACATTGACGATATAATTTTTATATTTACTTTTTTTATAAATAAATGAATCAATAATTATTATAATTTTTTTCCTTGTAATTGATTCAAATATACAATAAAATTATTATTGTTAACATTTAAAGAAATGTGCAAAAATTTTTTCAATTCAATTATTTTAAATGTGGTTATGTAGGGCTGCTGGCAAAGGGTACCACTTTTACATTTTTAAAATTTTTATTAATATATTTTGTTCTAAAATTCATAACAAAAAAAAACTCAACGCGCCATTGACAATACCTCATTATACTGATAAAAAAAAAAACTTCTACTTAAGATTTTTACAAGATCAACTAAAGAAAAAAAAAGAAGACAAATTTAAGCTAACCTGGAAGAAAGGTCACTTAGCCGCAGGAAATTTTTTTATAAGTTTTTCTGATCAAAATATAAACTAATTAGCAGAAAGTAATATCTGCTTTACTTTTTGGCAAATATAGCTTGAACTATAAAAATATAGTAAGTTTAAATGTTGCAAGTAGAAGTTTCTTATTTTTTTTTGTCTCAGTATGGGTGGTGTGGAAAGTTTTCTAAGAAAGGTAGGTATTAGTTGATGGTTAAAAAGTAGTTATATCAACAATCTATAATGTCGGTAACTATATATTAAATATCTATTCCATTTCATAGCCTTAAGTAAGTATTTCATAAATATAATATGTATAAAAAATATTTATGGGGTGTATGAGGGGTGTATGAGGAGTGTATGAGGAATGTATGAAGGGTAGCACCTGTGTAGGGAGGGGTGATTTGGGTAGTGAGGGTTTTTTTCTGATTTTTTTTTCTAAAAAGACATTTCTAGAGACATTTTTACGTTATTTTCAGAGTCGACTTGTGATGTTTCGAGGAAGAGGGAAGTAAAATGAGGTAGCAGATAAGGGACCTTTTTTTTAATATAACTATAAATATAGGGAATAAGTAACAAATGCATTGGTTAAATAAGGATAAATCAGCGTAATTACCAGAGGGGTGTATGAGAGATGTTGAGGGGAAGTAATAGGAGTGACTTAAGTAGGAACGGGTGACTTGGGTAGTGAGGGGTGTCTTTTTTTTCAAAAAAGAACATTTCTAGACAAATTTTTACGTTATTTTGAGGGGTGAATTGTGGTGTTTTGAGAATACTAGGTAGAAGGAAGAAAAATGAGGGGTAGGAGAGGATAGATTTTGTTTTTTATATAACTATATAATATAGGGAGATATGTGGGACATTTTGCACCAACTGAAAGAGCAAAAAAATAATCGCTGAAACGCTGAGAATATATTCTTTTTGTTACCCAAAATATGTAAAAGAATTTTCAAGGATCTAGAAGGAAAATCACGTATATTGTATCGTTCAAGCGTAAATCAAAATCTACTGTATTGACATGGTTTTTTTAGGCTTGTTTTTTTAAATTTTGATAAATTTGCAAGCTTTAGCTTTTCATTTATTTAGAATAAATTGATATATACCAGTACAAACAATTCTAATATTTATTTTAATATGAAAAAACGGAATATATTTTTTAAATATTTTTGATCGGTAAAGTAGATCCAAAGCAGACCCTTAAGAAAGCACAGTGTGCACATAGGACCGTACCTAATCAGGGCCTTGCAAAAAGAAACAAAATATTATTTTTGTATTATGAATTATTTTCATAAAGTTGTAACTTCAGTTATATTTAATTATATATAAATAATATCTGTTATCTACGATTATTAATGTTCTATTCGCATTCATTTTAATAAATTTTTTTTTTAAGTAACGGACATTATTGCCCTTTTTTACATTTAAATATTCGCATTTCAAGACAACATAGTTGACATATTATTTAACGTGGTGTCAATTTATGGCAGAGTCAGTGAAAATAACGACCAGACGGAGAATCGATTTCGCGCCAACGAAAATACGAGTCCTGCGTCTTTAGCCACTACACCATCAAACTCTACTACTTTTTAAATATTTTTTGTATTTTATCGATAACATATAATGTTTGACAGATTTAAATTCCTGATAAAAAAATCTATAATTTTTGTTTTTGATTCATAAAAGACTACTTATTCATTGCCGAGTTATAAGCATAAATGTTATTTTTCTCATAAAAACTCAAGTTATATTTTCAAAGGGTACCCCCCGTTAAGATGGTCGAAAATGCCTTAACTCCGAAAATGATTCTATCTTTAATTGCTATATTTCTAATATTAAAAAAAAGAGATTTCATCATATTTTGACCCCCCACCCCCCCTCCCAATGCCTTGAAAAAATCGTTTTTTCGCATTTTATTTTTTTTCTTAGATTCTAGTCAGTCAATCTACCTAAAAAAAATCATGGAAGTCATAAATTAATTCACAAATCACGTGAACTTTTTTCAATGATGGTTATTTGATACCAAGTCTGCAAAAAAAAATATTTTTTCTTTAACATCTTTTTTATTTTTTCCCAGAAGGGGCTGCAGGGCTGAATCTCATAAATTTCGTGCATTTTATTGAAAGACACTTACCTGAATTTTTTCAGAATATTTCGATTGGTGCTACATCTCCAAAAATGCAAAAAACCGTTTTTTTAAGCAATTTTTGACATTTTTTGGGAATGTTTAGAAATAATCAGCATCGAAAATGCATGTGGGTAACGGCAATAATCTCTATTTATGCAATGAAGGATATACAAGTTCCAAACAAAGGGTATTTTAGCTCAAACAAAAATATTTATTAGAGCAAAATTGAATAAAAGAAGGATATTCTGATAAGTAACTAATGTTATGAAATGCAAAAGATCAGAGAGCGTAGTGGCTAAAACTGCAGGATATGATTTTTTGATGGAAAAAAATTAACCCGTGTTTTTTCTTTTCTTTGAATAGGCCCCATAGACGGAGATATAGACATTTTTTCGAAAATATAATGAAAAGGAGCTTTTATAAGATCTTGAATAACCAAACAACTAAGACTCTTACAAAAAATCTATAAAATAAAATAAAGTACAGATTAAATTCTTTAATTTAAGCTTTGTTGCATTAAAAAAGCTTGTGTGGTTCAAAAGTTACAGGCGATTAAAATATGCTGATGAAATAGCGTAAAAAATTGATGATATGTTACACGCTGAAAATATTAACAAATATGTAGTAATTTTCTATTAGGCATAACTTCCTTGCTCTTTTTGGCTCTTATAGCGAAAAATACAGTTTGCGACTGGTATGAAAAGGCTTTTTACGAAACTGGTTACGACCTTCACCTTCGGCTCAGGCCGTAAACTTCTCCTTTCGTAAAAAAAGCCTTTCCGTACCCGTTACGTAATGTACTATTTCTGTTTAATCCTTCATTGCATAAATAGAAATTATTGCCGTTACCCACATGCATTTTCGATGCTGATTATTTCTAAACATTCCCAAAAAATGTCAAAAATTGCTTAAAAAAACGGTTTTTGGCATTTTTGGAGATGTAGCACCAATCGAAATATTCTGAAAAAATTCAGGTAAGTGTCATTCAATAAAATGCACGAAATTTATGAGATTCAGCCCTGCAGCCCCTTCTGGGAAAAAATAAGAAAGATGTTAAAGAAAAAATATTTTTTTTTGCAGACTTGGTATCAAATAACCATCATTGAAAAAAATTCACGTGATTTGTGAATTAATTTATGACTTCCATGATTTTTTTTAGGTAGATTGACCAACTAGAATCCAAGAAAAAAAATAAAATGCGAAAAAACGATTTTTTCAAGGTATGGGGAGGGGGGAGGGGGGTCAAAATATGATGAAAACTCTTTTTTTAATATTAGAAATATAGCAGTTGAAGATAGAATCATTTACGAAGTTTAGACATTTTTGTCCATCTTAACGGGGGTACCCTTTCTATAACTTTTTTCTCTTTCATTTGGTCGATAACCTTACATTTTTAAAGTTTTTATGAAGTACTCGCATTTTATAATTATTTTGTATTTTTTTACCAAATATCCTTATTAGAAAGGGTTAACACACCGAGCCTCTTCATAGATATTTATTTTTTAATTTTTTATTGATAAAGGGTTGATTTCTGATCCGTTTTAAAATGAAATAGCACTTTTTTATTTCAAGGTTTTACTCTCTAAAAAATACAATCATAAGACTAACCGCGATGGTTTGTGTATGGATATCTCAGATATAGTATGGGTTTTTCAATCAAGTTGGAAACTCTCATGCCAACAAAAAAATGAAAAGGTTTTGAATTGTGGATAATGTTATATTTTGTATGAAATAATGCTAACCAGCTAAATAAATGACTTCAAAAAAAATTTTTGATTTCTATTTTTGAAAAATCATTCTTTTTATGAATAGAGCTTATAATTTCTATATTATGCATTAATTCGTAAACCACACGTTTAACAAATATCAAGTATATTTTTATATCACTTGTAAACCATTCGTGGTTATATTTTATAATTAGCATTCTTTTATTATAGGACAGCGGTTCGCCCCTAGAATAATTCTTAGAAATGCAATTACCCGATTAACTTTTTTTTGCATTTCTAATGCACCAAATCTTTTTCATTCGGTTTCGTATATTTTTCCGAGTACAAATATATTTTTTTTTTCATATTTTTCCGAGTGAGCTGGCAATCATAATAAACAAAAAACTTGTAAAAAAATAAAAATGCATTGATTTGAATCGAATAAAGTTTTTTTAATTAGGCGAGAGAGACACCCCCAAAAAAGCGCTTAGTTTTCGAGAAGGTCACCGTTACTGTCCTCCAAGCTAATTTTTTTTCCATGAAAGCTTTTGACCCATAGATTAAAAATATAAACTTTTTTTAGTTCAAAGACTATTCTTAATACATGCAGAAAACAAGAAAACATAAATTACAATAAAAAACAGTCTTAAATATCTTTTAGTCATATAATAAAAATGAAATAACGTTATATAAAAAATGAATTACTTTTATGACATCAAATAAAAATAAAATTGGACAATACTATAAAAATAAAATTGGACAATACTATGAAAATGAAATTGGACAATACAACAACAAAGTAATAATAAATAATTTAAAAAAAAATGAAATAATAACATTCAAAGAATAAAAACTTGTACCGAAGATGTCATGACTTCTAATAAAAACAGAACCACTCATTCTTTCTGCATTCATTCATCCATCATTCACGCTAATGAATATATTCACACCTTAAATCTATATAAGACAAAACAAAATAAATTAACATAAAAAATTAAATTACTTAAAGTTAAGTTCATAAGGGTAAGTACCTCCTCGAAGCCGACTTGAACCTGCCGAGCGATGGAAGATTTTTTATGTCACCAGGCAGAGAGTTCCAAAAATGCGCACCTTGAACTTGAAATGAATTCCTTCGAGTCAGTACGCAGCCAACCCAGCGCAGCTCTATGAGTACAGATACGATCTCATGCCCAATACAAATCTCGCACAAGAATTTTGTAGTCTTTGTAATCGTCCCCTCAACTCCTGTGAAGCTTTAAACAGAACTACTAAGCAGTAATCTAGATGTCAAAACAGCAGAGCGGTTGCAAGTTGTTTGCGCAGAACCACAATGGTATACCGACGAAAAAAACTGTAAGCCGTACATAGTCATATTAAATTTTTTAGCGAACATATTAATGTGTAGCTCCCATGATAGCTTAGAGTCAAAAACAACACTAAGGCTCGTAACGGTATCGGAGAAAGATATGCTGACATGACCCTTAAGAAGGGGCCGAACTATCTGTCTCTGTCTAATAGTGTTTTTCATTATTTATATAAACACTATCCTTTATAACAAGAATAAAATAGCAGCCCCCGCTAAATATTAGTATAATTTATAAATTTTGTAATGACAACCAAATTTTTTACCGCATAGTTTTTGACTAATTAGAGACCTACTAGCAATCTAGAATATAACCTATCTTTTTTCGGTAGGTCTCTAATTATTCAAAAACTACGCAGTAAAAAAATTTGGTTGTTATTACAAAATTTACTTATTATACTAATATCTAGCGGGGGCTGCTATTTTTTCTTGTTATACCGGATAGTGTTTACATAAATGATGAAAAACGCTATTAGACAAAGACAGATAGTTCGGCCCCTTCTTGAGCTCGATCGTCCTTGACTCACCAGCATAAAAGTCACTAATAAATCGACTATTGCCAAAAACGATTGCCTCAGTTATGCTTGCATTTAATGTGAGAGAAGCATCGACAGCCCACCTCGACACCGCCCTGGCCGCCCTCTGCATAATACAAATACCTTCATACAGATGTTGATAAGGGACCTGAGTATAGATTTGGAGGTCATTAGCATATAATATGTGCTCGACGAAACAGGGGTCGAGCGTGTCACGTATGTTATTAATGTAAAGGCAAAACAACAGTGGTCCCAGCACTGAACCTTGTGGAACTTCTAGATTGTTTGTCAGCTAATCCGAATCCTCTTTCCAATGAGTAGAAACTATTTGTTTCCTACCTGATAAATAGGAGCTAATCCACTCGAGGGCAGCCCTGAAGAACCCCATTGATCTAAGCCTTGCAAGCAATTTGGAGGGAGAGATCGTGTCAAATGACTTACTAAAGTCAAATAGAAGTAGTATCGTGGCAAGTTTCTTGTCAAGACCTGATCTTATGTCGTCTGTAAGTTAATGTATAGCAGTCTGCGTAAAATGGTGCTTTCTGAAGCCAGTCTGCAAATAGTCAAGTATTTTGTGTGTCATAATATACTCTTGCAGTTGGTCATGGGCAATCTAATCGAGAACCTTTGAAAGAAAACATAATATTGCTACGGGCCTAAAATCTTTAGGAATTTATTTGCAGGGCACTTCTTCAAAGGCACGATGCGTGCACGCTTCCAAAGGCAAGGGAAGACCCCCCGCGCAAAAGAGGAATTGAACAGAGTCACAAGATGCTCTCCAATAATCGGTAGTGCTTTCAGTATCACACTCTACGGGATGCCATCCTCGCCACAAGCCTGTGATAAAAAATGCGAAATCGCAAGGATTACATCATTAATATTAACTGTCTTAAAGGCAAAGCCACTTTCACTACACTCAGAAAGAATCATTTTACGTTCCGCAGTATCATCGTGTGGCGAGACCCCTGCAAAATGTGCATTAAGCTCATCTGGAGTGAATCTACCCAAGTCCCCTTGAGATCTGGATAAGAGTTCCAGGTCCTTTAACTCCTTCCAGACATTACCTCTAGCAAGAGCATCGAACAGTCTATTATGATAATAATTTGTTTTAGCTTGTTTCTTCTATTATTTTACGCAGCTGCTAAAATTCGGAGAGATATTGCTCCTCCTTTGTCCGTTTGAATCTACCATACGTGGCATCTCTCTTGTACCGCATCTGTGACAACTCTTTATCTATCCAAGGAAATTTATCTATCAAGTACTGTGTCATTATCGTCCACGAGAATCAGGTTAATCCACGTGTGAGACGTTGGAGTGTGATGTGTAGCTTCACTTGAATATTTTAGGTAAAAAGCATTTCTGAGAAAAACTTTTTAGACAAAACTTGTAAGGTTTGGGAGGGGTCATCTTTTGGTTACCATGACCATGACCATAACCATCTCGCGCTTCTTAAGTATTAGAGAAAGACGAAAAGTTCTATTTCAAGTTGAGAGAGGCCATTCAAAATTACAAGTTGTTTGTGAAGTATCTAGATGGTGACAACCGAAAAGTCTCAAGTTCTTATTGGCTTAAGCACTTGGAAGTTAACGGAGAGGTATACGAGTCACGGGTGCACTTCCTACTTCTCGGAGTAAGAGATTTACAAGTGGCGATTCTCGGTTGTACCCCACAGATGGGGGCAAAGGTTGAGGCTCCGATCACTTCCTACAAAAAGCAAACACATCGTGATTCACATTCATTCCGCCATAGGACAGACTCCAAGTCATACCACTCAAAATTGTTTAGAATACACTCCTCTTTTTCCACCCGATAAAAAGGTGAAGGATGAGAAAATAACATGGAAAGAGTATTATGAAAAATATAAATCGCAAATGCCGTCTAAAGATATAAAATATAAAAAGCTATAAAGTTTTTAACTAACAAGGAGAGCATCCCACCTCCAGGAAACGGATTCGGCTGAAACTGCAGGATATGATTTTTTCAGAAAAAAAATGAACCCGTATTTCTTCTTTTCGTCAAATAGGCCCCCTAGACAAGGATATAGACATTTTTTTTTAAATGTGGTAAATACGAGCCTTTATAAGAACTTAAATAACCAAAGAACTAAGACTCTTACAAAAAATGCATAAAAAATAAAATGAAGCACGGATTGAATTCTTCAACTTAAGCTTTGTTGCATTAAAAAATCTTTAGTGGTTCAAAAGTTACAGGCGATTAAAATATGTTAATGAAATAACGTGAAAAATTGATCATATTTTACATGCTAAAAATCTTAAGTAAATACGTGGTAATATTTAATTGAGAATAACTTTCGAACAAGAAAAGCTTTTTTAATGCAACGAAGCTTAAATTAAAGCATTCAATTCGTGCTTCGTTTTATCCTCTATGCATTTTGTTGTATGAGTCTTAGTTCTTTGGTTATTTCAGCTCTTATAAAGGCTTTTATTCACCATATTTTTGAAAAAATGTCTATATCCTTGTCTAGAAGGCCTATACGACGAAAAGAAAAAGCACGGGTTCATTTTTTTTTCATCAAAAAATCATATCCTGCAATTTTAGCCGAATCCGTTTCCCGGAGGTGGGGTGCTCTCCTTGTAAGTAGATAAGAATGGGAACAGTGCTTGGAAGTCCTGTGACTGATTCCGGGACTTCCCCGAAAAATACTAATCCGATCTTAGCTTATTGATCTACAATCGGTTCCCCACCACGAAACCCTATATCGCATCTAGCTCAGGTGATACAGAAATGATTCTCTCACCCCGACAAACCCTAAGCCGGTTCTGGATCAACTGATACAGAACCGGCTTAGCTTATCTACTTTCATGCAAAATTTTAAGCTAATTCATCAAGTAGTTTACGTAAAATACCAAAAAATTAAAAATAAAATTTTTTTTCAAAATTTTCAAAATATTCTAAAATTAAAAATGTGCTAAGAAAATGAGTTTTCAAAAGTTTTTCTCCTTCTGGCACTCGCAAATAATTCCCATACAAATTTTAAAGCGAATCGGTTGAGTACGTGACGTAAAATACAAGAAAAAATGAAAAATGAAAATTTTTTTCAAATTCTTAAAATGGTTCTAAAAAAACTACGCTAAGAAAATTTATTTTCAATAGCCTTCGCACCAGTTAGACAAAAAAATAAATTTTATGCAAAATTTGAAGCAAATTCATCGAGTAGCTTTCGAGATCTGACTGGCGTAATAAATAGACACACACATACACATACAAAAATACACACATTTCCTGGAAACCACTATTCTCGACTCCCTGAGTTCAAACATGTACAAAATAGAAAAAAAATTTTTTGCTGATACAAAGCTTTATCTATGAGAAACTAAAAATGGATCACTTAAAGCCACAGAACTTAAACTAATTCTTCTTTACAGTGGCCCTGTTATATTTCCTAGTTTAATTTGCCTAGCAGTCTACATTTATATTTTGTTAATCCATATAGCAATTGGAATTTTTTAAAATTTATGTTGTGATGAAGGTATTAATATTGCAGATGAATCTTTAAAAATCTTTGTTGAAAGAGCTGAAGGTGCTTAGCGAGTTACTTTTATGTCTTAGAATATTCATGGATTGTTGCATCTTGTAAAGAATGTTAAATCACATGGACCTTTAGATTCTCATTCAGTTTTTTCGTATGAAAATAATATGACTTATTTTTGAAAAACGTATCAAAAAGCCTCATCAGCATTTGCAATAAATTGCTGAATAAGTAATAAGTAAATTGGCGATGAAATCAAGTTAAAAGGAGAGCATACATTAGGACTTCTTCCTCTAATAATTTATCAAAATTATGGTCAATTTTCAAAAATTTTCCATGAAAATTTATACATATCTGTGCATGAGTAAGATAATACATTAATTTTTCAAAATTCAACTATTTGTTTCAAGTATTCCAGTTGTTTCGTCTAAGACGAAGGAGTTGATGCGCATGCGCGTGTGAGGGGCCGAGCTTTGATGGCGTGATACGTCGCGTCGCTTGGTTCCGCGAAGCGCTTCGTTTCGTGTCGGTTTTGGCGGGATTCGTGACTGCGCGGCGCATGTCTGTCCGGTAATCGAGGGTGGGGAAGCAGGTGTTGCATGGTGGCCCGTGGACGCGTGGACTCAAGTTTAGTTTGTTGATCGACATCTCTCGTGCCAGACGTATCCAGCCGTGAGCGACCAATTCGGTTTACAGTTGGTTTTCGCGTTCCTTCGGGTGACCTCGTTCGAGCTCGTTTATTAAATATCTCTAATTAGTGCAGTGCAGTGATAGTTCGTACAACTTACGTTGTGTCGATTTGGTTGCGACTCGCAATCTAGAATATAACCTATCTTTTTTTGGTAGGTCTCTAATTATTCAAAAACTACGCAGTGAAAAAATTTGGTTGTTATTATAAAATTTACTTTTTATACTAATATCTAGCGGGGGCTGCTATTTTTTTCTTGTTATACCGGATAGTGTTTACATAAATGATGAAAAACGCTATTAGACAAAGACAGATAGTTCGGCCCCTTCTTAACGGAAGACATAAACAACTACAGATACCAGCTTTAATAGAGAACGACACGATCCTAAACAAACCCAAAGACATAGCAAACACCTTAGCTAATAAATTTTCAGAAAACTCCAGTAATAACAACTATGATCAGACATTTTTAAACTTCAAAATAAGCGAAGAAAAAAACTCCGTCCACATAACACAAAACGAAGATAAATCGGAAAGCCCATTAGACAATGACATCACAATAGAAGAACTACAACAAACACTCTTGAAAAGTAAAAACACTAGTCCAGGACCAGACTCAATACCAAACATCTTCTTAAAGAACCTACCTACAAATACCATAGAATGCCTTCTAGAAATTTACAACATCATATGGAGCAACCAAGTCTTCCCTAAAGAGTGGAGAAAGGCCATAGTGGTCTCTGTACCCAAACCAGGAAAAAACAAATATGACAAAGATAGTTACAGACCTAGCCTTAACGTGCTGCTTATGCAAGTGTCTTGAAAAAATAATAAGCAAAAGACTCAAATGGTACTTAGAAGCAAACAACATCATATGTAAGGAACAAAGTGGCTTCAGAGAAAAAGACTCCACCACAGACTGTTAAGTTACACTTGAATCTGAAATATGTGAAGCACTAGAAAGTAATCAACACCTATTAGCAGTTTGCCTGGATCTAGAAAAGGCATATGACCTAGTATGGAAAGATAGAATTTTAAAAATATTAAAAAAACACAAAATGAACGGCCGAATGTTCCACTTTATAAAAAATTTCCTAAAACATAGGTCTATTCAAGTCAGAGTAGGAAACGAACTATCTAAGTCAGTACTCATTGACAATGGTGTACCACAAGGGTCCGTAATAAGTGTAATCTTATTCCTAATAGCAATAAATGAGACTGCATACAAAAACCGGTTAATTTTACCATATTCGCAGATGACATAACCCTCTTTACTAAAGGAAAAAATATTAAAACAAGTAAAATAATTATGCAAAACACTCTACAAAAAATAAATGATTTTGCTGACCAAACTGGATTTAAATTATCCAAAAATAAAACTAAAGCTATCCTATTCATCAACAAACACAAACCAGAAGAACCCAAACTATATATTAAAAAAAATCCAATTAAAATAGTCAAAGAAATAAAAATATTAGGACTGATATTCGACAACAAACTAACATGGAACAACCACATAGTAAATCTAAAAGCACAGTGCATACAAAAAATAAACATACTCAAAACACTATCAGCCAAAAACTGGGGAACTAACGGAAACATCATTAAAAATACATATAAAGCCATAATGCAAAGTAAAATTGACTATGGTAGCATTGTATACGGCTCAGCCAAAAAACACATACTTAAAAAACTGGACACAGTCTTAAATACAAGTATGAGAATCGCTACAGGAGCATACATAACCAGCCCAATCAACAGTATATTAAGTGAATGCAACATGATACTACTAGAATACAGAAGAATCCAAAACATACTCAACTATGGCACAAAAATATTAACGACACCCAAAAATCAAGTATATGGAATTTTAACAAAACAAAACAACCAATAGATTATAATCTTAAAAAAAATACAAAAAAACCGTTCTACTAATATATTTTAATTTTCATGGATTGTAATTTCAGACGTTATGAAGTACAATCACAAAAAAATCTAAAAAAAAAAGAAATTCAAATATTTAAAAATCTCATTTTCAATTGATGAGATTTAGCAAATAATGATGCGCGGAAATTTAAATGTATTTAACACAAATTTCGCGATGAAAAACATTTCTATGAATATCTGCAAGAACTCAATACTTTTCGAGAAAAAAAATTATAAATCTAATAATGTAACAGAAAATAATCATTTTTTCTGACTTTTTTGCAAAATTAAGTAACTTTGAAAAATGTACCCAACTTTTACCTTAGCTTATTTTTTTGTTATAAAGAAACAAAAACAATGAGCCTTTAAAAACCTGGGCAGTTTTTGGGTATGTTGAAAAATATTTAATTAATCAGATGAGCTTAAATATTTTCGCAACAGTCCGAGCAGATATCAAATACAAAATGTTTATCAACTCTGTTACCAGCGCTCCTATTAATAGTGACTAAAAAAAACCGATCAAGCCAAGAAAATTCAAAAATCCGATACCATGATGGGAGTATGAGTATAATAAAATACAAATACTCAAAAAAGCGGTCTTTAAAATGTGAAATTATAG
Source organism: Anastatus disparis (assembly GCA_017163975.1). NCBI lineage: Eukaryota > Metazoa > Arthropoda > Insecta > Hymenoptera > Eupelmidae > Anastatus > Anastatus disparis. The sequence goes on from JAFFSR010000311.1 coordinate 3,110,220, forward strand.
CACAACAATAACAGACCAAATAGCATACAATAGATTCAATTGCTTAATAACAAAAATTTTTAAAAACAAAAAAAAGAAAAATTCAAGGAGTTTGCTAAATCTATTAATTTTAAAACAAATAAAAATTACGTTCGGAACACTTGTAAAGTTTTGAGAAATATAAGCTGTAATTTACATAATTCCAAAAATATTAACTCTGCTATCAATAAAATCTGTCCACCACGGTGTGAAACAGACCTTGAACATATCCCAAATTATTATGATGATCACAAGCTTCAAGCTTTTTCATTCACTTTTTGATTTCGCGGACTTGAATTCGACTTTAAACTCTGAAAAAAAACAAATTAGCAGCCGGACTTGATGGTCTCGATTATGAATTGATCAAAAATCTACCTATAAAATAGAAATTACTTATGCTTGAAATTTTTAATGAAATGTATCTTCATGACTGGTACTATAAGTCCTGGCCTATTCATAGACAAACCTAACAACAGAGGTGTGAGACCGATCTTTCTGACAGCAAGTTTAGGCAAGCTCTTTGAATCACTATTCAAAAACCGTCTACAATAGTATTGCGAATTTTATAATATTCTACCAAATAGCCAATTGGGTTTAAGAAAAAGCTGATTTTTTTCTGACAACCTCGCAATTCTCACTTTAAAGACAGGTCAAGCTCTTTCGAATGGTAAAGATTTGTTAGCCCTTTTTCTTGACGTTGACATCCTATTAGTCAAACTAACATCTATCGGATGTTCAGGATCTCTAATTAAATTTATCGAATTTATTAAGCACAGGGAGTAACCCAAGGCGGTGTACTTAGTTCACTTTTATACATTATTCACATTAATGACATCACTGTTATCGTTCCAAAAAGTGTTATTTTCATACAATTTACCGATGATATAAATGACTTCTGTAGCTATGCTAGTCCTTCAAAATCTAAGATCATATTACAAAAAGCAATCAACATATTGAGTGCCAATTTAGCGATATTAGGACTCTCGCTCAAACCCGAAAAAAGCGTTTACATTCACTTTAACAATAGAGGCATAACACCGGGTGATTTAGTAATTAAAGTCAATAATATTCAAATAAAATTGAGTAAGTCGATCCACTTTCTGGGTGTACCTTTTGACTATAAATTAACGTTCGCTGCTCGTGTAAATAAGTTAAAACATGAGTGTAGCAAGAGGGTAAACATTATAAAATTTGAATGCGGTTTGAAATAGGGAGCCCACCCCACTACCTTGTTCATCTTATATAAAAGTTTTGTTCGTTCTTTAATTGACGACTAAAATTACATATTTTTCCCTAAAAATAAAAACCTAGTAGATTCCCTGGAAAAAATTCAATATAGTTGCATTAAAACAATTATGGGCTACCGCAAGACATCACCTACAAATATTATATTAACAGAGTCAAAACTCCAGTCGATTTTAGAGCGAACAAAATTTCTCTGCTATTGCTAATTGGTGAAGGTTTTATCCAACTCTAATTTGATCACAAATATCGTTAATGATGTATTCAAAAACATAAGGGACGTCAACTTTGAGAACACAGATTCTTGATTATTATACTATTGCACTAATAATGTCATTGATCTCAACATTAAAGCATATAAAAACTCTCCGCTTTATTGTTTTGACTATAAAATTTCCATTACTAGCATCAATTCTAATCACGAATTAGGTAATTCCAAAATTAAGCTCTCAACCTGAAGAAATTGTAAATAAATCTATAAACCAAACTAATTTAATTGCGATGTTCAGCGTGTCCAAAAAGTAACGATACACCAAAGAAATTTCTAAAGTTGATAATTTTTTCAATCAGGTGAAGGTCGTTCTTGGAGTAACGGGGTATTCGATGGTGACCTTGAATTTGATCTTGAACCTCATTTTCAAGGTTATTTTGAGGTTAATCTCATTTTGTTAAATGGGAACCCCTACTTTTTATAGCGGAACCGAAAAGAGCGGAAAATTTTACGTCCAGATATGTATTAACGTAAAATTTTCCGCTCTTTTCGATACTGCTATAAAAAGTAGGGGTTCCCATCTAAAAAAATGAGGTTGACCTCAAAATAACCTTGAAAATGAGGTTCAGGGTCAAATCACCCGATTGAAAAAATTATCAACTTTGAAAATTTCTTAGGTGTATTGTTACTTTTTGGACACGCTGTATACAGATGGTCGTAATAGTTTAGATAGGTCAGTGGGATCTGCCTGTCACTTTCCAGCTGAAAATATCAATTCTGGATTTTCATTTAAATCTTTCGCCCTTGTGTTTACAGCTGAGTGTGCAGCAATTTTCAAAGTATTACAATTAATCAGCCATAGTGACAACGTGAACTTTTCCGTTGTAAATATTTCGCTTAGCGCTTTTCAAGCATTAAACTCAGTCAGACTAAATATTAAAACAAATTACTACATTTATAAGATTGAAGAATTATTTTTAGCTATAATGACAGAGAATCCTTCCAAGACCATTAACTTTGTCTGGGTTCCATCGCACATAGGGATCGTGGGAAATGAGGTTGCTGATTTACTCGCAAAAAATTTCGCTAAGGAAAAACACAATATTTCGCTTCACATTCCTTTTACAGAATTTCACCACAAATTAAAAATTAACTTCCAGTTCAATACAAACAAATTCTGTCTAAATCAAAGTAATATAGAAGGCTCAAAATATTTTAAACTTCATTATGATGAAAGTTAAAAAACTTGGTTTCACAACACTTCTAAAACTCGAAAATACATAGTGTCAATCAATAGAACCAGAGCTAACCATTATAATTCAACAGCCTCACTTGTCAGGGTTAACATTGTTAGCAGCCCGAAATGTCTGGCTTGTGTACAATGCGATGAGGACCTTGACCACATATTATGGCAATGCCCTAGATATGATAAACAAAGGTCAAAGTTAATTAATAATTCGCATATGATAAATGTTCCATTTCCTCAACACTCCGACTTTATAATGTATACGCCAAACTCCAAAGTATGTGCGATAATCATCAAGTATCTAGAATCTTGCGACTTATCTCTATAATGTAAACATTAATTTGTATATGAAATTCTTTTTGTTCAATAAAGAAGTAGCAGAATTAAGACCTAACAAAGTCTTCAAATGCTATAATTTAAAAAAAAGCCTAAATATTTATATATAGCAATTTGCGGAAATTCGGGCAAGTTCTATGTTATTTCCAACAAAAAATTTCTTCATACATTTTTTTTCTAAAACCCTTGGTTTTTAAATAAAAGAATATCAAAAATGATAATTTTACAAAAAAATTCAAAAATCCCAAAATTCCATTACCTTTAGCTGTTGACCCCTTTGACCTAGGCCTTTAAAATTTTATTTGCATATTTTGGATATCAAATAGAATATATTCCTAGATTTTTAGTGATTTTTATTTTTCGACCAGGTAAGTTGACATAAAATGCCCCATATATACAGAGTGTTCAAAAAGTTTGGAACTCCTTTCTTTATTTTCAAAAACACTGTTTAAACAAGAAAGGTTCGGACAAAAGTGGCAAGGTTTTAAATTACTCATACGACGGTGTCCTTGACCATGACCTTGACCATGACCTTTGATAGCATTTAGAGGTCAACTTAAAAATTTTAAATGGAACCGTATATTTTTGACCTTGTAAATCAAAAGAACGAAAAAAATGGCATTCGGATATGATCAAGGCCAGAGGTATAGATATAATTAGACAAAGTCAGAGCTATACAGCCGACGCTTAAGAATACCCAATTCGACAATCCATGGGACCTGGACATTTACTGTAATATCAAGCCATAGTCGTAGCATTCATTCAACTCAACCTGCACTTGCCCATAGTAGTGACCTTAATCAGGGTCAGGAGGGATCTAACTCTTTTAAGGAATCTTTATGGCAGCAACCATTTTTCAGTTCTCGACCTTATTCCACAACCTCCTTGGGTTTTAACTTTCTGTCAGTTAACTTTGTCTCCAGAAAATTTATCTTTTTCCTACCATTTTTTTTTGTCTTGCGCCAATACACCGACAGTTCAACAGGGGTTTCGTTAGCCATTAGGCAAGGTTGAAATACATCGTCAATGACCATCGGCCACAACCATTGCCGCTCTTCGTCCTCTACAACGTGGCGTTCGAGTTTAGGTTCTTCCTGCTGTAAATATCTTCTGCATCGCATTTCTTTTAAGTGTACTTATTTAATGCGTGCGCGTTTGAAGAAATTCGCTCTATATAAGCGTTGTATCATCAAGAGATGCTATTTTTTTCCTTGCGATTCTGACGCGCTTAATATCCTTAAAATTATACATGCAATAATAGAAAATAGATGTTCAGTTATGATTAAAAAAAAACGATAGAAAAGTGTTTTCATCAGATGCTGATAATTGGAATTGAAGAACCCAAGAAAAACCATTTTTGGCGGCCATCTTGATGTCATATCATATGTACGTGAATAAAAGCATTTTTGGACGCCATGCTTAATAAACAAGGATGTGCTGGTTGTATTATAGGATGCTGGGTTCTGCTTAATGTAGAGAAGTTGGGGTTGAACGCCAAGAAACCAACTACAAATATGAAGTAAAAGAGCTTTATTAGAATAAGCCTTAGTAGTAAGGAGAGAGTGAAGGTTTAATTGCTCTGAGAGCTTAGAACGCACTAAAATGCTCGACGCTTACATTGTTCTCGCCGGCTGGTTAGGCGCTCACTTGCGCAACGCAGTTGCGCGTACATATACATGTGGCGTACGTAGTATGGGAGCCCACAATACTTTCCCCTAAATAAACAGCATGGTTATTTACAATAGAGAAGTTTTTTACAAACTTATCATAATTTACAATACTTTGTACTTGATTTTTGTGCATTAATTTTACATTTGTCCAATTACTTGTGCAATTATTAAAGAAGATTAAATAGTACATTTATGTCAATTGCCCGTGCGATTTTTCTATTTTACATTTTTGATAATTAATTGTGCAAATATACAATAAATATATAATTGTTATTACATGCTTGTATATGAAAAAAAATTTTTCACATATTCAGCATGGAACATACATATTGCCTGTTTACCCTCTTCCATTCTCTTATTTTACTATTTAAGAATTGCATTTATGTGCACAGACAAGAAAAAAAATTCATTTTACAATAAACTCAGTCATTCATACGTAAGATTAACATTTTTACTTATTTGCGATTATCTCGCTGAGAGAAGAATTTTTATTTCACATTATTGCGTTTATTCAATTTGAAAAAATCAGTCTACTATCATTCATACAATCAATAACAATAAGTAACAATTAACAACAATCAAATAAATTAAACTTAACATTTTACAGATCTAACAATTCACGTGTGTTTCACGGACGTCAATGACTTCAGTTTCCCCTTTTTTATTTTATCCTTCTTGAGTGCAGTTGTCTTTGATAGGGCAATGGCCGTGTCATCCAAAATTTTTGTATCTTTGGTTAGACTGGTTGGTGCTCTTTAAAAGATACTTGGATCAAGGTAAGATCAGCCAGCGTCACCTATATTTTTAACAGAAGAAAATATATTAGTACAATTCTTTTTTACATTATTAATGAGCTTAACAATTTTCTTATAACTATTTACATAATTGGAGTGAGAAACTGGTACAAAGAAATTCACTTTTTTCCTGTTCGAATTTTCATTACAAGTAATTATACTGTTTATCTTTTTCCTTTTTAAGATATTTAGAATAAAGTTTTGTTTTTTATTAGCACTTTTCTTATTTTTACTATCAATATTTTCTTTATGATTGTTACCTTGTTGATCTGTGCTATCTTCTGTTGTATTATTCATATGTACTGTTTCCTCCTCATTAGATATCTTATTATGAGAATTGTCAATATCGTTATCGCAATTACCTGCGTCGTCCCTATGTTCTTGCTCCGTCGGTGGAGTTTTGTTATGTATCTATGCTTGTGTTACAATAATATTCTCGCTATTTCCTACCTGAGTGCTTTCATTATTTTCTAGTTGTGCATTTTCCACTTTGCTCGTGTCATTTCTATCTTGCACATCATTGCTACCGCTGTCTTCTAGATTGGCCTCGCTGTTCAAAAGATAAACGGGTTGAAGCTTTTCTACATTGACGGTCATGTCTTTATTTCCCTTGCGCATCACATAGTTTCGACCGTCATTGAGTCTTGCTACGACCTTGAATGGTCCATAGTAAGGTTTTATCAGCGGTGCTTTGGCTGCTTTGACTCTTTCTAGTACATGTGTGCACTTTTTAAGGTCCTTAAAGGCAAATGCTTTGAAAGCATGGTTATGCCTTATTGGGACAGGCTTGACCTGCCTTATATATTCTTTAAATTCAAATAAAAAAATGCCTTGATTACTGGTGTCAGATTCTTTAAAGTCACACATGTCACTAGGTATGGTTAGAGTCGTTCCATAGACGAAGGGCCTCTGTGTCCTTTCTTAATCGCGTTCTTAACCCCAATAGAACAGTAGAAAGAACCATGGTCCATTCTGTTCCCTCCATGTGACACATAAGTGCCGCTTTCAAGTCGTGGTGTCAGCGCTCTACCATACCATTTGCAGCAGGATTATATGCCGTGGTGCGCAGTTTTGTACAGCCAATCAGGCCTAACAGTGCTTTAAACATGCAGGATTCAAACTGCTTGCCTTGGTCCGTGGTGATGATCTCCGGTGCACCAAAACGCGTCACCTACGTGTCATACAAAGCGCGTGCGATAGTGAGAGCTGATGTCTCATACAGAGGCACTGCCTCTGGCCACCTAGTATACCTATCAATCGTGGTCAACAGGTATTTATAATCACTGCTAAGTGGCAACGCACCTACTAAGTCGACATGCACATGAGCAAACCAACCGTCTGGCTCACCGAATTTCATGGGCAGAAACTTGTTCTCTCTGGTGACTTTGGACCTTTGGCACTCCATGCATGTTTTGCACCATGATGTTATTTGCCTGTTCATATTGGGCCATACATAAGGTTTTTTTTCATCAACTTGCACGTTGTCCTAGAAGATGGGTGCACATTTTTATTATGGAATAGTTTAAAGATAGTCTGTCTGAGACTCTCAGATACATAAGGTCTAAATACCTCATGAGCAACCTCGCAATAGAATGGTGCATTTTCCGCGCAATATTGCAGCTTAACTAGCTTGATCTGATGTTGTGACTCGTTGATCTCCTGCAACTACTGATCTTCTTTTTGTTCCTTGGCTAATTCGTCAAGCGAAAAAAGTGTTGGAAAACGGAAATAATCTATCCTAGATAAGGAATCTGCTACTACATTATTTTCACCCGGTAGGTAACGTATTTTTACATTAAATTCCGCGATATACGTTAATTTACGTGCTCTAAGCGCTGGGCAACTATCTAAACCCTGGTCAAGTGCGTATGTCAACGGTTTATGATCTGTATGAACTTCAAATTCTCTTCCTTCCGAATAGTAACTAAAGTATCTTATCGCCTCATAGATGGCCATAATCTCGCGATTGTACACCGAATAGTTCGACTGTGCGGGAGTAAACTTTTTATAAAAGAAGGCTTATAGTTGCTATAGATCTTCTACTTTCTGTTCTAGTGCTGCACTCATCGCAAAGTAGGACGCATCAGACACTAGCCTAACCTCTGCGTTTTTCGCCGGAAATGCCAAGTAGGCAATATTCGCCAGTTCTCCTTTTATCTTTTTAAAGGCTTTTTCCATGTCTTCTGTCCATTGTACTGGACGTTTGTCTTTCTTCTTGATGTCCTTGATTGCTGTTACAAGATGTCGTTGTGACTTAGCGGCTCTTGGCAAACTTTTTCTATAGAAAGAGCCCAGCCGGGTAAGCATGTCAAAAGTGTCCTTGACAAAATCGCTATCCAAACTTGACGGACCTTTTCATCATCAAAAATTATGAACTCAGCCAAATTTTTGGAAAAATGGAACGACATTTCGTATTTTTTAATTTTTCGGCTCTAGTGGCTTTTTTACCCAAACTTTCAAGAAAATTCCAAGAAGCAAAAAGAAAGATATTACTAAAACCAGTAAATTCACACAAGGAACAAATTTTTTAACGTAAATTCGAATTTTGACGACCGTTAAGAAATTTCAAATTAGTGTCATCTTGCCCTATTTATACCTGCAACTACGAAAAAATTCCAAGTGATTTCTTGTAGCGAAATAAATATGTATGCAGATTTTTAGATTTTTGAAGTTGGTAGAAGATGGTTAAAAAAATTAAAAACCATATTTTTAAGCATTTTTGCATATGTATAGACTAAAGGATAAGCTAGGGCACTGTCGAAGAAGATATTGAGTCTTAAAATTGACTCTAGCATCTTGCCGAAACATAAAGAATGCAATATAAACATTGTGCGACAATCCCCCGTCAGTAACTTGAAACTGTAAACGGTAAAAACCGCATTTTTTCCATTTCGATTTGAACGTTATTTGTATAAAGAGATATTTATTTTGAGTAAAATTATCTGTGAGATTATGGATAAAATAGAAACTTAGAATAATTTATTTCAACCAATCATACACATAATAATTATAGAAATATAATATAGAATATCAATAGTAATAATAGAAATGTAAGAAAAATCAATCTTCGTCGCTGTCTTCGTTGATAACGGGCGAAACTTGTTCAATGGAAAAAATGGAACTCAGAATTTCTGCAGGTTATACTATTTTAGAAAGATATTTACCATATGAAAAAATAAAAAACAGTAGCAACATGAGCACAGTAACCAATAGTACGATTTCCATTAGCGCATTTACAGTAGTGTCTTAAAATACCTTTATAGCCTATAGTATTTGGTCGGTAATGCACATAACAGTTATATGAAGTTCGATTGATATGTCTTGATTTTACTTGCGCTTTCAGAATCTCATTTGTAGCTTTCAAAAAATGAAGTTCAAGATCATTCTTTTCATTCATGATTTCGGCTGAATAGGATATTGACTGTTGCAATTGATAAGTTCCCGTGAAAAATATTTTTAAATCCTCTTCAGTTAATTCTGGAAAATCTAATAGGTCATCTGATGTTATGAGCTAAAATGGTATTTTTCTTCTATTCCAGTGACCAGTTTCAACTTCCGTAGCTAACGTTTTTTTCACGGTTTTTTGTTGAATCATTCGTGAAACAATCTCATCCGTCAACGATGGGTCACTTACAAAGCGCTTTCCAAACTTGTTCTGTAAAAAACAAGCCACTTTGCAATATATTCCAGCTTTCAGTAACATTGTATTGTAAAACTTATGACGGAGCAATTTATGTTTGTTTCCAATTACACCATGCACCACTTCAACTGGCCAACGTATAATGGTAACAGAACGACTGTAATTAGATTCTTCTGTTGTTAATTTTTTTTTCTACCCTTAAGTGCTGGCATTAAAATTTGATATCCCATCAATTCAAGTTTTTCTTTAACATCTCGAAAACCCTTATCGACGACCTATAAATCATTCATTTGCATCAATTTTTCAAACCAGTTGCATCTTGCATTAAGAGCTCCATTATTTGAGAATCGTTGAGATTAGCCTCGAATGGACCTGCAGAGTCTACTATATAACCATCTAAAGCACAAATTGTAAATGGTTTACATAGTGGTACTTTTTTCTGTCCGGAAAAGGATTTCCTCTGGTAATTGTTATTCGAACTTTTTTCGTGACGAAGATAAGTTCCATCTGCAATTAGTGCTAATTAGTTATTTTTTATATTGTGGAGCGCTTTGGCAATTGGAGTATTATGACTTATTAAATCCTCTCTGCTTACAGCTCCAATCCGAGACCGTGTCGGTAGCACATCGTTTTCGAAAGAAGTCAAGATGGAATCAGAAAAATCAGATACTTGCTGCTCACGTTTAAGCCCTAGGACGGTACATATAATTTTGTTTGAATTGCCACTAACCAATTTACACAAAAAAACGACTAAAGCTTGTGTTACGTTTCGAGAGTTTGAATTTCTTGAAGACGTCAACAAACTACGTAATTTTATGACATTTTCCCAACTTAAACCGGTCAAAATGTTCAAACGCTCCTCCGAAAGCTTAAAATCTCCAATTTTGTCAAGTATTTTAGCATCGACTCTAATTGATAATTGTTCTAATAGTTTTGACAGCTCTGAAACTGGAAGTATACTAGTTGACGAATGAACTGTTATACAATTCAATTGATCTTGATAAAATCTTTTTGTTATAAGATGTTTGTGGCAACATCTATTACCAGCTGGAGTATATATTCTGCTATGCGCATAAACTTGCAAGCGAGCCTCAAGTGGGATTTGGATCAATTGTTTAGTATTCTTACATAAAAAACAATATGCATGAGTAGATATTGTCCTCTGAATTGACATCTCTATTAATTCCACAGCTTTCTTAGATTTTGGTTCTGGAAACACAACTTCTGACCCATCTGTGGATGTTGATGATTGTGTTGATGGTTGAGACCCGAAAGGAGATTCAGAAGAAGAAGATTCTTGCGAATTGAATAGTTGAGTTGATGTAGATGCACACTCTCTAACCTTCTGATGTAAAACTAATAGAAGCTTTGAATGACATTTTGAACATATTTCTATATTCACATCCACTGTTTTGTTGAATGCGTTATAAAAGTTTAACAAGTCTTCATCTGTATCTTAAGTTCTTTTGTATCCAGGAACTTTATGTAAATACATATTGCAGCCTGGACATTTCATATATTTCATTTTTTTCACTTCCTTCATAATTATCTGTAAATAATGAAAATTTGATTTTTAAACTTCAAGGAATTAATATTTTAACAAAAAAGTTTCAAGTTTGAAATGTTAAAAGATTAAAAAAATTTCAAGAAGAAAAAACTTTCATTAATACTCTGCTGGAAAAAACCATATAGTTTTACCACATGGTGTTTAGTCTCAATTCACCATTTTTTTTAAGCATACACTGAGAGAAAATTCATGCCAATAGAGCATGTAGTCTACGTATCCAAAGTTAGTAAGTAATATCCTATGCTTTAATAACAGCGCCATCTACTCTTACGAGGTTTGTGCTATCCAAAAACTGTTTGTTTACATGCTTTAGTAGCTCCCCACTCTAATATCCTTCGATAGCTAGCGCTGTATCCTCTCATGGGACGTGAAGGAAGTAAACGTGGCTTGTCCACTATTCTTTCTTTACTGCTAACTATGGCATTCTTCTATTGCTCAAGTCGCCTCCTCTTTTGGGTGGCGACGCGAGCAAACACGGCTGGTCTATATCCAAAATCATGTTGCAAATTTCGTTAACGTATTTTCGTAGCGTGAATCTTTTATTTCTTTTCTTTTCTTTTTTTATGAAGGGAGATACGTTATAAATATAACCTGTTAAACTTTTTAACTTTAAATAATTAATTTTTAACTTAAAATTTAGTTATTTTAAACCGTTGGGGGGCAGATGAGCATGTACAATTTTACGCCAGAGTTATTTCGAAGTAACGTTGGTCTAGTGCGTAACGTTCGCGCTTTTCCTTTTGAGTAGGCGAGTTCAACTCTCGGCTAGGGTCTTTTTTTTAATTTTTTTTTATTATTTTAATAGTTTTTATTGCTTTTTTTTATTTATATTTTTTTTATTTTCTATTTTTTTATTAATTTTAAAATCTATTTTTTCACAAGTTACTTAAAATATGCTCGGTTTTTTTATTAATATTTTTAAATAAATTATTTCATATAGAAAAAATTTAAAATATTAATAAATAAATAATAGTGATATTTACAATACTATAGTTCAATTTTGTCTTTATAAACATATTTCAATATACAATATATATTATAACATAAATAATAATAACTCAGTTTTATTTATTTATTGTAATTTATTGTAAATTTTATAAACTAAATTATAAATAAATTAAACTATACTATTATAAAATAAACATCACTATTATAAAATAAACATCACTATTATTTATTTATCAATATTTGTAATTACTACCTATAAAGAATAATTTATTTTTAAAAATTTTCATTGAAAAAAAACAAGCGTACTTGTGAAAAATTAAATTTTAAAATTATTAAAAAAATACAAAATCTAAAAAAAAATAAATATAAAAAGGAATAAAAAATATTAAAACAATAAAAAAAAAATTTAAAAAAAAGTGACCCTAGCCGAGAGTTGAACTCGCGTACTCAAAAGGAAAAGCGTGAACGTTACGCACTAGACCAACGCTACTCCGAAATATCTTTGGCGTAAAATCGTACATGCTCATCTGCCCCCCTAGCGGTTTAAAATAATTAAATTTTAAGTTAAAAATTAATTATTTAAAGTTAAAAAGTTTAACAGGTTATATTTATAACGTATCTCCCTTCATAAAAAAAGAAAAGAAAAGAAATAAAAGATTCACGCTACGAAAATACGTTAAAGAAATTTGCAACATAATTTTGGGTATAGACCAGCCGTGTTTGCTCGCGTCGCCACCCAAAAGAGGAGGCGACTCAAGCAAACAAAGGATATGAGAGTGGGGAGTCATCGAAGTATACCACGCGAGTCATCAGTGAATGCCGTTCATGCTTTAGTTACTCTCCATACCATCTTTTTTAGTATAAGGTAATCCAATACTAATAGAGCTTCTCACGGCCTGTCATATTTGTATCAATGTTTTATATGCTCGCATAGATGGCAGTTCGCATGCTCTATTAGCATGAATTTTCTCTCAGTGTATGGTTAAAAATATATTTTCCATATATGTATTTATGATCAATTACAATTAATTTTATTTATATAAGTATATATTTATATATATATAAGTATTTATTTATTATTATACTACTTCAATATTTTAAATAATAATAATAATAATAATAATAATAATAATAGTAATAATAATAATAATATTAATATTGGCTTATCTGGAGAGGATTACAGCTCCAGATTATCCATTAATGAGGCTTTCGAATATATTCCTGAATACTTTGAAACACAACACGGTATTTGTAATTTGTTTCAATGAGTCTCAGAGTTTTTGAGGTAATGTTACATATTCATTGCAACTCCTATAAAATATTACATTATCATGCAATCATTTGAAAGAATGCACATATATAGCCTACATTAATATATGTTAGTTTATATATATTTATAACTATTTATGCTTATTCGCTAAATGTTATATTTTATTTTGTGTTACAATTTTTACTTTCCTCTCATAATTCATGCACATTATATTACAAATGACTAATAAGCGTTATTAAATATCTGGATCTTATGAAAGAAAAAGTAATGCACAGAGAGAAGGAATGTTATTTAAGAATTTTTTTCTATAAGAACTGTAATAAAATTAATCAAAAATATTTTTGATAATAATGGGTTTTTAACAAATGAGCTTTATAAATCTGTGATAAAATCTATAAAAAAATAAGCAAAAATGACATTATCTTTTGTATTTGGATGGTACATCCAACAATAAAATATATGAATAGTAAAAAATTGACTTTTTGCAATAAAATGACTGTTTACATTTTTATTTTTAATTTAATTAGAAAGTGTTTTAAAATTTTTCTTTTAGTTATTAAGATTACTTTTAAAAACAATTTCTTGATAAAAAACAGGAGCTTCTATACATTATCTTCATCAAAATTTCAACATAAAAAGCCATTTGAAGTTTAATGAAAAAAAATAGGCTAAAATAGCATTCTATTGTCCTGAAATGAGTTTATGGAATGGAATGCTAGGATTCAAAATTGTTTTGTTACATAACCTTCTTTAATAATTTTTCAGATAAACATTAATAATACTTTAACACGTTAAAAATTTCAAGCGAGTAACAAAAATAATTAATAGACCCATAGATTATATATATATATATATATATATATATATATATATATATATATATATATATATATATTATGACCTAATATAATATATACTAGCAAAAAATACCGCGCTCCTAACGTCGCTCGGTTGAATATTTATATATTATATTATTATGTATAAATTAGCCAATTTTAAAATAAAAAAGAATCGATGTAACTTATGAATTGTGATATTGTAGTTTTGTACTAAATTAAATTTTTCTATTTTTATAAAAAAGATTAATTACAGTTACAATGTGCATAAAAATTGTTTAAATACAAATTATATCATCATGAATTAAGAATTTGTTCTACTAAATTGCATTTGAATCAATGAAAAAATATAATAGGAATTTTTTCTTTTTAATCACGTGTTTCAATCACGAACCATGAAATAATCGAAAACAGTATTTGACGTTTACTAGAACTAACAACTGCACGGAGAAAAGAAAGTATTGTTAAAATAGGTTCTAAATCAAGTATATCTAATTTATGTATTTAGGTACTTAAAAAAGAGTGACGATACAATTTCAATTAGTACTATAGCTTGAATTTTAGGGACCAATGTTGGTACTATTATATTATGAAGTAAGAGCATAAATTTGCGATGCTTACTGCTTTTTTTTTTGGGTATTAAGACTGATCTTTCACCTACTCGATTCAAGGGCAATATTTCGCAGAAAGTGTAATTAATAATCTCTTCATGTGCGGCTTTTCCTGTTACTGAAATTGAAAATTATTAAATATAGAATTATTTATATAGTATATGACTCTTTTAAATTACTAATAATTAATATTTAAATTCGTGATATTCAAGGATTAAAACGATACATGTTTATCTTCCATATTCCGTTTTAAAATAGCTACTTTTGAGTTTTAAATTAATGATTAGAAATTTAAAATTGATATATATGATATATGATTTACATTATTTATCAAATATTGAAAATCGTTACACAATTTATTGGATTTTACGTTAACAGGTATTAATTATATTGAAGTTTTTTGCCCCTAACGTCTCTTAGTTGAATTTTCTTTTATTATATTATTATGTATAAATGACTAATTTTAAGTAAATAAGAATTAATTAATTGAATTTTAAGTACTGAATAAAATTGAAAATAATTTGATGAAACATAATATAAAAATATATGTACACATGTGCTTAAAGTAAAAAAGCGTATAATTTATTTCAAATGACTATTTCTCACTCTACTTCCATTAGAAAAACAAAGATAGTACGATATTTGATGTAAATAAACTGAGAACTGGGTACTGAGTTACAACTATAATTTCCAGACCTCAATATATGACCATGAATTTGAATTATGAAATTAATTTATAAGTGAAACATGCTTAAAAGAAATTCATGTTGATTTCTAATAAAAATATCTTCACAAATGTATTTTATATATATATGAAATACGAAATTTAAATAGAAAAAATCATAAGATTAAAATACGACATTTTAGTTAATTTTAAATTTGAATATTTTGGAATAAAAAAATAACTATTTGCAATTACTTAACTGTTAAGTCCTGGCTTGCACCAGGACTAAATAAAAGTGTATATGTTATTTAATTATATTTATTAATTGCATTGAATATATATATATATATAAATTATGTTTGTTTCAAATATTGAATTTATTTATAAAATGTATGTCAAAAAGATAAAGATGTATGAATCTAGTGGTGGAAAAACTCCACCAATATTTAATTAAACAAAATCGCTCTCACGATTGAATATTATTAAAGGATAAACTTGATTCTTGAAATAGAGAGTTTATTGAATAATTATAATATTCTTACCTTGTAGTATTTCTCAGTAGATTGGTGCTGGGTATGGGCAGACAAATGAATAGGCACAATATATAAATAGATCCTCGAGGTTTATTGATATCTTTTAACACTTTTGATACAATTGATTTTTATGCGCGTATATATTTTAATAATTGATATATGTATATTTAGTAATAGCAATTGCTTTGAAATATAGAACTTGACGGGCAGTGTAAACGTACTACCAATAAGAAACCCGGGGTAATGTCCCTTTTTTGATGGTTTCAATTTGGTTTTATACTTATCTTTGTTTATAAGATTTTATTGTCTTTTACATCAATTTTTATATATAAATTTTCTTAAATTTTAATAATATATTTCGTAATGTTTTTAAGATTTGTAAAATTCATTTTGAAACTTCGAAAGATACGTTTGGATTCTCTTCTTATGATCTACTTAATTTCGCTTAGTAATAAAATAATGCGAGTGTTCAATAATTGAAGAATTCGATTTACCAATGTTGATTAAAACGATACGTTTGTGACATAACACCTCGGTGCTCAGTAGATTGCATATCAGAATAATAGGCAATCAAAAAAAAAAATAAAAGATAGGTCAATTACACAGCCACACAAAAAAAAAATGTCAAAACCCACGGACCAGACCATATATACCTTATGTTTTTGAGGTCGCTGATTCCGAATCCGTGGTCCATTTGACCCCATCACCTCAGGGTCAAGGTCAGGTCAAGGTCAAATTTACAAAAATAACGGCAACCAAGGTTTAACAGTATACACATATGTTTTTGAGGTCGCTGATTCCGAATCCGTGGTCCATTTGACCCCATCACCTCAGGGTGAAGGTCAGGTCAAGGTCAAATTTACAAAATTAACGGCAACCAAGGTTTAACAGTATACATATATGTTTTTGAGGTCGCTGATTCCGAATCCGTGGTCCATTTGACCCCATCACTACAGGGTCAAGGTCAGGTCGAGGTCGAATTTACAAAATTAACGGCAACCAAGGTTGAACAGTATACATATATGTTTTTGAGGTCGCTGATTCCGAATCCGTGGTCCATTTGACCCCATCACCTCAGGGTCAAGGTCAGGTCAAGGTCAAATTTACAAAATTAACGGCAACCAAGGTTTAACAGTATACATATAAGTTTTTGAGGTCGCTGATTCCGAATTCGTGGTCCATTTGACCCCATCACTTCAGGGTCAAGGTCAGGTCAAGGTCAATTTTACAAAATTAACGGCAACCAAGGTTTAACAGTATACATATATGTTTTTGAGGTCGCTGATTCCAAATCCGTGGTCCATTTGACCCCATCACCTCAGGGTCAAGGTCAGGTCAAGGTCAAATTCACAAAATTAACGGCAACCAGGGTTTAACAGTATACATATATGTTTTTGGGGTCGCCGAATCCGAATCCGTGGTCCGTTTGACTCCATCACCTCATAGTGAAGGTTATTTGAAGGTAAAATCGACAAAATTTTTGTAAAACAAACCAAACTTCATGCCATTTATTTTTTCTTACTATACCTTACACGTTTCTCATCAAATGATCGGTGCAAAGGTTTCCTTTTACGTTTTTTCCCAGTAGTTTTACAATCTCTTTTCAACATCCAGCAGTAGTCGGCCAGCATACTAGCATCCCATCTACCTTGATAACGCTTCTCCATTACTTTAATGTCTTGGTGAAAACGCTCTCCCTGTTCTTCGCTATAATCGCCACAGTTCTCAGGAAAACTATCCAAGTGATTGTGCAGAAAATGTAGTTTGTAATTCATTAGGCAACCCAAATTCTCATAGTTCTCAACCATTTTAGATACTATTACTTTGTAATTTGGGCTTCTGCGATTACCCAAAAAGTTTTCAGTAACTTCCTTAAAGCTAAGCCATGCAGCTTTCTCAATGTTTGTCATGGAACTAATGAACTGGTCATCAGCCATCATTTTTCTCATTTCAGGACCGTCAAAAATACCTTCCTTCAATTTCGCATCTGATTTACTTGGAAATTTACTTTCCAAGTATTTGAAGCACTGGCTATCTTTATCTAAAGCTTTAACGAATTGTTTCATCACACCAAGTCTTATGTGTAATGGAGGAATGAGAACTCTTTTCGGATCAACCAATGGAGTAGCTATAACGTTACTCTTTCCGACTTCGAGAAATTTTCTTTCAGGCCATTTATGATTTGTATAGTGCTTTGCACGGTCTCTACTATCCCATAAGCACAAGAAATATGGCGTCTTTGTAAATCCAGACTGCTGTCCTAACAATATTCCAGAAACTTTCAAATCACCACATATCCGCCATTTATGCTTATCATACTGAATATTTTGTATTATAATTTTGAGATTATCGTATGTTTCCTTCATTGTAGTGGAGTGCGCTATAGGAACTGAGGCATAGTGGTTGCTATTGTGTAGTAATACGGCTTTTAAACTTCTTTTTGATGAATCTATGAACAATTTCCATTCTTCGTCTTTATACACATTAGGTTTAATTTCATTTATTAAACCTTTTACGTCTTTACAATATACTATTTTATCACCATTATGATTCATTTCTTCAAAGTATGAGTTCGAAACTTTTGTTTCTTGTTCTGTAAAAAGATACTTTAGTAGATTTTGCCAACTGATTCATGCCTTTTAAAGCTGAAGCTAAATGTTTTGCTCCATCTTTAGGTAAGTTAAGCTCTCTAACTAGGTCGTTTAGTTTATCTTGAGTCCATAACTTTACGCTTTTGTCTTTTTGGCCCGCTGGAAGGAAAATATCGTCATCGTCATCATCATCATCATCATCATTTTCAATTTCTTTATCACTATAGCTTTCATACGATTCATCTTTTAAGTCATTATTATCAATTCCACCCCCATCAATGCCGCCACTGACTTCGTTATCTTCTTCATCATTTTTTTCATCGTTGGTATCTGATTCAATAGATAGCCTCTCAAGAATATCGAGCTCTTCATCGCTTCCCGATTTTTCGATAGGTCTTTTTACAGAAATAAAATCAGCATAATTCACTGTTGCTTTAATTTTACTATTAATTCCAATAATTTCGGTATTACAGAAGTAACAATCTTCTCTTCTATCTGGTTGATACCATTCCATTGGGCTATTAAATTTAACTTTGTCATCTTCTTTTGTTTTATTCCACTTACAAAGCATTTGACGACATTGTTCGCAGATACTACATGGAGTCCACTTTTCTATAACTACATCAGTTTCTAATTTGAAGCAAGTTTTGTAAATTTTTCTGAGATTCTCATTGAAATGGCTTCGAGATTTTTGAGGAGTAAATACTCCGCAGACAAAACAAAAAAGATTAGAATTTTTTGTGCAAATATGCCCTTGAGATGTAGAAGGTAAATTTTCCATGATTTTCAGTATAACCCTGCACGTAAGGGATCCTGGTCCGATCGCAGGTGAGTCGACTGTCCCGGAGGTGATAACTCTTATACCTCTCCGGGGCTAAGTATAAGAGCTTTCCGACTTTGACGAGGACAGTGTCAACTCGTCGTCGGACACACTACAGCTTCATCCTCACACCCTAACGTCCCCCTGCGAGGCAGTGCGCTTCCACTGGCATCGTTACCCCGACAAACTTATGAGCGGATCATTCCACACATCCCCGTTTGGGGCAATGTCACCGTGACAGTTTTTGTCGAGGAAGCAGGTGAAGGTTACGTTGACGAAAAAAATTCCTGTTTAATTTTTTCTTATTCATTTAACCGTACATTTGTACAATTAGAAAATGCATGCTTACTTTCTACACAATTCTTCACGTATATCACAGAACACTCTTATGCAATTTGAAATTGTATAATGTACGATCTTACAAATAAGAGAAAATTAAATATGATCTTTTGTTCTTTAAAGTAACTTTATCCTTGTATTAAAATGAAATTAATCAATATTGTACTAAAATTCGCAGATACCGTGGTTTAGGTTTGTTTTGCATGAATCTAGTACATTTCACCTTGAAATTACCTTTACTCAATGTAGCGAGTCCAATGAAAGTGATAGTAATGGAGAAACTGCAGATGATGATAATGATAACGATGACGATATTTTCCTTTCAGCGGGCCAAAAAGACAAAAGCGTAAAGTTATGGACTCAAGATAAACTAAACGACCTAGTTAGAGAGCTTAACTTACCTAAAGATGGAGCAAAACATTTAGCTTCAGCTTTAAAAGGCATGAATCAGTTGGCAAAATCTACTAAAGTATCTTTTTACAGAACAAGAAGCAAAAGTTTCGGACCATACTTTGAAGAAATGAATCATAATGGTGATAAAATAGTATATTGTAAAGACGTAAAAGGTTTAATGAATGAAATTAAACCTAATGTGTATAAAGACGAAGAATGGAGATTGTTCATAGATTCATCAAAAAGAAGTTTAAAAGCCGTATTACTACACAATAGCAACCACTATGCCTCAGTTCCTATAGCGCACTCCACTACAATGAAGGAAACATACGATAATCTCAAAATTATAATACAAAATATTCAGTATGATAAGCATAAATGGCGGATATGTGGTGATTTGAAAGTTTCTGGAATATTGTTAGGACAGCAGTCTGAATTTACAAAGACGCCATGTTTCTTGTGCTTATGGGATAGTAGAGACCGTGCAAAGCACTATACAAATCATAAATGGCCTGAAAGAAAATCTCTCGAAGTCGGAAAGAGTAACGTTATAGCTACTCCATTGGTTGATCCGAAAAGAGTTCTCATTCCTCCATTACACATAAGACTTGGTGTGATGAAACAATTCGTTAAAGCTTTAGATAAAGATAGCCAGTGCTTCAAATACTTGGAAAGTAAATTTCCAAGTAAATCAGATGCAAAATTGAAGGAAGGTATTTTTGACGGTCCTGAAATTAGAAAAATGATGGCTGATGACCAGTTCATTAGTTCCATGACAAACATTGAGAAAGCTGCATAGCTTAGCTTTAAGGAAGTTACTGAAAACTTTTTGGGTAATCGCAGAAGCCCAGATTACAAAGTAATTGTATCTAAAATGGTTGAGAACTATGGGAATATGGGTTGCCTAATGAATTACAAACTACATTTTCTGCGAAATCACTTAGATAGTTTTCCTGAAAACTGTGGCGATTATAGCGAAGAACAGGGAGAGCGTTTTCACCAAGACATTAAAGTAATGGAGAAGCGTTATCAAGGTAGATGGGATGCTAGTATGCTGGCCGACTACTGCTGGATGTTGAAAAGAGATTGTAAAACTACTGGGAAAAAACGTAAAAGGAAACCTTTGCACCGATCATTTGATGAGAAACGTGTAAGGTATAGTAAGAAAAAATAAATGGCATGAAGTTTGGTTTGTTTTACAAGAATTTTGTCGATTTTACCTTCAAATAACTTTCACTATGAGGTGATGGAGTCAAACGGACCACAAAATCGGAATCAGCGACCTCAAAAACATATATGTATACTGTTAAACCTTGGTTGCCGTTAATTTTGAAACTTTGACCTTGACCTGACCTTGATTCTGAGGTGATGGGGTCAAATGGACCACGGATTCGGAATCAGCGACTTAAAAAACATATATGTATTCTGTTAAACCTTGGTTGCCGTTAATTTTGTAAAATTGACCTTGACCTGACCTTGACCCTGAAGTGATGGGGTCAAATGGACCACGGATTCGGAATCAGCGACCTCAAAAACATATATGTATACTGTTAAACCTTGGTTGCCGTTAATTTTGTAAATTCGACCTCGACCTGACCTTGACCCTGTAGTGATGGGGTCAAATGGACCACGGATTCGGAATCAGCGACCTCAAAAACATATATGTATACTGTTAAACCTTGGTTGCCGTTAATTTTGTAAATTTGACCTTGACCTGACCTTGACCCTGTAGTGATGGGGTCAAATGGACCACGGATTCGGAATCAGCGACCTCAAAAACATATATGTATACTGTTAAACCTTGGTTGCCGTTCATTTTGTAAATTTGACCTTGACCTGACCTTGACCCTGAGGTGATGGGGTCAAATGGACCACGGATTCGGAATAAGCGACCTCAAAAACATATACATATACTGTTAAACCTTGGTTGCCGTTAATTTTGTAAATTTGACCTCGACCTGACCTTGACCCTGAGGTGATGGGGTCAAATGGACCACAAAATCGGAATCAGCGACCTCAAAAACATATATGTATACTGTTAAACTTTGGTTGCCGTTAATTTTAAAACTTTGACCTTGACCTGACCTTGACCCTGAGGTGATGGGGTCAAATGGACCACGGATTCGGAATCAGCGACCTCAAAAACATATGTGTATACTGTTAAACCTTGGTATTAATTTTAGTAGAACGTGGGTTGATGACATTATGATTACGATTCAGCAAAGTAAAAAAATGTATGCTGCTGACATGTCTATTTTTTTATGTTACCATTAATTTTCGTTACTCTTTTTCGGGTATTTAAGAGCTCGTTTGTATTTGTTTTTTATCAATTATTACCATGTATCCGAGGAGACAGTACACTCAAATCTGCGTAAGTACTATTTGCATTTTACATTTTAACCCTTTCAGAACCAATGTACATTACAATGTACATCGACATTTTTTGGTTTTTTTTGAAATTGTGCAAAACTGGCTTTAAATTTTGTAAAAAAAATATGTGTATTAGATTGAAGTAGACTATTTCTGATCTCAAACTTAGGGCCTAAGTTATTATATCTTTGATAGAAACTGAGAAAACTTAAAGAAAAAAAAAAAAAAAAAAAATTTTCATCGCAAAAATTGCATAATAAATAAATAAAACACTTATCATTGCTAAATGGTTATCAGAACTTTTCATGATGAAATAATAATTCCGTTCTGAAAGGGTTAACATATTAAAATTGACCTTAATAAAACATTAACATTTAAACTTTTAATAAATTATTATTTTTTTTTTTTGTTACCGTTTCGAGATTGGCGACTTACAAGGTTGTTCCGGGCCGTGAATAGAGATTATAATGATCTATGGTGGTCCGGGAATCATATTCCAATTTCCTCTGATGTGTGGGATTTAGGATTGCTTTTCAAACATGAGACCCGGATAGTAATAGTAAGAGGTCGTAGGATGACGATGGAAGTCTTCCAGAATGAATTTAAAATATTCGACGGAACCAACATTGTTAGTACTGGACAACTGTTTCCAAATAATCCTCGCCAAATCAATCTCTGGGAAGATATTGATCCCGAGGCTATTCCATTTCATGGGCAAAGGTGGGATTAGATATCTCCCACTCTATATTAATTTATTTTATATATAAATTTGTAAATTCCTCTCTTCTCTTTTCTTTCCTTTTTTCTTAAAATATATATACGGGACGTTTCACGTCAACTCACCTAACAAAAAAATAGAATTCGTCGAAAATCTGTGAAAATGTTCTATTTGATACCCAAAATATACAGAAAAAATTTTAGAGGTCCAGGTCAAAGGGGTCAGGATTTAAACGTGATGGAATTTTTCGAATTTTCCAAATTTTTTGCTAAACAAATATTTTAATGAATTTTTTCCTCAAAAACTATCAATTTTTCGTTAAAACTTAATAGAATACTTTTTCTTGAAAATTAGATGTAGAATTCACCTGAATTTTTGCAAATTATAATATACTGATTCTTATGCTTACTTGATCGATTTAAACATACTATTTAGCATATCTAAAAATCGGTTAAATTGGCTTTTTAAAGTCTTATTTTTTTTTTGTTTTCTTATGAGGAAAAAATATACGAAGCCTCCAGTTGGGCAGCCTTCTCAAAGCTACTTAATTGTGCAAAAAAGTCTGAAAAAATCGTTATTTTGGATCAATGATGAGATTCGTGATTTTTTTTCTGAAAAAGTATTGATTTTTGGGACAAATGTATGAAAATGTTTTTTATTGGAAATCATGTGTAGAATATGAACATATTTTTACAAATTGTAATTTAAGACATTATGAACCATATATACTAAAAATTTAACAAAAAATAAATTTTAAAATTTCAAAATTTCATTTATAATTTGTGATGTTTAGCAAATAATGGTCTACAAAAATTTACATACATTTTACATACAATTTCCAATAAAAGATTTCTATACATTTGTCCCAAAAATCAATACTTTTTCAGAAAAAAAATCACGTATCTTATCATTGATCCAAAATAACGATTTATTCAGACTTTTTTGCACAATTAAGTAACTTTGAGAAGGCTGCCCAACTGGAGGCTTCGTATATTTTTTCCTTATAAAAAAACGAAAAAAATAAGACTTTAAAAAGCCAATTTAACCTGCTCGATTTTTAGATATACTAAATAGTATGTTTAAATCGATCAAGTAAGCGTGAAAATCAGTATATTATAATTTGCAAAAATTCAGGTGAATTCCACATCTAATTTTCAAGAAAAAGTATTTTATTAAGTTTTAACGAAAAATTGATAGTTTTTGAGGAAAAAATTCATTAAAATATTTATTTAGCAAAAAATTTGGAAAATTCGAAAAATTCCATCACGTTTAAATCTTGACCCCTTTGACCTGGACCTCTAAAATTTTTTTTGTATATTTTGGGTATCAAATAGAATATTTTTACAGATTTTTGACGAATTCTATTTTTTGTTAGGTGAGTTGACGTGAAACGTCCCATACACATATTATTAAAATAAATATTGTTTTCATTTATTTTCCCCATATCATATTCCTTATCCTTATTTTATTTAATGATAATATAAAGATATAAATTATAAATTAAAGTTGAATTCAAATATTTTTAAATTCATAATTTATTAATAATGCTAAGTTATTTGATGAATTATAAACTTTACTTTGATTATTTTTATAAATTTAATTATAATAATCCTTTTGTTTTTTTTTAATTTTAAAAATATGAATCTGAAATATACTATGTTTTAATAATGCTTGAATAAATATATGAATGACATATGATTAGTGTCATTCACCCCTTCCCACACAAAGTTGAATCGGAATCGATTCAGCAAATAAAACAAAAAGATTGTTTTACAACGAACATAAAACTCCTAATAAACTTAAAGTATTATACTTCTGTTATAACTTGATTTTATATCTCTTTGTTAGATTATTTCTTAAATAATAATATGCTAAATAACTTAATTTGTAGAATAATTAATTGTTTTTTTTTGATTATCTTAGTTTCCTCTTTATTTTTCTTATATGAATAGAAAGTTAAAATTTCGATGAATAATATTTAAAATTTAAATGAAATATGTGCTTACTAAAGTATATAAATAAATGATACGCAGAAAAATAAACAAAAAAAAGAATGAAATCTATAATCGCTTTAATATAGATGTGTAACGTACATCCATAACACAGGCCCACAAAATAAAAAAAATTTCTGAACTTTTGACCGGACACACATATTCCCATGTATTTTTCGACGCTGAATCCGAATCTGTAATAAAAATATAGGGTTTTCCTACTTTTTCTCAGAGTTTTATTGAAAAACCTCATTTTTTACGGTTTTTTTGCGGTTTTTCGAGTCTAGAAAAAACAAATCATGAGATACGGTTAATTGGACTTCAAAATCGAATTCTACGGGAAAAAATACACGGGAAACCATACCTTCAAATTTTTTTAACGCGATTCTAGTCCTCTGTATGGGGCTGAAAAGATGAGGAAATCGGTAAAAGTCGAAGTTTTGCCTAAAATGGATTTTAACAATATTAAAATTTAATCATGCGTCTTTTGAAGAATCGATAAACATTGGAAATACTATCCTGGGGGTTTTTCAGATTGCTGATCATGAATTTGAAGTCAGATTGTGTAAAAACTACTTCTAGAGGGCGGTGACAAGAACTGTATATGGTAAATTTATCGATTTTTTAAAAATTTTACGTCTGAAATACTAATTTTAGAGTCTTTCACAGCATTGACTGTAAATTCAAGATATTAACTTAGCCTATTGTGTACGTTAAACTTAACAAAGGCAGCATAGTTAAGTTTTAAAGAGGTATCGACGAAATTTTTGGGTAATGCCAAAGACACGAATTATAAAGCTATTGTGAAAAGAATGGTACGTAATTTTGAAAAATTGGGTTGTCTAATGAACTTAAAACTTCATTTTCTTGATTCACACGTTGATCAGTTTCCTGAAAATAACGGAGACTTTAGTGAAGAGCATGGTGAACGATTTCACCAAGATTTAAAGGAGTTTGAACGTAGATTTCAAGGAAACTGGGGTATCAACATGTTAGCAGATTACTGCTGGATGATAAAAAGAGAAACAGCTGCGAAAAAAGGACAAAAACGTGTCAGAAATCCACTACATCGGTCATTCGAAGAGAAACGTGTACGTAAGCGTAAGCCAATTTAAAAAAACATCGGAAGAGAGATTGATTCATATTTATTACAGATCATGGGGTTCAACCCCGTATGACCCAAAAGTAATACATAATGTTGATTACAAAATAACATAAAATGCAAATATATCAAGCAAGAACAATAGTAATAAATTTGATTATATTCAATTGAGATTTCTCTCTCTGTGATAAAAGTACAATTAAAATTATGATTTTAAAAGTATAAGTTTGTTACACTTTATTAAAACTGCACTCATCTGATCAACAAGTTACACAATGATTAAACCGTTGGAGATCTACAGAACAAAGTGTGTAGTAAAGTGTACCATAATATGCAAATACACTCATTGACCCTCTGTCTCGCCCAACCACTCAGTGCGCTCCTCAAGCAAGAATTTGTTGTACAGCTTAGCCTTAATGGACTGTGTTTGTCCTAGTTCAAAACTAGCGAATAAGGAGGTATTAACATTAATAAAGCTAGATGCCGTGTAGACGAAAGAATGTAGCATAGCAGCAGTTCGAACAACGGGGCAAATGAGAAGTCTAGTTGGTAGTCTAGTCGAAGTTCGAACAACTGTATCAATGTTTACCCTATCGAATTTAGGGCCAGATAGCTTGGCTTTTGATACGAAACAATAGAGTGAGCAAGAGCTGACTTGAAATATAAACGCCTGTGGCTCACCGACAACCAGCCCAACTGCAGGCGAAAGGGCGTAACCCTTTCTTGTCTTCCTATATTTCCACAGACAAATCTAACGCAGGCATTAAGTGCCCGATGAAGTTTAATGTTTAACGTCTGAGGTAAGTCATCATAGACTACACAACAGTAGTCTATTATAGGAAAGATAAGAGCTTCGACAAGGTTTTTCCTGACCTGCCTAGACAGAGCATGTCTATGGAACTTTAATGAATGAAGGGTACCAAAGATACGTCCAACCACCGAACCCACCTGCTTGTTCCAGTTTAAAGTACTAGTTATCCAGATACCCAAATTTTTGACCGAACTAGTATACGGCACCACCTTATCATTTACGAGAATTTTAGGGCAAGAAAAGAGATCAATTCTTGAGATGAATTGCTCGCTACCAATGAACATTGCTTGCATTTTGGATGGGTTTAAGGCAAGACCATTGTCAACAGCCCACTTAACAACTGCAGCAACTTCATGATTTAGAAAGTCAATCTCGTCATTCAGATTTGCGGGCAGAAATGAGTGGTACACCTGCAAGTCATCAGCAAACAGTATATGAGACGATCTGGTTAAAACAGAAGATAAATCATTGATGAAAACAGAGAAAAGCAGCGGACCCAAGACACTGCCCTGAGGAACACCTGCCGTGCAGGTGACCCACTCACCGACATGACCCTCCAAGTCCGTAATAGCATAGGATCTCTTGCTGAGATACGACGCAAACCATCGTATAACAGTATCTGAGCAATTGAATCGACGAAGTTTGAACAGCAGACGAATATGTGACACTGTGTCGAAAGCCTTGGAAAAATCAAAGAGCAATAGAGTAGTAATCATTCTTTTATCAATAGCCAGCCGTGCATCTTCAAGAAGCTTCAAGAGCGCAGTCTGGGTACTATTAGATTTACGGAAGCCTGTCTGTAGACTATCGAACAGAGAATTTGATTCAATAAAGGAGCTAAACTGAGAATGCACTACCCTCTCCAGGATTTTGGAAACTTCAGAAAGTTTGGCAATGGGCCGAGTTTGTGAAGGTGAATCCATCTTATTTGTCTTTGCCAATGGAAGCAGAAAGGCCCTCTTCCAATCAGTCGGAAAAACAGCAGATGCGAGCGAGCAATTTATGATGGAAGTAATGAGATCAACAGAGGATTGACTCGTCATTTTAAGCATCTGAGCCATAATGCCATCAGGACCAAAAGTCCTGGAAGTACCAAGGCGCACAAAAGACTCGACAAGAGAACAATTAACTGGGACAAAATTAAAGACAGGCAAGTCAATACGTAGTGGTACTGCAAGCACTTCTCTCAACTCACCCTCAGACAAAGCTGGAGTGGCAGAAGAAATTGTAGTGTAGTGAGAGAGAAGAACATTTGAGGAGAAATACTGTAACGGTGAAGGCAATATCCTTGAAGCCAGACCAATCTTGTGAAGAATGTTCCAGCGATTAGAAGAGTTACCCACAGAATTAAGACGATCAGCTATATAATTGTTTTTTGCAGAGTCAAGCGCATTTGAAATTTCACTTCTGAGTCTCCTATATCTTAAAACTGCCTGAGCAGAGCCGGATCGAACAGCATGACGATAAGCTCTATCACGCTCTCTCATCTGAAATCTAATATCAGATGTGACCCACGGTTTTTTCTTAATGTCTAATTTAAGTGCTTTAATTGGTGCACAAGAATCAAAGGACGAAACAAGAACAGAAGACAACTTATGAACTAACATATCAACAGAAGAAGAGGCAGTGCCCAAAGATGAAACACAGCTCTCGTGTGAGTAATTTGAAAGAGAAGATGAAATCATACTGTTTAGAGTTTGAAGATTAATATTAGCAAAATTACGAGAATTGATTATTTTAGTTGCAGCCTGAGGCTTAAAAGCCTTAAAAGTGATAGTAATTAGATCGTGACCTGCTATGAAAGGAGATGATGTTTTACTGTAAGACACCAAAGAATTTTCGTCATTTAAAATGAAGAGATCAATCCAGGTATGAGAAATATGATCAGTTGTAAGGGTCTGGTGAGTAGGTTCGGAAGGTACTAAGTAAAGGGCAAGTGATTCAATCATTGAGCGGAAAGAGTCTGCGCTAAAATTTTTAGCCAACAAATTGATATTGAAATCACCAGTGATGACAATGTTTTTGTACGATGGTAATAACTCAGATAATGAGTTAAAGAAATCCTCAGGAAAAAGGCCCTTTGGCCTCAGATATACTACCGCAAAAATGAGTTTTTCAGCACCTAGAGAGATTTCAGCTATGTTATATTCTACTGTATTATCGAAAACGGCATCTGATTGAGAAAGTATGCTGACTTTGAGAAAATCTCGCACATAGAAGCCAACTCCACCGCCAATTTTACCCACTCTATCTAACCTAAAGAAATTATAGTGATCAATAGAGATAATAGAAGAATCATCATATTCGGTTAAGAACGTCTCTGTAACAGCAAATATATCCGGTTGATTAGAAGTAATATGATGTTCTATAAGGGAGAAATGAGTTTTGAGCCGATTAACATTAGCATGAGAAATTTGTATATTTTGAAAAAATTGTAGGCCACTTTTTGGCACAGAGATAGCAGGAGAGTTTGAATTTATTACGTTATTAGATAAAGTATGTCAAAAAACGTTATTAAGACTATTTGATGAGCTTGCAATAAAAGAAGGGTTATTAGTCACACAAGAGCCAAGCAAACCCTATTTTTTGTTTTTATTTGGTGTTAGCCTCGACAAGTGAGCCTCATCCAAAATTGGAATCAGCTCAGCCTCCTTATGGGGACGCATGCAGACTCTTAAGTTTCGAATAATAGGACGCATATAGTTTAACTCCTTGTATACCGCATTCGCCTTAACTAATAATTCAAAGACCGGTTTGGGCCAAATAGGATGAGCAAAGATCTTCGAAGAACCTTTTATACCAAAAAGTTTCGAAACAGTAAAATCTCTCAGCTTAGCAGAGTTTGATACTATAGTATCTCTAATTGCATCAGATGTGAAACGCCCAACGATTGCTCGAAATTTATCCTTTTGAGAAGGTTCAGGCTCATCCGTTTCCATAGGAACAGCAGGAAGCCATTCACGAGAATCGATGAGCATCATACAAGCCTGCTCTAACCCGATTGCTCTCAAGATAGTATTGATTATCTCATTATCACTTATTGATAGAGTTGATGGAATACCCGAGAACAAAACTTCATACGTATCAGACATTAACGGGTCAGCAGGTGCAGAAGTTGTTGCAGAACAAGTAGCAATGTGCTCATCAAGCCGATCAGAAAGCAAATCTTGACGCTTTTCAACATCCGATAGAGATTGCTTAATCTCACGAATGTCATTGCGCAGCGAACCCACTTCACCAACAAGTTGAGTAGTCAATAGTAACAGCTTGTCCGTTTTCTCCATCTGAGCCGCGAATTTTAAGTCATTGTCAGACTTAAAATTAGCAAGCCACTCACTGTCCGACATGTTAACGGGCCCTGGTTGAGAAATCGCAAGAAGACTCGATGCAGTAGCACTGGGCTCAGGAGCCAATAAGTGAGGACTAGAGGAAGCAACAAGTTTAGGCTTAACGCCCACCGGTGTACTACTCTCAATCGAGGATTGGGAGGAGCTTGACTCCGACCGGCACCGTCGCCTTAGTAACGGTTCAAGTGGGTGGAGCGGGGAGACCGCACCCCTTTTTTGAGAGCCCTGATTGGGCAAAGAATCTAGTAATGGCCCTGGGGAGGCAGAAAGTAATTTATTAGGGGAAACCACACCCAAAGCACTACTCGTGGTGACAATTCTTGTGGTTTTGCGCTTTTCGCAACAAGCAAGAATATTATTAGGTCGAAACCAAGAATTATCACAGCAAAGCAAGTGATAAATTGCTGAACAATTAATGCAAAGACGCGAAGAGTCGGTGCGAAGGATAGCTGCTTTACAGAGAGAACAAATTACCATACTCGATAAAACGCAGCAAAGAGACAGGCCGTGTACAGAGAGTCACCTCCCAGTTAAAACTCAAAGTATAAATGCTAAACAGACAGTACTCACAATCGGTAACGTTAAAGTACAGCAACAGTCAATGATGTAGAGAACAGCGCTCCTATGGTAACGGTTACAGCGCACCTGGCTTCACAGGCAGTTACTAGCTGAAGACTTATTGAAACTAACCTCAAAATTGATGGATGGACCTAACCTCAAAATGTCGGCACCGCAAGATAATTTTAGATGTTTTTATGTTGCAGAGCTCACCAAAAGTGCAGTCTATTAGGACAATCGATGCTCTGCAAAATGCGCTTGCAGTTACCTGAAACAAGACGCCCGAAGGCAGCAGAAGCAGAGTACAAGGCCAAAAAGTAATAAGAGCTAAACAGAACACAAGTTGATATACTCACAGAGAGAGGGAAAGTGAGAGAGAGAGACAAACATAGACAAAATGTTAAGTTTAACGTACACAATAGGCTAAGTTAATATCTTGAATTTACAGTCAATGCTGTGAAAGACTCTAAAATTAGTATTTCAGACGTAAAATTTTTAAAAAATCGATAAATTTACCATATACAGTTTTTGTCACCGCCCTCTAGAAGTAGTTTTTACACAATCTGACTTCAAATTTATGATCAGCAATCTGAAAAACCCCCAGGATAGTATTTCCAATGTTTATCGACTCTTCAAAAGACGCATGATTAAATTTTAATATTGTTTAAATCCATTTTAGGCAAAATTTCGACTTTTACCGATTTCCTCATCTTTTCAGCCCCATACAGAGGACTAGAATCGCGTTAAAAAAATTTGAAGGTATGGTTTCCCGTGTATTTTTTCCCGTAGAATTCGATTTTGAAGTCCAATTAACCGTATCTCATGATTTGTTTTTTCTAGACTCGAAAAACCGCAAAAAAACCGTAAAAAATGAGGTTTTTTCAATAAAACTCTGAGAAAAGGTAGGAAAACCCTATATTTTTATTACAGATTCGGATTCAGCGTCGAAAAATACATGGGAACATGTATGTCCGGTCAAAAGTTCAGACATTTTTTTTCATTTTGTGGGCCTGTGTAATATGTTGTTTTTTTTTTTTTTTTATTGTTAACTCGAATATGCTTACGATGTTAATTGATATCGACATGTTTAGCTGAATGACACACGCGCATAGTGTCCTTCGTTCTTTTATGTAACACAAAACAATGAAATATGTATAATCTTTGTTATATTTGAATATTATGCATATGTGATTTATTTCAAATCAGAATTAAAAAGTTTTATAATTGTTTCTATAACTAACAAATAATTTTTATCGGCTATATTTATATGTATTTAATTATATATATGATATATGCTTATTTAATAGAATGACATTTGTGGGCTGATTTCGAATGTATTAAATTACAAAATCTGTATACTTGATTAATCTTAAATAATGTTAAATACTAGAATTTCTTTTTTTTCTGGTGGCTTTGGGATTGAAGATATATTTGTAGGAGTAATATATAGTGACTTCTCTGGTAGAGGCGGGGGGGGGGGGGGTTGGTTTAGATAATGGTATAGGGTTTCGTTTAGGTAGAGGATGCTGAAGAATAGGTTGTGATATATCTTGTTTCTCAATTTTTATTCCTTGTAATTCAATTTATTCAGACTTGGTTTCTCTTTTTACTTGATTATTCTTTAATGTAATCATTAAATGAGTAATAGAGCTGAAAATTGCTCCCAGTAAATTAATAGACCAGTGTAATAGTGTGTAGGGTATAGCCCCTTATAATTGTGTCCATAGTAAATTTAATTATTTGAATAATAATTAATATCATTATTATGGCTGAGCTTATAGATCCAAATGTTGTTAATTTATTTATGAATTTATTCCAAGTATTTTCTGCGATATGGGATAATGTATTTTCTGTAAGTAGATTATTTAATAAGTCTACTTGTGTGTTTTGTTCTCCCTGTATTCCTCTCGCTATGGCATTTAGTAGAGCTGCTTTTTCAAAAGGAAACATGATATGTTGTTGTAATTCTTGTAAATCATCTTGTGAGTATATTCCGCTTGTTGCCAACGTTGTTATTTTTTCTGGTGTCCATGATCTCTTTGTATCTGGTTTTAAAGTTTTTACCATATTTTTTGTTGGTCTTGGTTTTGGTAGAAGGTTTATCCAATCTTCTCCGATTTTGTAATATTGCTGTATTATCGAATTACAATTTATTTCTGATCCTGTTTTCAGTAATATATGTGTCTTTGGTGTTGAAAACCATGTTTCATTTTTTGTTGATACAGGCAATTGTATGTAACATTTATTTGTATGATATAGCTGGACTTCTACTGGCGTACATTTTATTACATGTACTGCTTCGCCGGCAAGTTTAGCTAAATATCCTGGTTTTTGCATGATATTAAAGGCAAATTCGTCGGGATTTATGGATGCAAGGGATAGAGATTCACGTATAATTTTTTTTTCGAGTTCGCATTTTTCTTTTAAAATGTTAAAATATAAATCTGTGAGATCAGCCCTAAAATGTTTATCAATATATACAAATTTTGAGTTCATAGATGTAAATAAATCTAAGTTTGTTACATCTTTTCTTAACGTATTATCGTCGAATAATATTTCATTATAAGCTACATCTAAAATGAATAATTTAGGGTGTTCTGTTTTTGTTAATATTCTATTGCAGATTTTTACATTATTTAAAGCGGATAAAGAAAAAGTTATTGATTCCGTGTTTACAGTATATACAGGATGTTGATTAGGTGAATTAATTATAGTTGCAGGGCCTCTATTTAAAGTTTCATATTGTATTTTAAACCCTTCTTCTGTAGGGAAATTTTCCCAAAAAGTATACCCTGCTTGCGAATCAATGCAATTTTGATCCGAAAATTTACATACAGTCCCTGAATTTAATCTTAATTTATCATTTTTTAGACTTACTTGAGCGTATTCTTCTAATAAAGTTATTCTTATAAGACCCTGTACTAAAACGTTGTCCCAAGATCCGAAATTGTCCGTGTATGAAGCTCCTGTGCAAGTTTTATCCTTTACTGAGCCTGCAAGGTCTATTCCAACTGCTTTTGTTGAATTTATTTTCAGGTCAGCTATAGTATGCATATTATCATATTTAAAAATTCCTGTATCGTAAATGAATTTATATTTTTCATAACTAATTTCGTACAGATATTCTTGCAGAGCATTAGCAGTGGATCCAAGGTGACTGAACATTCCGCAATGAAAAACCGTTCTTTGAATTTCTATTTTACACGTCATAACTAATTTTTTTAAATTCCGCTATTTGTAATAATTCTATTGTAGAGTTGGTTATTGTAATATTATCCTGTTGAAAATCACATTCTCCTGTGTCTAATAGTGAATATGTAGTGATGATCGGATCCGTAGATTCGCAATTAAATCTAATAATTGCACCATTTTCTCTAACAATAGATAATATAATGAATAAAATGAACAGCATTTTTTTTTCTTTCTTTTTTCCCTTTTTTTTCTGAAACATAAAATAATATTAATTTTTCCGTTCATGTAAAATTAATTTATTTGCATGAACTAATTTTGAGCCACCATTAAAATCTATAGAGATATTGCTATTTTCGTGGACTTTTAATACTTCAAAAGGTCCCAGGTTTTGATTTTTTTCTAATTTACCTGGTTTTGGCTCTTTTATAAGGCATACTTTATCACCTATTTGAAATTCTACAGGTTTTATGAATCTATCGCGATATAATTTAGACTTTTCTTTTGATAGTATTAAATTTTCACGAGCTATTTTTGCAATATCTTTCATATTTATTAATAATTTTTCTATATAGTCATTAAATGTCTGTAATTTTTCTGATGATTTTAAAGGTTCACTAGATGGTAACCTAGCTGGGTAGGCGAAAACTAGTTCATGCGGTGTAAATTTATGACTTGAATGAACACTAGTATTATAGTTAAACTGTGCAAGTTCAAGCCAATCATCCCATTCTAATTTTTTATCAGCAAAATTTTTTAAATATTCACATAAAGGATGATGAGCCCTTTCTAATGAATCAGTAGATTGTGGATGAAAGGCAGTAGTTTCTATTTTTTTAAATTTAAATCTTTTTGAAATAGCTTTTATTAATTTGCCTGTAAAATTTGCACCTTCATCTGTAAGTACTAGTTTTGGTAAACTAAAAATGCAAATAAATTTTTTTATAAATGCGTCGGCTATAGTCTCTACTGTTTGATCTTTCAGCGCGACAGCTATTAAAAATTTTGATAAATGATCTTGAATAGTTAATATATATTTATTATTATTTTTAGTTATATTAAGAGGCCCTACAATATCTAATGAGATTTTATCAAATGTTTTTTCTGGAGTATCTGTTATTATCATAGGTTGTTTTGTTTTGTTTCTTTTTAATTTATTTCTCTGACATATTTCACAGTTTTTAATACGATTTTGTATATCAATTTTAAGATTCTTCCAGAAATACTATTTTCAATTCGATTATACGTTCTATTAACACCTGAATGACCTCCTGAACTCGATGTATGATATAATTCAAAAATTTCATTTTTTTTTTTATTTTCTACATATTCTGTATTATTCATGCAGATTATGACTTTTATACCTGTATTTTTAAAAATATTATATAATATTTCTTCGATTTCTTTCCATTCTATATTTAATATTTTAATATTCTTTGATATACTAAATATAATACAATTATTTTTAGTTAAAAGATCTTTTAATGTACCAAAATTATTCATTCAATTTTGTTTTATGAATATTGTTGACTCTTTAATATTTAAACTCAATATGAAAATTTTCCTCTTTTTGTAATTTATTATTTTAATTTCATTATTTTTTAAATCATTATTTATATTAATATTTTTGTGTGTAAAATATTCATCTTGAATCTCATCCAAAGATATCTTTTCATTTGTTACGTCACAACGTATCTTTTATATTACTTTTTAATTTACAATTTTTAAAATATCTTTTCATTAATATGACATTGATGAACTAATTAAACGGTCATCGAACAATAAAAGAATGTGTTAACCTAAGCAGTAAAGAAACTTAAAGTTGATATTGAGCAAACGAAATTCTTCGATTCAAAATTACAAAACCAAACTCACATTTTGAAATTATTTATAAGAAGAACAAGATCCACTTTTACCTAATGAAATTATGTCAAAGATAAAAAAATTATAAAAGCCGACTGAAATTGACGACAGGGGACACTACCCCAGGATCATCGTTGGTACCAAGTCGTAAAACCTGTAATTGAAATTCAAATTCAAATTCAAATTCAAATAAAGTTATTGTATTCAATATTTAATTATTTTTACAAGTGTCAATAAATATCTTAAAAGTTTCTTATATTCGACTCGAGTCTTATTTCAAATCGTGCCTATATCTATTCTTTGTCTGTCTGTATCCAGCCTTCATCTACTTGAATCAATTAAGGTAAGAATATTCAATTTATATATTCTCTATTCAAATACTCTAAATAAATATTCTTCAATATATTTCAATTGTGAGAAACGGTTTACTCAATTAAATATTGGTGGAGTTCAATTCACCACTAGATTATACATATATTTATCTTTCATAATTATAATTTAATAATAAATTCAATTATTTCAAATTAATTCAAATTCATATTTAAAATCATACAAAAATATTCAACATAATAAAATCATACACTTTTATTTAGTCCTGGTGAAAGCCAGGACTTAACACATTCGTAATTAAATGTAATATATTATCTTTGCTACTTGGTATAGAATTTTTAGAATATATAATAGTATTAGATTTATTTAAGTAAATATCTTCTTGTTTTTCGACTTCGTTTTCGACACTTTTAATTTCTTCGTTGGTTATTTCTTTGATTGCTTTTTTTGGTCTACCGCGTTTATTTTTAATACGTGTACGTTCTTCATTTAATTTTTGTATTTTTATTTCATTTGAGGGTATATTTGTTAATTTAATGTTCACTTCATTTTCCTTTGCTTTTTGAGCTCTAGTTATCACATTGATTTCTACCGTATCTATAGGATTTCTAGATAACGCATCACTATTCACATTCATTTTTCCCTTTTTATATATCACATCAAAATCGTATTCTGATAGTTTAAGACGCCATCTTTGAAC
The DNA here is from genome assembly GCA_017163975.1 of Anastatus disparis. Taxonomy (NCBI): domain Eukaryota; kingdom Metazoa; phylum Arthropoda; class Insecta; order Hymenoptera; family Eupelmidae; genus Anastatus; species Anastatus disparis. The sequence goes on from JAFFSR010000311.1 coordinate 3,146,928, forward strand.
TCTGTTGTTTTTATCTGCAGATCTAAAAGATGGTAATGGCTTGTGATCTGTTACTATTGTAAATTTATTTCCGTATACGTAATTTATGAATGTTTCTATTTCAAATAATATGCCTAATGCTTCTTTTTCATAAGTGTGATACTTTAGTTCAGGACCTTTTAATACTCTAGAAGCGTATGCTATGGGTTTATCTTTCCCGATTTCACCTTGTGATAATATAGCGTCTAAAGCATATCCTGATGCATCTGTAGTGATTATAAATGGTTTATCTAACTATGGAAATTGCAATAAAGGTGCAGAGCATAGTGTGTCTTATAGTTTATCAAAAGCCTTTTGTTTCTCTGAATCCCAAGTGAATTTTACGTCTTTTTGTAATAATAACGTTAAAGGTTATGTTATATTAGCAAAGTCATTAATAAATTTCCTGTAATAACCTGCTAAGCCCAAAAATTCTCTAATCTTTTTAACTGTTTTTGGTGTTGGAAATAATTTTACTGCATCAATTTTTTTTGGATCTGCTTTAATACCCTCTTTACTTATAATATAACCTAAAAATGTCACTTCATTTTTCATAAAATCGCATTTTCTTGGTTCTAGTTTTAATCCGGCTTCCCTTAATTTTGTAGCTACTAGATTGAATTTAATATTATGTTATCCTTCTGATTTTGCAGCTATAATTATGTCATCTATATAAACATGACATATTTTTTTATTTATTAATTCACCAAGAGCTGTATTTGCTACCCTCATAAATGTTCGTGGTGAATTAGTTAAACCAAAAAGTAATACCGTAAATTCGAATCTTCCTAAAGGGTGTACACTAAAAGCTGTTTTATGTATGTCTGATTCTTTCATTGGTACCCAGTGAAAAGCTGAAACCATGTCTACAGTAGTAAAATATTTATTTCCGCCTAAATCATCAAAAATTTCAGTTATAGATGGTATTAAATAAGGATCTGGTATAGTTTTCTCATTTAATTTTCTATAATCTATAACTAATCGCCATTTTTCTTTTCCATCAGGACCTGGTTTCTTCTTAACTTCAAATGCTGGAACGTTATATGCGCTTTTAGATGGCCTTACTAAATTATTATCAATTAATTTTTGAGTTTCTGTAATAGCGATTTCTCTTGATTTATGTAGCAATGGAAATTGTTTAACATATACTGGTCTGTTATCTTTTAAATTTATCTCGTGTTGTTCTAAATTGCATTTTCCAATATTTTCTCCTTCTACCAAAATATGTCATTATTTTCTAAAATTAAATTTTTTATATTTTGTTCTTTCTCTTCACTTAAATGATTTAAACTTATATTACTTAATAATTCCTTTCTACGATCTATTTTTTCTTCACATATATAATTTATATTTTTATGTATTAAGTTTTATTCTAATTTATGAAATTCTTCTTTATGATTATCCAATATAAAATTTGTTAAAATATCTTTTTCCATAAAATATGTAAGAAATTGTCTGTCTTTATTATTAATGTTAAAATTTGTGTTTTTTTCAAATTTTAATAGAAATTGTTCATATTCTATATTCTTATTATTTTTACATTCATCTTTTTCTAAAACACAGTTGATTTCTTTTATAAAGTTTTCAATATTTTCATTTTTATTCTGTAGAAATTGTGTAATCGAAAATATGTGATTATTGTCTCGCATTAGCATGATATAATGAAAAGCGTTATTAACTGCTGTGTCATTAATTTCGATGTTTTCTGTACATAAATTTATCAATGAATTTTTATCGTTTTTATAATCTGTTTGAATAAAGAATTTTTTACCATTTATTTCTAAATATCCCTTGTCTAATCTCAACTTATTTTTTCTCAATACATCTATGCCTAAAATACCATCGTAAGGTATTGAAAATTTTTCAGGTGCTACGTGGAAATTTGTATACGAATTATTAATAGGAAAAGTAATTAAACCACATGTTTTAACCGGAATATCAGTAATTCCTGACAAATAGATTTTAATATTATTATTAATAGAATTTTGTGGTACTAATTTTTCTTTTATGATGTTAAGTTGGGCACCTGTATCTATTAATAATTTGCCTAAATCATTTGTATACGGATTTCGTATCTCGATAAATTGTAATGTATCACCTAGTTTAAATATATAAATTGGTATATTATTGTTATCATTAAAATTTTCAGTTTTAAATTGTATATTTTTTTTCAATTCATTATTCGTTATATTTTTTTCATTATGTAGTTTTACTGTTGTTGAATCATTCTTTATTTCTGGTTTAAATTCCATTGCATTATGTAATGTTTCTTTTTGTTCAATAATTTTAACGTACTCATTATTAGTTTCATTTTCATTAAACTTATCACATAGTTCGAAGTCATAATCGATTTCGAGTGTTCTTGCAAAAAATTGAATGTCAATATAATTCTTGAGCGACTTTTGTTGCGAAACTCGTCTTGTACGCTCTTTCCAAGTCGAGTTTATGCGTTTCCCTGTATATGAGCTGATGTGTTTAATTTAGCTTGACATTCTTCCTCTATGTGATTAATGCTTTTGCAAAATGTGCAAAATTTACTTAACTTGCTTTCTATATTCTTTAATGTAAAGCATGAATCGATTGAATGTCCTAATTTTTTACAATATGGGCATTGTAAATTTTGATTTGCGTTTTGAGGTTTTTTGTATTGTATTCTCCTACATTTCTCTATATTATGCCTTCTATTATTGCAATATTTACAAAATTTTATTTGAATTCGATGTCCATACGAATCATTATTTCTGTTATTTCCGACGAACATTTTATTCTAATTAAAATTATTTTGACCGATGTTATTATTTCTGCATTCTTTACCTGACTGACCCCATTTGTCACATAATTGATATCGTATTTGATTATCTGGTTTAGCCTGATTTAAAAATATCTTAAATTTTACACAATCAATAGTATTGTGTTCACTGTTACACAGATTGCATATTTGCGTAGGTGTATTACTTTTTTCTGTAATTTGATTACACAAGTTGGTATTATGTCCGTTCTTATTGCATTTCAACCATAATTCATATTTTTGTATGATTGGACAGTGGCCTATTCGACGATTATTTTCCTGGCAATATTGGCAATAACATTCATTGTCTTCTAAATATTTACACATGCTTCTTGAATGACCTACTTGATTACAAAACTTGCATATTGATATAATTTTATCTTTTGCATTTGTGCATTTAAATGATCGATGAGTTGGCTGTTTGCAATATATGCAGCCTGCATTGTTGCAACATAATGCCTCATGATCTATGTCTTTACATATTTGACAGCATTGAATTTTTTTAGGTTTATCTTCAAAAATTTCACTATACATGATTTTCTGTCCAAACGAATTTGTCTATATTCTAATATCCTTCTGTTTCTCCTGTTGTTTTTCAATTTCTATTGCTGCTACCTCTCCTAATTCGAATCTGATTTTATTTTTTAATCCTTGTTTAAAATATTTTAATGTATCCTTAGCTAAATCATTTGTAAAACGTTGATAAGCATCTTCTACTATACCTGCTTCTTTTTGTTTTTATCTTTAATTTTAATGTAAACTTTGTTATTCTCTCTACATATTCAACGACTGATTCATTTTCCCCTTGTTGTATTTGTTCCAATTGTGCATATAATGAATGTAAATTATCAATTTTAGGATATAGTTTCTTTATTGTTTTGATAAAATCTGCAATGCTTTCTATGTTACTACCTTTTATAGCAGTACGAATCTTTTCTGATACTTTAAATCTCATATAATTCATAAATTTCTTTTGTTCATCCGCAGTCAGCATATCTTTTGCAATTTCTAACGAATCTATGTACTTTTCCGAAGGTATATTTTTACCCGTAAACTCAGGTACTAACCTTGACACCTCTTTCAAAGAATATCCTGAAGTATTTGCCATGTTTGTATTATTAGGCATATTATTATTATTTATTATATTATTATTTCTATTATTATTATCAAAATTTATATTTTTCAGGTTTCCAATACCTTCTTTTTCGTAATAACTCTCTTGTTTAATAGAAAATTCCTCCAAGTCGTTATTTGTTTCGTCAATAGTTGTATTATTTTCTGATGAAATTGTCACGTTTTTGTCTGTTATATTAGTGTTATCAGCTAAAGTAATATTTTTTCCATTTTCAATACTTTTTATTTCTTGATAACCTGTCTGTTTAAATGAAAATTCCTGAGTATCGTTAAGTGATGTATTATTTTCTGATAAAATCGTCACGTTTGTCGCTAAAGTATATTTTTGTGTAAAACTGTCTTCTTTATTATGGCTCTATTTCGTCCTAGTAATTTGTGGAAATGATTTTGGAATTGTGCCTGTATATTCATTTAATAGTGTATTTTGTTCACTTGAATTATCTGTATTAATATTTGATTGAACGTCCGTAATTATATTTGAGAGATTATTTTCAGATGTTTCTTCTAAGGTTCTATTTGAAGTATTATTATCAACTGTTTCGTCTAAAGTTTTATTTGAATTATTACTTTCAATTGTTTGATCTAAACTTTTAGTCGGAGAGCGTGTAATTTTAGTGCTTTTGCGAAACAGATTAATATTTTCGTAGATATGTTCTCCTAAAACTGCTTGTCTAATATGATTTCTAATTCTGTCACGAATAGCATTAATATTTTCGTCTTTTTTAGTAGGTATATTAAATTTTTGACAAATTTCAGATAATTGTAATTTAGAGTATGATATTACCCACTGTGTTTTTCCTTCTTTTATATACTTTGCTATCTGATTAAAATTTATTTTACTCATTTGAAATCTTCATTATTTACTTAACAATGAAGAATTTTATTTATTCAAAATATTAAATTTTGCACATAAAATCGTAAGTTTTAAAAATTATAAATATTGCTGACTGTGTTTCTCTCTTTTTCACTTTTAAAATTAAATTATTATGCAAAAATTATTGATATCTGTTGTAATTTCTCAATGCACTAATTAAATGATATTATTTGAAATCAATTTATTAAAGATTTTGTAATTTTTACTTGATTTCTTATTTATAATTATTCTTGCTAAAATATAGATTTATTTATTGATTTGATGATTTTACATTTATTTTTATTAACAATTTTTTTATGTAAATTGTATTATATGATTTTCAATCGCGCAATTTCGCGTATATAAAAATTATTTCAATTACGCGCCATGCGTATAATATATTAATTTTATTTTTTTACACTATTCGTATTTAATGATACACTTCGTGTTTAATAACTTATTTTTAATAACACTATTCGTATTTGATAATACACTTCGCGTTTAATATTTTATTTTTAATGACACTATTCGTATTTGATAATACACTTCGCGTTTAATATTTTTATTTTCGATGACGCTATTCGTATTTGATAATACACTTCGCGTATAATATTTTTATTTTCAATGACGCTATTCGCTTTTAATAATGCACTTCGCGTTTAATTTTATTTATATTTATTTGATTTGTGCCTTTAATATATAATATTTTATTTGACGCACTTGGCGGTTAATTAACACATTTTTTAACACTGTATTTATTATAAGCCTTTTATATTTTTATGCACTTTATATATAAATAGGTAATGAATTATAAATTTTCTTTGATTATCCTTCAATATATTCAATACGATTTCTCAATTAAAAAATTTGTACCGAAACCAAAATGTTAAGTCCTGGCATGCACCAGGACTAAATAAAAGTGTATATGTTATTTAATTATATTTATTAATTGCATTGAATATATATAAATTATGTTCGTTTGAAATATTGAATTTATTTATAAAATGTATGTCAAAAAGATAAAGATGTATGAATCTAGTGGTGGAAAAACTCCACCAATATTTAATTGAACAAAATCGCTCTTACGATTGAATATTATTAAAGGATAAACTTGATTCTTGAAATAAAGAGTTTATTGAATAATTATATATTCTTACCTTGTAGTATTTCTCAGTAGATTGGTGCTGGATATGGGCAGACAAACGAATAGGCACAATATGTAAATAGATCCTCGAGGTTTATTGATATCTTTTAACACTTTTGATACAATTGATTTTTATGCGCGTATATATTTTAATAATTGATATATGTATATTTAGTAATAGCAATTGCTTTGAAATATAGAACTTGACGGGTAGTGTAAACATATTACCAATAAGAAACCCGGGGTAATGTCTCTTTTTTGATGGTTTCAATTTGGTTTTATACTTATCTTTGTTTATAAGATTTTATTGTCTTTTACATCAATTTTTATTTATAAATTTTCTTAAATTTTAATAATATATTTCGTAATGTTTTTAAGATTTGTAAAATTCATTTTGAAATTTCGAAAGATACGTTTCGATTCTTTTCTTATGATCTACTTAATTTCGCTTAGTAATGAAATAATGCGAGTGTTCAATAATTGAAGAATTTGATTTACCAATGTTAATAGAAACGATACGTTTGTGACGTAACATAACAATCCTTTTTGCATCTAATATAGAAATTTGATGAGATACAAATATTACAAAGTGTATGTATCACAAGTAAGATTTGCATATCATAAATATTATAATTTTTAGAAAATTCTTGATATTAATAGATTATTAATTTGGAAAATTAAATATTTTTTTATTGATGACAAGTAACTTTTCAAAAATAGTTAAAATAATACTGTAAATGTCAATCAAATAACATTTTCATCAAAATAAATTTCAACGGAATAATTATTGAAATAAACATTTTTATTTAACTACAATCTATTGTAATAATTATTTTTTTAATATATATATATTGAAAAAATAATAATTTTATTTGATTAACAGTTATATAAATATTATATATTGATAATTGTATAACTAAATTTATCAAATTAAAATTGTATTCAGTTATCATTCAGAGAATGAGGTATTTAAATTAGTTTTCATGAAAATATATTATTTAAAAAGTTACTTGTTAACAATTTTTTATAAAGAACATACATTTAACCTTAGTTACATTTTCATTTGTACACGTGTTTATATTTAAATGAATTGTGATTTATATAAAAATTGTTAGCAATTCATTTCATTGAAGCAATAATATTTTTAATAAGAGAAACAATAATTTTTAAAAAATATCAAATTACCTCATTTGAAAAATTATAATTACATGATACAAAAATATTTTTTTAAATATCGTTTGAACATAAATTTTATGAAATACAATTTAAAAAAATTATTTATTAGATATTAAATTTTTTTAATAGTCAATTATAAAGATAGGACAATATATAAAATATGAATAAATGTTTCCGATTATGTCTATAATTATGCATTTATATGGTAAATTCTCAAAAAATTAGCCGATCACAAAAAAAAATTTTTAATGATGATGATTGAAAAAAATTATTATTTCCTATTGTTATGTATTATATTAATTGTTATGTATTATATTTGAATAATACTCTTAAGACGAAATTTGAGCTTAAGTATTTATGAATACCTTTCAATGAGTACCTTAAGTTAACGGAGGTTACGTCGAGTTAACGGAGTTTACAAAAATGAAAAAAAAGTATTACAATTGTAAATAAATAATAATTTCTTTATTAAACAGTAATATAACATTAATTTAAATACAAAGTATTCCAAACATCATTTTTAAACCAATTATTATGCATAAACATTAAATGTTGAAACAAAAACTCGAAAAAATATTTACTTATTTTTCTTTTTAACGTTTTTTTTTTATTTATTGACTTTTTTCCATTATTCGCTATACTTTTTATCGACCATGGATTGCCTACTGTGTAGTGCACACATCGTTCTCCACGTGGACAATCATAACAACTCATACTGTTAAAATGAATAAAATCTTTTTTGCTGTTTTTCCACGTCCATTGATGAGTAGACATAGTACCTTTAAATGGCTTTAAGTGTTCACATGATATTTGACTTACAATATCAATATCTTTAGGTCTTACAATGTCAAGATGAACATTTTTTACACAAGACTTCAATACCTTAAACATTTCATCAAGATTACATATATCTGTACCGAGCGCTACTGCTCTATCGGCTGCTTGTTTTATTACTGAACCTACACCATTTGAACTACCTTTTCCATGACCAGCTTCGGTAAAATTATAAGTTATGGTTTAAATTTTGTTGAAAATCTTGGGTAAATATGATACCATTAAAAAGAAAGTATTTTTATTTCTGTACTGCGTTGAGGGCGTAACGTATTAACCAATGGACGATTTTCAATTAGGTAGTTAGCCAAAATTGGAATTAAGTGAGCTATAATCGCTGCTGAATCGTGTTTTAAAGATTCAGATAATGTACAAAATGATTTCATTTGATTGGCAGTGTAAACAACGAAGATAGACGCTTATAGAAGCGTACTTTAAATGGGCGGACAGGGGCTCAAAATCTAAAGCTTATGTCCTCCAGCCGCGTGGTGGCGCTACTAAAATGCCATGTATTTCTATATCTATATATACCGATGTTTTCATATATATAGATGTACACGTAATGTTAAAGTGTCCTCCAAAAGCTGAGCCCCAAAGTTAACCCAGAAGTACGCTTCTATAAGCGTCTATCTTCGTTGGTATAAAGAACGCCGGTGTGCAAGGTAATTAGTTCGCGTGAAGCTCCATAATGGACTGACTGAGGCTCATTGCTATACTTACAGGAATAATTTTCTGCAAAATCTATGTGCAGTATAATATCTGTTTCTGCAATACTATTTTTTAATAACTGAAATGTTCGATATTAGTGGTATACTCTTGCACAATGAGACATAAATTTTTGTAGTAAGTTGTTAAAACATATAATACTTTCATCAATATTTTCTGTTATTACTTTTTTTTACCATTCGTTGTACAATGATTGGTTTATTTGTTTTTCCGCTGATTCGTTGAATTTTTTCAGTCAGCCACATTTTTCTGGATAAGTTACCCTTTTTAAAGAGTAAGTATTCTATAATTTTGTGTTTACACTTAACACATTTTCTTAATAAACAATCTTCATTTTTTGAATCACAACATATGCTTTTAACAACTTTACTTATAGTTTTAGAAGAGATAATCTTATTATAGTATCGACGCCCCGTACGAAGAAAAGCACTGTTCAGAAATTCAAATGCAAATTAACATTGGGATTTCTGAACGGTGCTTTTCTTCGTACGGGGCGTCGGTATAAAGCAGTGGTAAATAGTTCAATATTTTCGTGCGTTACGCATAGGCACGTATCTCGAGAAGTAACACTTGGCATAATAACAAAAAATGGACGCAATTTACAAAATGAAGATAAAGGTATTGAATAAGGAGTTTCTTTAATGAATTTTTTATGTAGTTCTACCATTGAATTTATTAAGCGTCTTTTTTGTTGCTTCACTTTATTTTAAGTAATAGTGGCATTTTTTCCTGGCACTATACTACTAACATCGTCGCGTAAAAAACATTTTTCAATTTTTTTTATTTCAATTTTGCCGCTGATAACATTAAATATTTAGTGTCTCTATGTGATCGACGTTATCGCCTAGGTGAAAGGAAGTCGTTACATGTTGTCAATAATTTATATTCACGCAAAATATTTCCATTAAGTACTTTAAAAAAATTTTCCTTTACCTTTGTATCTCGAATATTTTGGAGACTAGTTTTTATTTGTAATTTCAATGCTTCATATAAAATTAGTTTTTTTCGAATCACGTCTTTACTTAGGAATCTATTTTCTAATTGATTATCAACTTTTTTTACACATAATTTTGTTTTGTTTGGCTCACATTTTTTTAATCTTTTTAGATAACGCCACACTTTTCTTTGCAAAATACGATTATCATTTTTTAATTTGATGTTTTCTTTTTTCATCTTATTCAACTCGTATACAGTTTTACTTCTGTTTCGTAAAACTTGTTTTCGACCAGCTTTTTTTTGGCGGGAAACACTCAAATTATTTTCACAGATATCACTAACTATTTTGTTTTTTCTGGCATTTATTTTTTGTTTATCTCTACACTCTTTACGATATTTTCTCATATAAATTCTACGTTTTTCTTCAAATTTATCAAAGTTATCAATCTTTTTATTACTTTGAAGGGCTCTTCTTCTATGCCATCTTTCACGCTCCAGTTTTTTATAATTTTCATGCTCTATCGGATTGTCTTTTATGCGCTGCCTTCTTTTTTTCATATACTCACGCATGTAATCATTTTCACACTTTTTCTCTTCTAGTACAGAAGAGTTTAAAGGAGTCGAAGAGGTATAATTTTTCTTTCGCGTTTTCATAACACTACGTTACTGTCGGACGATTAAGACAACAATAAATTTAGTTTTACATTGCCAGGACAATAGTATCGCAGAAGATTAGCTCACGTATATATATAGTTTGGCACAAGAATTTGTATCATGTTTGTAAACAAAACGCTTCTGAACGTTTGGCTTGTCATCTTCACATTTATTCAAAACATTGTACTATAAATTATATTTCAAATTCATAAATCGTGAAACAGAAAACATAATATGTAATAGGGTGACGAGTATTTATTGATTGACGGAGTTTACGATTTTGTTCAAAAATTTATAAGAATTTATATTAAAAATAGCACGTAAGATTTTTAACTGCAATAAAAAATATTGCAAATTCATATATTTAATAATTTTATATTTTTTGAAAATAAATACTTAGTTGTTCCATTATAATAGTCGGTTAACGGAGTTTACGCGTAATTAAAATAGAATTCTATTTTTAGTAATTTTATGTAAGTAAATCTTGCTAAAAATGTTTATTCCACTTTACGTACTTAAAATGATGATAACAAAATATTTTTATGAATATATTCATCTTTATTTTTACTACTAGAATGTCATAGTAACATATAAAAAATATAATTTTGAACTCCGTTAACTATTTTCTTTTTAGGTGAAATTAATTTAATTATCAATACTTAATAATGAATGTAAAAATGGGTATAAACAAGTGAATATACTTTTTTATTAAAGTAAAACAAACATTTTTGAGTGGGAATAAAATAATTTCTTAATAAGGTTCAAGGATAGTATGTAATAATATTTCTGTAATTTAATGCGTGGAAACTAACGGAGTTACGTTTTTTAATATTTCACAATTCTTTGGTCAACAAATAGGGTACCTCATTAATAATTTCATCGTGGTTTCTATTACAAGGAAGTATGAGGTAACTTGGAAAAATTTTTTCAGTCCTGTTACATATTATTTTATATGAAAGTTTTGGCAAAGAACGTAATCGGCCGATTTTTTGAGAATTCACCATATGTATGAACTGTCTAGATAGAAGTAGAACTCACCCTAAAAGAGTAAACATTTCAAAAGAAAATTTACTTATTATTTGCGAAACATTTATTATGAATGCGGAAAAAAATAATATTCTGTAATATCACTCAATAATTTGTATTAAATATGATACAAATCATTGAAAGTACAATTATTTCATTATGTTAAATTTGTTGTCAAAGTTTGATTATATTTTACTATAAGAAGATAAAAAAATTAACTGTCTTTTCATTCTATTGCTGAATTTCCATAAAAGGAATGTATTAACTTGTAGTATGTCTCGTGATGATTATTTATTTGAATTTTTAAATTATTCCAATCATTAGTTTTCAAGATATTTAAATTTCTGATTCCAAATGGAAAAATTTTAGTAAATAATATTGGAACCTAAACTTCTCAATAACTAATGAATAGATTTATGTAAAAATTTAACTGAATAAACTTCGTGATACATACTGTATGTTAATGCATCTATTTATTCAAAATTTTAAAAAACAATGGAAATAAAATCAATATTTATGGGTGGAAGTGTGCTGTCCATTTTACATCTCCTTAAATAATTTATATTTATAAAATTCACATAATATCATATAAAAACTATTAAAATGAGAATCATATATTCAATATAATTGTCAACTATGAATAAAAAGTTTAAAAAATTAAGTGATAACTTATAAATAGTTATATTATTTTATTGAATACATTTCCAACTTAAATAATTAACTTCATGTTAAAACTAAATTTAATTAGCATTAAATACCACAAGTTATTTATAAAATTTACCATTATTCGAAATTATTAAAAAGTTATTTATAAAAAGTATTCCCATATCCAAATTTCAGAATTATACCAATTTAATTTTTTATTTTTTACATTAGAGAATTAGTTTTGATGTTGAAATTTTTTTGTGAAATGAAACATATATATATATATATATATATATATATATATATATATATATATATATATATATATATACTTATAGTAAAATATTTTATCACCTTGTATGAAAATTATTTTGTAAAAGTAGAATAATGCTGCGGATAAACAAATGATTATAAGAAAATATTGAAAACTGTAAATAACAATAAAAAAGCGTTAGGCTAGAAATAAATAATGGTTCTCATATAGCATGGAAGATTTCACTGAAATATTTCGAATTATTCCACTGGAATATTTCAATGGAACCTTTCATGCAGATTATTGAAAGTCTTCACGAAATATTTCAAAATATTCCACTGGAATCTTCCATTGAAAGCTTCCAGGAATGTTTCAGGAATATTTCAAAGGAATGTTCGAAAACTTTTTCGAAATATTCCATGTAATATTCATGAAAGATTTCTGAAATATTTCATAAAATATTCCATGTAATGTTTATGAATATTCCAGTAAAATATTTCATGGAAGATTCCAGAAAGATTCCAGAAACATTTCGCTGGAAGATTCCGATAAACTTTAAAATCGTACAGCGGATAGTTACATAAATCTTTCAGAACTAGTCAACTAAATATTCCACAGAAAGATTTAAGTAATCTTCCAGTGGAATATTTCATGAAAGATTTCAGAAAGATTCCATAAACATTTCACTGGAAGATTTCAAAAAACTTTAAAATCGTACAGCGAAATATTAGATAAATCTTCTATAAATATTCCACGAAACATTTCACAGGAAGATTAAAGTAATCTTCCGATGAAATATTTCATGAAAGATTTCAGGAAGATTCCGATAAACATTAAAATCGTACAGCGGAATATTACATAAATCTTCCATAAATATTCCACGAAATGTTCCACAGAAATATTTAAGTAACCTTCCAGTGGAATATTTTATGAAAGATTTCAGGAAGATTCCATAAACATTTCACTGGAAGATTAAAAAAAACTTCCAAATCGTAAAGTGGAATATAACATAAATCTTCCATAAATAGTCAACGAAATATTCCACAAAAAGATTTAAGTAATCTTCCAGTGGAATATTTCATTAAAGATTTCAGAAAGATTCCAGAAACATTTCAATATTTTACGCAAAGATTACAGTAATCTTCCAGTGGAATATTGCTTAAAAGATTCTAGAATGATTCCATGAAGTTTTCGTTGGAAGATTGCGCGGAACGTTATGGGAGGTTTCTAATGACGCCGATAAGGGGATGTTTGTTAAATGGGAGTTTTATCCCCAAGCGGTTAAAAGATACCTCACTTACTATAAAAGCGAAAGGGTATCAGCACTCTGATGTGCACAGTCGAAGTGAATATTTAAATGCGATTTTATAACTAAATGTTTATGTATGCGTAAATGTACACTGAAAAAAATAGAATCTAGAAGTAAGAGGAAAAATCTATTTGATTCTTAGTTCTTGAATCAAATAGAAGTCTAGTTGTACCTAATAACTATAATCAAGATGAATATTCATCATATTAAAGTTTAGTTGCTTCAAAAATATTTCTGCTAGGTGGTAGCAGAATATCTATTAGAAGGAAGTCGATATCATTGAAGCAGATTTTCCTCTAGAGTCAAGCGGAATTCTACTATGGCTTAAAACAAACCGAAAATCTTCTACCACCAAGCGGATTCTCATTAGTTCTAGATTCTATTTTTTTCAGTGTATTGATGTATAAGTGTAATGTGTTCTTATATAATATGTATGTGCAAATCCTCAAAACTTTTAATTGTTTTTTTATATTTTTGAAAAGTCCTTTTACAGCTGCTAATGGGCTGCCGCATGATGCACATTATTTAAACTAAGTTTACACCTTTTGTGCAATCTTGTGACTCTATTTCTGATGGTTTTGGTAAATGTGCCACTAACGGCGCAGTAGATATTTCTATAAATCGTAAATTTTTACATATGAAAAATTATGTAATTTTTCATATGTAAAAATTTACGTTTTATAGTAATATTTACTGCGCCGTCGATGGCACATTTACAAAATCCATTAGAAATAGAGTCACAGGATAGTACAAAAGATATGAACCCAGTTTAAATAGTGTGCATTATGCGGCAACTCACCAGCAGCTATAAAATGACTCGCCACTAGTACATAAAAAGTTTTGAAGATTTTCCCATATACCATCTCCTCACAGCATTTCACATTTTCCAAAAATCTTCCAGGAACATTTCATGAAAGATGAGAGATTACCCAAACCTTCTATTTTTATATTCTTGAAATCTCTCAAGAATATTCCATGGATTATTCCAATGTAGGAAGAATCAAGGACACACGAATATTACAGGAATATTTATATATATATATATATATATATATATATATATATATATATTAATATATCACGGAAGATTCCTGAAATATTCCAAATCTTCCGTGCCAATATTCTGCGAATCTTCCATAAATATTCCACGGAATATTTTACGATAGATTTCTAAAATCTTCCAGAAATATTTCATGGAATATTTCATGAAAAATTCTTTAAATCTTTCGTGCATATTCCATGAAAGATTCTTTAGATCTTTCGTTTATATTCCATAAGAGGTTCATAAAATGTTTCAAATCTACCGTTTCCATATTCCGGAAACTTTCAATGAATGTTCCAACGGAATATTTCATGAAATATTCCTGCAAGATTCCTGAAATATTTCGATAAAAGATCTGAGATGTCCTGATGTCCTAGATCTTCCAATGAAATATTCTTAGAATCTTCCAGCAATATTCCATGGAATATTCCAATGTAGGAAGAATCAAGGACATACGAATATTACAGGAATATTCCATGGAAGATTCCTAAAATATTCCAAATCTTCGCTGCCAATGTTCCAGGAAGCTTCCATAAATATTTCATGTTGTGTGGGTTGTTTATTATCATTTATACATTATTTAAATGTATATACTGCAAATAACCATAAATAACTGTAAATAAATTAAAGAATACAATTATTAAAAAAAATTCAAAATAATTTTGATTTTAGTTCTTTTTACAACAAACTTTTTTTAATGAATATATATATATATATATATATATATATATATAGGGTGTCCAAAAAGTCCCGGAACACCTTAATAATTTTCTAGGTGAACCGATTTTGGACAAGGTCAAGGTCAATCTAGAGGTAACTTTTGTCAAGGAATTTAATAGTGACCTTGGATTTGACCTTGGGTTTGATTTTCAGGGTTATTTCAAGGTCAACTTTGTTTTTTCAAATGGGAACCCCTATTTTTGACAACGGAAATCGAAAAAGCAGAAAATTTTACGTCCAAACATGTACTCGAGTCATGGGTCAAGGATAACCTTGATGGTCACACAAGGTCATTTAACCTCGAACAAGGTCTGGAAACTTCTTGGCATAGGAAATTCTCAATTTTTTTACCACAGAAGCTTGTATTACCTTTATCAAGATGCATGCAGCGGTGACGCTCTGGACGACCTTGACAATACCCTTCAAGGACATTTTACTTTGAATTTTCTTATTTACTTTTAGCATTACCCAGGAACAACTTCATGGACGTAGTAAAATCTGTTCCCTTTGGGGTGCCTGATTAACGTGAGTCCCCTTGCCTCTCACGTTGGGGTGCTTGATTAACGTGAGTCCCCTTGCCTCTCACGTTGGGGTGCTTGATTAACGTGAGCCCCCTTGCCTTTCACGTTGGGGTGCTTGATTAACGTAAGTCCCCTTGCCTCTCACGTTGGGGTGCTTGATTAACGTGAGTCCCCTTGCCTCTCACGTTGGGGTGCTTGATTAACGTGAGTCACCTTGCCTCTCACATTTGTTCATAAGCATTATGGACTGCAATTTTTTACTTCAACTGCTCAAATTGACCTCCATTTACTTCTTGACAGTAAGCTAACCGGTGGTAAAAAGCATCAACTGCGTTTTGGATCATTTCTGTAGGAATAAGCGCTGATTCATTAATAATTCTTTGCCGTAATTTGTCTAAATTTTCAGGTTTTGTTTTGTATACCCTATCTTTTAAGTAACCCCAAAAAAAATAATCAAGAGGTGTTAAGTCAGGTGATCTAGCTGGCCATTCCATAGTACCTCTCCGCCCTATCCATCGATTGAAAAAAACTTCATCTAGGAAATTACGAACGAGTCGTACCAAACCATGTATTCTCAAAGTTAGCCCCAGCTATTTCTCTTATTTCAGGAACTATTTGGTTTAGTAACATATCTTCATAGTTTTGTGCATTTAAGTTACCATTAATAAAAAAAGGTCCTATGATTCTGTTGTTGAGAATTCCAGCCCAAACATTTAATTTTTCTGGATATTGTGATTTGTCTTCTCTAGTCCAATGAGGATTATTATCTGACCAATATCTGCAGTTATGCCTATTTAAGGTTCCATCAAGTTGAAAAGTTGCTTCGTCTGAGAATGCTATATTGTATGAAAATTCAGGATTTTCAATTATGCGTTCAATCATATCTTCACAAAATTCAACACGACGATTGAAATCGTCTTCATTCAACTTATGAACCAGATTAACTTTAAATGGATGGAATTTGGCTCTTTTTAATATGCTATGTACTGACGATTTGCTAACGCCATGTTGTTGACTAACCCTACGAATAGAATTATGTGGGTCCTCAATTATTGATAGCATAACGTTTAATGAAGTCTCTTCATTTGATGCTGAATTTGGTCTACCTGGTCTAGGTAGATCATTGATAGTACCGTGATCATTAAACCTTGTAATGGTTCTTGACACCGTTGACAATGATATTGGAGTTCTAGCAACTCTAAAAGTTGCATTGAAAAGACTCATTACTCCCCTAACAGATCGTACCATTTCGCCTCAACCTCTCATCATGAGAAGTGATATTCGTTCTCTTTCAGTAAGTCGATTCATTTTGACTAATCTAACAAATTAAACCTTACCCAAACGCCGATCACAGTGATCACGATTTCAAGAATCAATTTTAATACGATCAAGTGTAAAAACTATCCGATCCTGTTATCACAGTGAAGAGCGCAAACTTAGAACGGAGAAAAATGTTTTAAAAAAAATCAAAATAGCAATTTATTTTGAAGCTCTACTGCTTATTTACTTATTAATGGCACTTTAAATTAATAGAAATATTTTGTATGTAAAATAAACTCTAAATTCAATACTTGTTTAAGTTCCAGTTCAAAATCACATTCAAAATTATAAAGCTTCAATTTATCAATTTTAATTAAATTTTTAAAGAAAAGAATGAATTTTATTTACTTTTTTATTAATTTTTTATGAATTCAAGATTTGCATGCTGCGCATCAACCATATTTACCATCGGTTAGCTCACTGCCAAGGAGTAAATGGTGTTCAATTGGTGCATTTCACCTAAAGAACCGGGAATTCCGGGAGTACATCAGCTTTATTGTTAGAAAATTGGTAAAAGGTGTACATATTATAGGTTTCAATCATCTGTTGCTCCAGTATGTATACTCGGTTTCTGTCCCTCTACAGGTTAAATTACAGATAATGTGGTTATCAATATTAATTGTCAAATGTGAGAGGCAAGGGGACTCACGTTAATCAGGTACCCCAAAGGGAACAGATTTTACTACGTCCACGTCGTTGTTCCTGGGTAATGCTAAACGTAAATAAGAAAATTCAAAGTAAAATGTCCTTGAAGGCCATTGTCAAGGTCGTCCAGAGCGTCACTGCTGCATGCACCTTGATAAAGGTAATACAAGCTCATAACGAAGGGGAAATGTATAACGGGTAGTCTGTCTAGCATGCCTAGTTGCTTGGTTTCCCCCACTACTAACGTTAATTCATGTGCCCAAGCGAAAGATCCAATGTTTAAGTGAATTTTTTAGGACTTTCTAATCACTTAATCAAAAATCTGAAATATACATTCTGTAGAGGGATATCTAAATTTTTAGAATCGATGTTGAACATTGTAAAAAGTTAATCGTGTGAGATAGAGTGGCCTACTGAAAATTAATTGTTTATAACTTATAAGTGTTATTATGGAAAAACTATAAGTCCTACAGGATTCTGCTTGCGTATGCTTATTGTGCACATTAAGAACTATTTATTGACACAAGCCCAATTCTTAAATCATTAAATTAAAAAAGTTATGAATTTTTTTTAATTTAACCCTTTTTCGTGGTTTTTTGCATTTTTCTCGGTAACTATAAATGCAATTAAAATGGTTAAAAATTCATTTTAAAGGTCTTCAAAAAACCTACATTTTATCTTATTGGACCAATATGATAACTTTTATAGCTCCAGAAATATTTGCAGATAAAGAGAAAAAATGTCAATTTTCAATGTTTAAACATTGTTTAAACAAAAACGGACAACATCCCCAACAAGCAAACGGTGTCAAAGAGAGAATTAAAAAAGAATTCTTTATGTATACTTTCGTAAACGGAAGTATCAATAAAGAGTTCTTAATGATTGCTTTGTTTATTTCCGAATGTCCGACCACTTTAGTTTTTAAAGTATTCACAAAGTATTCTTAAACAATTCTTTTGATTAAATCACATTCTCAAAATACTTTTTTTAATTATCAAATTATAAATAATCCTTCTATTTTACATGATTATGAAAAACAAAAAATGTTATAATTGATTAAAAATAAGCTATTAAATTAAAAAAAAAAAAAAAAAAAAATTATTTGTTCGAGATTTGAACCACGGTTCTTGAGGATGTCAAACAAAATAAAAAAAACTGTTGCCCATGACTTAGCCTACTTGGCTACCAACTCATCTGTTAATAAATTCTCGAAACTTATACATGTTCATTGGTATAAGCATAAGCAATGTTAGTAAATTTGTTAATTAATTATTCATGGTTAATAATATTAGCCAAACTACATTTTTTTTGAATAATTTAAGTAAAAATTTATTAAATATTCAAGAGATACCTTAATTTAATAAAAGAAATTTTTTGTGAAGTCATGGTTGATTTAATTTAAATTGAAGAATGTTTAGATATTTGTTTAAATTCTCAAAATGAGAGTTAATTTAAAACACACTTAAAATATTCATATATTTTGTTTCATAAAATGTTAACAATTTTTTCGTTTGAAATAGATAAAAAATATTTAAATTATTGAATGATTAATTAAATTGAATTTTTACAATTTATAAAATTATCAGGAATTTCAAGTTTTCAATTTTGAATTTCATGAAAATCAAAATTAAAAATGATTTTAAAACAATCTGAAAAGCGATAAAATATCCATTACATCTTTCGATTTTTGAAAGTGACTAAGTTACTAGGAAATCAGTGTTTCAAAAGTAAACTTTTTGACTACTTTATGAATACTTTGGATTATGATTACTTTTTCAAAAAAGAATTCTTTATGAATACTTTCTTAACCCTTTTAAAATATTCATAAAGATACGTTGAAGAGTTATTTTTTATTTAAATTTTGTGGAAGAATACTTAGTGAATATTTTATGAATACTTTATTAATATATTTTATTAACTTCAGAGCGGACATTCGTGAATTCTTAAAGAATTCTTTTTTCCAGATGTGTGCTTATTGGGTCTGTTGGGGCCATTTTGGATATTTTACTCCCACAAACCTACTTTACATAATTGTGTAGTCGGTTTGCTGTTAAATTTTTTTACATAAAAAAATCTAATTTGACTGGACTAATAGGTAACTCGAGTCACTGAATCCAAATCTGATATCCGCTTAACCCTACCAGTCTCCATCAAGGTCATTTGAAGGTCAAATCGCGAACATCTTCTATTATTTGATAAGATTAAGACACCTATAAATTTTACGTGATGCTGATTCTTAAGATGCATGATTCTGAAGAGAATTTTCATTTTCAATAATGGTTTTGACTGAGGAAGATAAAGTGATTGTTAAAAGACAGGGATTGTATAGAGGAATTGCTTGCATGTTGACTGATATTCATATATTAGAATTTTATTACATTTCAAACCAGTGCACCTTATTCGACATGCAATTAACTTCACTAATTCAGAAACCACAATATGCTAATTCAGTACTGATTGATGGAGAATTTATACAGTTATTATTTACCGGAAATTTAGAAAAGAGTCACCGGATTCGTGTGTATTGACATGATATGACAGTTTGAATCTTATATATTTACAAGATGAGTATAAGATTTATATGAACAGATTATTTCCAAACAAATCAGAATTAAGCACAGTATTCAAAACAGTACAATCACAAACGAATAATTATGATTGTAGCGTTTTTGCAATGTTTTTTGCTGTTGCAGTACTTTATAATTTAGGTCCATGTTGTTTAAGATATAATGTTTCTCAAATGCGATTACGTTTATAAAGAATTTTTAAAACACAAAAAATAAAAATGTTTCCAGTTTTACAAAATTATAATAATGCAAAAATTAATTACGATAATCCACCGGATATGATGAAAAGGAGTTTTTGTCATGAGCAAGGTCTTAATCAAATACCATTTAATTTAGATTTCGCCGAGCTTGAAATATTATAAAAAAAACTCACAAATGCATTTATTGCCAGAACAAAAAAAGATCATGGAAATGTATCGTAAACAAAAGAATTTGAGTCATGAAACAATTTTGATGGAAATTGACAATGACATTTCAGATAGAAATTTTTAAAAACCAGATAAGGATATAATGGGAATCGATAACATCCACTTGAATTATAACGATAAAAAAATTGGGACAGTTGAGATTAATTTAAATGAAGAAAAAAAAGAATTAAAAGAAATAGATGAAAAAGAAACTTTATTTGTAACAGAAGTTAAGAGCTTGACGAAGCTGCCCGCCTTCTAATGATATTTCCAATCCTAACTTATGAATAAACGATGCGTTTAATCAAGTTTTTTTGCTACAAAGTAAAAATTTGTAAGATTATACTCCAGTGCGGACAACTCAAGAAATCCACCAAAATATTAGACATATAAAATTATAATAAAAACTTTCAATGTATCGTATTTTAAAGTTAGGTCTATCAAGTTTGATATCTAATTTCCAATCCAAGCTCATAAAAAAATAACAAGTCCAAATGATTTTTTATTTTGACAAAAATTATTGTATTAATATAGCTTTAGTACGGACAAGTCATTATATTTGTTTAATTTATTAATTTAGAAAGATACTGATATAATAAAAAAAGCAAAACTCAAGTGATGCAGCTCCGACATCCCGTTAATAGGAAAATGGTAACAGAAGAATCACATAAATATAAAAAAATTTCAGAAAAAGACATTATTATGGAAATGCGAGAAACAAAAAAGTAATGATAAATTAGAACTAAGACGTGTTCAAAAAACTTTACGTAAGAAAAAAGCTTATATGAAAATGAAAAAAGGACAACCAAATAAATATTAACAGAGATCAGAAAATACTAAGATAAGAAAATGGCAATTCAAGGAAACAATGAGTACTGATAAATTGGAAATACGTGCGAATGAGGCTTTACGTAAGAAAAAAGCTTATATAAAAATTAAAGAAAAACAACCAAAAAAATATGAAGAACAATTAGAAAATATTAAGTGTGAACGATTAAAAATTGAAGATAATAATTATAATGAAAATTAGAATAATAATCATAATAACAATCATAATATTGTATTAAACGAAGTTATTGATAAAACAATAAAGGGCAAAGTAGAAAAAAACTAAAGAAATTAAATAAAAAAATATTAACAGAAAAAATTAATTTCAAACTGATTGGTTGTATGGCAAATATATATTTCGATGAAAATCTCATATCTGAAAATTACATTGGTTCCATGACGAATACATGTGTTTATTGTGATGCGCAACATTTTGCTTTTTAATATACTAAAAGTAACGATTTCTCCAATTGTTGTCATAAAGGTAAAGTAGAATTGTTATAAGTCCACCTTACCCAGAACGATTAATGTTTTGAGCAACTGAATTTATGGAAGAAAGTATTGATTTTCGACGAAATGTTAGGTCGTACAATAATGTTTTAGCACTCGCAAGTTTTGATGCTGATTTTGATACATTGCCGGGTAAAGGACCACAAGTTATTAGAATATGTGGACAAATTTACCATAATGTATATGCGTTACATCCTAATAAAGATGAAGCACGTAAATATGGACAATTATATATTTTAGATAATGAAATGGCAACGATTGAACGACATAAGTTTAATACAAACTTAACATTATCAAAACATTCAGATAACTTAATAAGAGATATTAACCCTCATGCTAAAGCCTATAAAATGATGCATGAAGCAGGAGAAAAAGAACTACAACGATGTGCAAAAATCAATTGTCTTCTGAAAACTGTTACTATGCCTATTGTCCGCAATAATAATTTCGATAAAAATAGATATAATCTACCAACCTGTAATGAAGTAGCAATAGTATACGTTGGAGGAGACGATATGCCTCCTATTGAACGTGATATTGTTCATTACTCTAAGTCTGATAAACCAATTAGTATACTAACAATTAGCAAACACACAGATCCTATGACATATTCGCTTATTCATCCTAATGGTGGTTTTGGATGGATGTCAAATATGAAAAATAAATTTGGGAAATCTAATATTAAAAATTTGCAATTTTATAATTATAGATTTAGTGTTAGAAATGAATTTAATCCATTTCTTAATTTAGGAAAATTATCTCAACAGTTCATTGTTGATGCGTTTGTAAAAGTTGAAACCTCCAGATTATATTTCATACGAAAAAACCAAAACGTATTAAGAAGTGATTGTTACAAAGGTGTTATGGACTATTTACATAACAAAAAAGAATTAGATTATTCAAAAATTGGAAAAATGGTCATATTACCATCAAACTTTACAGAAAGTCCACGATTTTTAAAACAAAATTACATTGATTCAATAACACTTGTAAATTATCATGGTAAACCTGACCTTTTTGAAACTATGACCTGTAACCCACAATGGAAAGAAATAACTGAAAACTTCGAAATTTATGAAAATGCAATAGATAGACCAGATATTATAACGAAAGTATTATATCAAAAAGTAGGAGAATTCAAAAATTTAGTAATAAAAAAGGGAATATTAGGAAATTGTATTGCATATAGTTATGTAATTGAATTTTAAAAACGAGGATTACCACATATGCATATGTTGTTATTCTTAGATAAAAATGATAAATTCGACATTCCCGAAAAAGTTGATAAAATACTAAGTGCAGTGATCCCAAATAGAGATATTTATCCAAAATAATATAGTATTGTTGAACAATTTATGATACACGATTCTTGTGATATGCAAAACATAAATTGTCCGTGTATGGATAAAAATACGAAACAATGTACGAAAAATTTTCCAAAAAAATTTAATAATATAACAACATTTAAATCAAATGGGTATCCACTAAACAAATGCAAAAATGATGGCGTCGAAATTATTTTTAAAAATAAATTTAAAGAAAGAATTGCAGATAATGGATTCGTTGTTCCTTGTAATCCTTACTTATTATTGAAATTTAATGCACACATAAACGTAGAAGTTTGTTCCACTGTACAATGCATTAAATATTTATTTAAATACTGTTATGAAGGTCATGATTGTGCATACATTAAAATACATCAAGTAAATATTGATTTTAGATTAGAAAATAAAGACACTTTTGAAAATGACAATAGTGAAAATGTTAAATATGAATATGAAGAAATCAAACAATACATTAATACACGATATTTATGTCAACCTGAAGCAATGCGTAGATTATTATAATATCCTTTACATGTTATTTCACATACTATAAAACGTCTAAGCGTTCATGAAGAGGATCAACAAAACGTATTTTTTAAAGAAGGAAAAGAAGAAATGATCATACAAAAAAATGTTGGAACAACATTAACAGCATATTTTGAATTGAATAAAGAAGGTTTCGAAGCAGGAAATTACTTATATTCAGAAATACCAAATTTTTATAGATTTGATGAAAAACTGAAAAAGTGGAATAAAAGAAAAAAAAAGAAAACCAATACTCAGTAGAATGTACTTAGTAAGTCCGAAAGATAGAGAACGTTATTTTATTAGATTATTACTATTACATGTTAAAGGAGCCACGTCTTTTGAAGCTTTGCGTACTGTCGATGATGTGATGAACAATTCGTTTTATGAGGCAGCTAAGGCAAAACAATTAATTAATGAAGATAAAGAATGGGATAGATGCTTGAAAAAAGCATCTTCAACAGAATTCCCTTATGCTCTTTGTGAATCATTTGCTTTTATTTGCGTTTTTCATAATCCTATAAGTGTAACAACCAAAGTAAAGAAAAATATATTTTTATAGATGGACCGGGTGGAAGTGGAATAAGTTATTTACTTAACGTTTTAATGACTTATTTTAAATATCATACCATACATTATTTATGTGTAGCTTTGACAGGTATAGCAGCGAATTCATTAGTCGATGGAAAACCCTGCATTCAACATTTAAACTACCGTTAAATATAACAGATTGTACAACTTGTAATGTTAAGCCTAATTTTGCAGAAGGCAAACAATTAAAGGAAACACAAATAATTATTTGGGATAAAATATCCATGACTTCAAAATTTGCTTTTGAAGCGGTTGATCGTCATTTTCAAGATTTTTGCAATGTAAACCAACCCTTCGGTGGTAAAACTGTAATTATATCAGGAGATTTCAGGCAAACATTACCAATTGTACGACATGGTAGCCGTATGAACATTATTGAAAATTAAGTTAAATTTAGTTTATTATGGCGAAATTTTAAGCAAATGAAGTTAAATGAAAATCTGCGAGTTTCGGATAATAATAATAATTTTAAACAATGGTTATTAGACATCGGAGAAGGAAAACGCCGCGATGTTTTTGAAGATGATAATGAAGTAAGTGCTATACCAGATAATTTTATCATTGAAGAAAATCTTGTCGAAGAAATATTCGGAAAAACAATAAAAATAGATAGTATGAATATAACGGAAAAAGTTATTTTGGCTCCTAAAAATAATGATGTTACTGAAATTAATAATAATGTTTTGAATTTAATGGAAGGAAACCATGTTGAATATTTGAGTATTGATACTGCTGAAGATGATAACAAAGAAAATTTAGATATTATGTTACCTAAAGAATTTTTAAATAAGTTAACTCCTAATGAACTTCCACTATATAAATTACATTTAAAAGTAGGGGCTATCATTATACTTTTAAGAAATTTAAGTGTCAATAAGGGACTTTGTAATGGAACAAGGTTGATAGTGAAAAAAATGCTTAAATATTCCATTTAAGTAGAATTAGCAACTGGTCAAAACAAAGGTAAATTAGTTTTCATTCCAAGAATAAATTTATCTCCATCTACGGAAGAAATTCCGAGAAGAAATTCAAGAACCTAAACTTTATTATACTTTCACAAGCGCTAAACCCAAGTTCCGAAAAATATCGGGTTTTATAATTTTTCTCACAGCGTATACAGTAGTATTGAACAACTTGCGAAAGAGATGAAAATGTACATGAAGCGCGTGAATATCAAAAGCTTGAAGCGACTGAATTCCCGAAAGGTTATTACGCAATAAAATGGATTTGTAATTGCGAAGAGCCACATTACACGACTTCCAATGAAAAAAGTCGTCAAATTTTTGGTTTTGAAGATATTGTTCACAGAGAAACAGGAACTTTTGTCACTTTTAATACAGGGATAAGTATAAATGTGAGCAATAGACCAGTTAGTTTAGCACTGGATGTACCTGATCAGATTCACGTTCACACAGTCATATGTGAACCTTTTTCAGTCAGTGATACGGTAACAGCACTTTTACGCATTGTTATAACCCTGGAAAATTCAAAGTACCAATTCGGATTAACCGTTTTCAAACAGTTTGCTCCGATTCAATACCTCTAATATATCATACTTTTCAAAATATTGTTATCGATATAAGTGATCAACATGGACGTAAAATCACATTTGAGTATGGAACGCTGACAGTTACGCTTCATTTTAAGCGTAGTCGTTAATTTTGTGGCAACATGAGTTATTATATTCATTATTACGACGAGCAAGCTGCTGGTGAAAGTAGTATTAAAACGTTTATTCTGGTTTCACATTTCAAAGAGGATCTGGTATTGGGAGCTTTCTCGGTATATTATTTAGGAAAATTGTGCCAGTGGGGCCAAAGCAGTAGGCAAAGAATCCGTCTAAACAGGTTTGATCGTGTTAGGCGACGTAATAAATAAAAGAGAAAATAAAAGAGAATTCAAAGAGTCTCTCAATTGTCGTGTTCGAGAGTTAAGACGAAATTTAGAAAGAAAAGTTGCTAATAAAATTTCTGATATTATGAAAGGTAAAAGGATATAAAGCTGCTACTGTTAAGCGTAAACGACAGTCAACACGAGCTCGTGTTTCCATACACAACGCATCGGGTAAGGAAAGAAAGAAGACAAAGAGAAAGACAAATAAGCGTAGTTTGGGTAAGAAAAAGAAAACATTGAGACAAAAAAAGAGAGTATTGAGAAGCGTATCCAACATTTTTGGACCTAAATATGTAAATTATAAAAATGGATTTCCTACACGCATGCAGTGGTGAAAATATGAAGAGTGAACAAGATATTCTTACTCTTTCTCCGACACAAACATCGATTGAAAGCAGTTTTTTCTCTACTACAAGCCTGTATCATCTCTAAGCAATGAAAGCGATTCACCTTTAGAATTTTTGGTTCCTTGTTCGACTAACCATTACATCGATCTCGCACATATAATGTTACAAGTAAGCGTGGAAATTTCATCCGCAGGAACCGATGCCGAGAATGCAAAAGTTGCTGCTATTAACGACTTTTTACATTCATTGTTCGAGAAAACGGATATCTTTTTCATTAACTAGTTTCACCCCCAAACAACGCTTATCCTTACAGAGCTTACATAGAGGTGCTCTTTAATTACGTTCCTCCTAGTCTGGTATGCAGACACAGCAGGGTGCATGGAGGCGTCACCAGAAATTGCTACTGGAACAGCCAGGCTTAATATTGGTTCTTGGAATCGTCAATACTTTACAGCTGGCGATAAAGTTGTCGCTATGATTGGCCTCCTCCATTGCGATGTATTTATTAAAGGTAAATTTTTGGTAAATGGTTAAGATGCGGGTAAGTTTCGTTCATAGTAAGGACGCTTTTTGCTTAATAGATTTTACCGATGACGGAAAATTTTTAGTACGCATCAGAAAAGCAACGCTATTGTTCGTCGAGCTAGAATAAGTCCAGCTGTACTATTGGCTCATGCTAATGTTTTGGTCAAGACTACTGCCAAATATTCAATAACAAGAGTGGAAGTTAAATCATTCACTCTACATAGTGGAATTCTAGGAGATGCTCTTGATAATGTTATATTGGGCCAGTTGCCAAAAAGAATCATCATAGGTTTTGTAAGTAAGCGAGTATTCGACGGTAATCGACAATTAAATCCTTTCAACTTGAGCATTACTCTAATAATTTGCTCTCTCTTTACGTCAATGGTGTACAAATACCAAACAAACCTCTACAGCCAAAATTTACGTAAAATAATCAGCTTCATGTAGACGCTTATCACACGCTATTTTCTGGTACAGGTATACATTTTCACAAGAAAGGTATCGATGTCAGCTGAACCAGTTATCTGCAAGCTTACTGTCTTTTCGCTTTTGACTTGATGCCTGATTTATCGGCTCATTTTTCATCTCATTAGAATCCGATTTGCTCGGGTCTTCTATGCATTGAAGTTCGCTTTAAGCAGGCATTTAGAGGGACAATTAATTGTTTACGCAGAATTTGATAACGTACTAGAAATCGATTCAAACAAACAAATTATTACGGGTTTTAATGCCTAAAATAGGAGAAAATGGTGGGAGAAACATTATAAGACCATTTGCTTTATTCCCGATTACTTTAATTGCTTCTCACTCTTAGCTGTAGCATACACGTTTACGTTTTTGCCACAATGGATTACGTAATAGATATTCAAGGCTCAAAAGCTAAAGATAATAAATTTTTACCTAAAGAAGAGGCAGTAGTTTTTCTACAAGAACAAGTGATTGGTCATTGGATAATAACGCTATCCTACGAACTCGATAATTTACCGAAAGATATAAAAACCAGTAACGATTATGTATCGTCGCGCCTTCATGGATTACAGTGGTTCGATGAGGATGTTATTCTACACAAATTACGCTATCATTTTCGTAATATAGCGAGAAACGCTATAAGAATTTTTGTAAGAGGGGCTAAAAAAGGCTCGAAATATCAAATTTATTATGGTTTGTAATGTTATAAACATAGAAGATTATACGTCCACAGGTTTTACTGACTTACAAAAACAGTTCTCTTCTCAGAAAGTATGCTGCTTTCACGCTTGCCAAGAAAGCGTCTATAAAAAGGAGTATTGTGTCCTGCAGAGATCACATCTGCTAAGAGAGTGGTTTTATTCACTATTTCTTCAAGAACCCCAACAAAATTAGTCAAAAACAAGTAGGGAACTATTCTATGAAAAATAGTGTTGTGAGATTTGGATCAAGTGCTACTTTCACGGGGGTTGATGACGATGACGACAATGATAAGACCATAGAATATGCAAGTAGTGATAAGGGTTGTAGTTTGACACAAGAAGATAATACAAATGAATATCAATCAGATAATGAGGGCCTTGGAAGGGCTAAAAGCCAAAACAATTGGTGTATACGTAGCAGATCGAATTCTGAATGTAATGATAACACCAGTCGCTCTAGTGTGTAATATCGATAATCATACAAGACCTGGTACGCATTGGGCGGCTATGTATATCAATGGATACGAAATGTATTTCGATAGCTACGGTTTCTCACCCATCTCAAAATACCATCTTGAACAGCTCAGAAGAAACTGTAAAATTTTTCGATGGAATATCAAGAAACTGCATTAATTCAGCGTGTTGTGGTCAATATACTATTATGTTTTTGTATCATATGTATCGTGGTGGTAGTATACGCGTGTTTTGTAGCTTTTTTTTTTTAAATAATAATAAGCAAAAAAGCTGAAAATTTTTATAAAAGAATTTCCAATTTTAATAGCTGAAAATTTTTATAAAAGAATTTCCGATAAAATTAAACACAAAAGCTGTAAGCGACCGAGAACATTCGCCAGAGAACGTTCTTGATAGATAGTTAAATATATGATTAAGGAATGTTTTTTTTCTAATTTTCACCAAAAATGAGAAAATAAAAACTAAGTAAGTATTAAAAAATAAAAAATTAGATTAAAAAAAAGTTTATATATTTAACTTTATTATTTTATTTATTTTACACTTATGTAAGTTTTTACTTAATATGACAGTGTACTTCCAAATTAAAGTACTCATAATAATATTTTTGACACTCCGTGCGAGAAGCTCGATTTCACGCACGCTGTACAAAGTGACACGTGCGAAAATGGAGCTTCTCACACGTCGTGTCAAAAA
This sequence comes from Anastatus disparis, assembly GCA_017163975.1. Classification (NCBI taxonomy): domain Eukaryota; kingdom Metazoa; phylum Arthropoda; class Insecta; order Hymenoptera; family Eupelmidae; genus Anastatus; species Anastatus disparis. The sequence goes on from JAFFSR010000311.1 coordinate 3,176,523, forward strand.
ATAGTGTTCGATACTCGTGCGAGAAAGTGATTTCTTACTCGTGTGACCTTTTCACCCTCGCTTCGCTCGGGCGCAAACCGCCACACGAGTAAAAAATCACTTTATCGCACTAGTACCGAAATATACTATTAAAATTCTACTTTAAATATTGTAATCAAATGTGTGTATGTTTTAAATTTAAGTATACTTAATATTAATTTTTCCCATCCTACCCATCTATAGTATCTTATCCATCCGCTAAATGTTAGTATATTTTTTCCAGAGTCCACCTGCTCTGCTGGTACCATCATATCTATTTTGGACCTGATTTTTCTTTTCAAAACATTAATTAACAACAAAAGCTGAAATTGGGTCTAATGTTTATTACGCTATAACTTTGGGAAAAAATAATATTTTGACATGCTATAACTACTATTTCGAAAGGATTTGAGCTCAGCTTTCATTTAAAAAAAGTTTCATGCTCCTAAGTATCAATGCTAAGGAACTATATGCGTTTGAAAATCTAGTAACTTTTTTAGTGATATTCTTTTATTGCCTGTAACTAGGGAAATATTGAGCGTTGGGATCTAAAATTCTATTTCCTTTCATATTTTGACATCTGAAAACTTATCCTAAAGTTAGAGCTAAATCCGTGATCCGGAGGTCTGATACTCTCCTAGTTAGTATAAGTGAAAAAAATTTTTCTGAAGCTAAGAGAAGTAGACCCTCTACTTCTTTTTCTAAACTGAAAAGAATAGAATTCTCAAGTTCCAGGGCAAAAAATAGAAATGTTGATACCAACGTTCTATCTTCTATGTTGGAAAAATTGTGTTGCAGTGTGTGCCATCATAAGATGGAATTTATTGAAACCTCTTTTGGAGGATAAGGATTCAAAATTAATATGATTTGTGATTTTTGTGATAAATAAGCAACTGTAAACTCTAACAAGAGAGAAAGTGCTATGGACAATACGTATAAAGTTAACAGATATAATGTTCTTGCTGTTCGTGTACTTGGCCATGGACTTGCAAGTTTGTCTAGTTTTTGTAGTTTAATCTAAGATTTATTAAAGCCAGTTGCCCAGTCAGAGTTTAGTGCTATAAGTTGTTTAATAACAAAAGTATGCGAGCAAGTGGCAAAAGGTTCTACATCTAAAGATGTTAAAAATTAACTTGAACCGACTTCCCCAAATAGTACTGATCTTGATATAACTTTCTCAAGATGTTGGAGAAATTGAACATCGAACTTGGAAATGTATCTGTCGAGTGGGTCAGGACTTTGAATGATAGAAGATAATTCAATGTAGAGTGATCAAGTTAGTCTCATTCGAAAGAAGCACATACTCTGAAAGAAAAGTACGAATAGGTGTGATGGATTTCTATACACCGGGTGCATATTAAATTCATGTAAGTGTATAATTCTAATTATTATGACATATTCAGATATAAATTCTATTTATAAATATTAATATTAATCAAAACATAAATTTTAAATCTAGATTTTATTTCTTAATTTTGAATTTGAATTATAAAATATAAAATGATTACTCCATATTAAATATTATTTCTTAGTTTCCAGCTGATTCAAGGTTAGTACAAGTGATTCTAACAACCATCAGAGTAACAAGTAACTATGTATTTGTTGATTCTTACAACAAATACATAGTTTCATTGGTGAATAAGGGTGAGTACTGACAAAATATCTTATAATAAAAAAGATTATTTTTATTGATTATTTTAATAACATATCTTTTTGCATTTCAGCTTTATCCAGTCGATAACAAGGTTCTCTTGTCTGGTATCTCTTTTTTATATTGTTAGCTAATATAAATAAGAAATACCGGAAAAAAATTATTTCATGAAAGATAAGTATAGCATTGATAATTTTAAAATATAATAATTAAAACCTTTAAAGCTGTTTTTCTCAAATATTGAATTTTTAAAATTTTAGGTGCTGCCCCGTAAGATTTGAGCTGAACCGCTGGATAGATTTGACTTTTCCAAACTGATTTAACTTCAATATTAGCATCATTCTCGCGTGAATGGAGAGATTTGAAATCGAATGACAAGAAGTTGTTAAAAAATCCAAAAATAAGGTAAAAAAATAAAAATTTATTTTATAAATTAATATTTTTTGTTGAAAAGTAAAAAATTTTTTGCGTTTTAGGAATTCCCTCATTCTCGCGAAAATGATACTAATACTGAAGTTAAATCAGTTTGGAAAAGTCAGATCCATCCAGCGGTTCAGCTCAAATCTTATGGTGGAGCCATTATAAGAACAAGAATTCATCGAATGATTATGGGTCTACAGCTAAAGCAAAATGAGCTTATAAAAGCTTAAAATAAAGGTATTTTAGTCTACTTTCAAATATTATTTCCATTCACAAAGAATTTAATTAAATCTAATTAATACATATCTTTTTTTACTAGCAGGGGAAAAAGGTGTTTTGTGCCCTTAAATGACAGCTGTTGGTATATATTTTCCTCAAGTACAGCTGACCTCTTGCTACTATTCTATCATAAAAGTATCTAACCGTCTCTGAATTTTGGTTTGTTTTATAACGGTAGGAAGAAATGTTCTTTCTAAATTTCAGTAAGAGTTTGGCTTTGAACAGAGCAACACGTAAAAAATGACTCATTATGATTTACGTGAGTCGGTAAAATCGGAGTTACTGAACCTTTTATTATCTACTACCTACGTGCTCAATAACTCTAACTCGAAGAGAATTTGTGTTGATCTTGAATATAGTGGTGGGTACTATCACGAAGTTATTAAACTAGTTTCTTCAGGCAGCTCGCACAAAAGTTTCTCTTGATCGTCGTAGCTGGGATATTCTTGAAGATCAATTTGACACCACAACAGCTTATTTTCACAATTCTTATTTTTTTATCAAGATTTCGGAAGATCAACTAATTTGTTTTTTACCAAACATGATTTGAATCTTACGATACCAATGAAAATCTATAAAAGACTTCAACCAAACGAAATACACAACTCCGCGGAAGAAGAAGAAACTCCTGGGTAATCGCTTTGCTAAAACAGAAAAACTTTCAAACATCCAGTAGACATAGTCATGTAGCAGTCAACATTTGAAGGAATCGTCAGCAAAGCCTTTTGGTAGATTTTCTTCTCAAGGATCTAAACGAACGTGTCGGTAAGGTCAATCGTACTACTGATCATATACTGGACTTTAAAAAAAATAAACTTGAATAAAAAGGACTGAATAATGCCAAAATAATCTTAAACGACTATAAATCATTTAAACAATATTGTTCTATGAATAATGCTGAATTAGGATATTCCCATACAGCATAAGAGATTTCACTGAAATATTTCGAAATATTCCACTGGAATATTTCAATGGAACCTTCCATGCAAATTCTAGGAAGTCTTCACAGAATATTTCAAAATATTCCACTGGAATCTTCCATTGAAAGCTTCCAGGAAGGTTCCATAAATATTTCGCTGAAAGATTCTGGAAAACTTCTAAATCGTACAGCGAAACATTACATGAATCTTTCAGAAATATTCCACAAAATATTTCACAGAAAGATTTCAGTAATCTTCAGGTGAAATATTACATGAAAGATTCCAGGAAGATTCTATCAACATTTTGCTGCAAGATCACGAAAAACTTTCAATTCGTACAGCAGAACATTACATAAATCTTCCAAAAATATTCTACGAAATATTTCACAGAAAGATTTAAGTCATCTTCCAGTGAAATATTGCATGAAAGATTTCAGGAAGATACTATAAATATTTCGCTGGAAGATTCCGAAAAACTTTAAAATCGTACGGCATAATATTACATAATTAATCCAGAAATATACTACAAAATATTTTACAGAAAGATTTAAGTAATCCTCCAGTGAAATATTTCATGAAAGATTACAGGAAGATTCCATAAACATTTTGCTGGAAGTTTCCGAAAAACTTGGAAATCGTACAGCGAAATATTACATAAATCATCCAGGAATACTCCACGAAATATTTCACAGAAAGATTTAGGTAATCTTCTAGTAGAATATTGCATGAAAGATTCTAGAAGGATTCTATCAAGTTTTCGTTGGAAGGTTGCGCGGAACGTTACGGGAGATTCCCAGTGACACCGAAAAAGGATGTTCATTATATGGGAGTTTTATCCCCAAGCGGTTGAAAGATACCTTATTTACTACATAAGCAAAAGGGTCGGCGCTTTGTTGTATACAGTCAAAGCGAATATGTAAATGCCATTTTATAACTAAATGTCAATGTTTATGTATGCGTATATGTATTGATGTATAAGTATAATGTGTTATTATACAATATACTATCCCCTCACAGCATTTCATAACCTTTCATGAAATATTCTAGAAATGTTTCGTGGTGTATCTCAAACTCTGATACTTCATCGAAATTTTCCAAAAATCTACCAGGGACATTTTATGAAAAATGTGAAATTACCCAAACCTTCCATTGAAATATTCTTAAAATCTTTCAAGAATATTGCATGAAAAAAAAAAAGTTCATTTTTTAAATAGTATTTACATTTTTTAATATAATTTTTATTAGAGAATTTATTTTGCAATTCAATTAAATTAACATTCGAATAAAAGCATTTTTTATTATTACAATCTCTAATTTTAGTTTCATTAATTTAAAAGTAATTGTTATTTTATCCAATCTCTGTAACCAACCAAATGAATACTGTAAAAAAGCTTACCTTTAAAAAGGTATATAGTGGGCAAGTATGCTCAGCGATTTATTTTAAGAGGAGGTCACGCATCTCTGTCCTTTTCTAATCAAAGAATTGAGTTTTTTACAGAAACTAATAACTTTAGCAAAAAATGAAGAGAAAGCCGCATCTCGTAATAAAAAAAAGCAATATTTTTTTGATAAGAAAGAATTAATTTTATTGCTTCGTTTTCAAGAAAACCTTGAAAAACTTAAATCATAGAGGTTAGGGTGGACAATTTGGTTTTTCAAGGTTTTCTTGAAAACGAAGCAATAAAATTAATTTTTTCTTATCAAAGAAAATATTGCTTTTTTTGATACAAGATGCGGCTTTCTCTTCATTTTTTTAGAAAGTTATTAGTTTTTGTGAAAAAATCATTTCTTCGATTAGAAAAGGACAGAGATACGTGACCTCCTCTTAATTAATGATTTTAACCATTTCGATGTGTTTAACATACTATAAACTATTTTTAGTAATAAAATCAAACCTTAACATTAGAATTTCATGAAATCATGAAACAAATGTCAAGTGTTTTTTTTTATAATTGAATTTTTATGCGTCCACAAAATTGAGCTATTTATTTAATATTTGAAACTATCAAATCTTCATATTGGAATTTCATGAAATCACGAAACAAATGTCAAGTATATGATACAGGTGATAAAACCATGGCATCTAGACCATAACTTTTAGCAGAAGATTTTTCAAATTTTTGCCTTTATAAATGAACGTATGATTTCACTAACAAAATTGTATCACTTCTTGTTATCTTTTCTCTTATTATTTATTTAAAAGTGTTCTGAAATTTTCTTAATCTTATTAAATATTCACAAAATTACTTGCCAGGCCCGTGGATAAATATTTCATTGGTGAAATGCCAAATGAATGTATGTTCTAACATTTCAACCAGAAATTATAATAGGTGTAACATACAGGTATTATGAAATTAATTGTACTAACTAGGAGAGAGTCAGACCTCCGGATCACGGATTTGGTTCAAACTTGAAGATAAGGTTTGAAATCTAGTAACTTTTTCAGTGATTTTCTTTAATTGTCTGTAACTAGGGAAATATTAAGCATTAGGGTCTAAAATTCTGCCTTTCTACATATTTTGACACTTGAAAACTTATCTTCAAGTTTAAACCAAATCCGTGATCCGGAGGTCTGACTCTCTCCTAGTTAGTACAATTAATTTCATAATACCTGTATGTTACACCTATTATAATTTCTGGTTGAAATGTTAGAACATACATTCATTTGGCATTTCACCAATAAAATATTCATCCACGAGCCTGGCAAGCAATTTTGTAAATATTTAATAAGATTAAGAAAATTTCAGAACACTCTTAAATAAATAATAAAAGAAAAGATAACAAGAAGTGATACAATTTTGTTAGTTGAAATTACACGTTCATTTATAAAGGCAAAAATTTGAGAAATCTTCTGCTAAAAGTTATGGTCTAGATACCATGGTTTTATCACCTGTATCATATACTTGACATTTGTTTCGTGATTTCATGAAATTCCAATATGAAGATTTGATAGTTTCAAATATTAAATAAATAGATCAATTCTGTGGACACATGAAAATTCAATTATAAAAAAAACACTTGACATTTGTTTCATGATTTCATGAAATTCTAATGTCAAGGTTTGATTTTATTACTGAAAATAGTTTATAGTATGTTAAACACATCAAAATGGTTAAAATTATTAATTAAAATAAATCGCTAAGCATACTTGCCCACTATATACCTTTTTAAAGGTAAGCTTTTTACAGTATTCATTTGGTTGGTTACAGAGATTGGATAAAATAACAATTACTTTTAAATTAATGAAACTAAAATTAGAGATTGTAATAATAAAAAATGCTTTTGTTCGAATGTTAATTTAATTGAATAACAAAATAAATTCTCTCATAAAAATTATATTTAAAAATGTAAATAGTATTTAGAAAATAAACTTTTTTTTAAATTGGGATCAGAATATTTCTTGATCGATAATTATAGAATGCTTTATACAATAGAATGTGTATTTTTTTTTTTCATAACGTGCTCGACTTTATGTATAATATTAATTTATTTATATATGACTGCCTAATAATAACGCAATAAAATATTGTAAAATATATTACTACTTCATTTCCTATTACTACTTTATTTTTATACTTTTGTAATTTTAAAAGTTAAATTTATCATTTTTCTACTACTATTATTTAGCTATGTGTTTCAAGATTCTATAATAAATATCAATTATAAAATATGAATTTTATTCATTTATTAATACTTACACTATTGTCAGGATCTAGTTTACATGATTGAACAATTTCACAATGTTATTATAATTAATAGTTATGCAACATAGTTAAATTTTATTTAAAAATAGAAGGAATTTAATTTAATTTCAATTGACATCTGTTTGATTTTCAAAAATAAATTAAATCACTACTTAAAAACACTAGTTTTTAATAAAAAGAGATAATGGATTTGTTTTTTATATTTATACATACATATATGTACATGAAAATAGATTATTTAGGTTTAAAAAAATTATATCATTATATTAATATTCGTATTGCAACTTTATCACATTAGCATTATTTTTTAATGATTCATCAATTATTTAAATTCTTCTTTGATACGAGTGCATAAGATCTGGGAGATAATGCTCTTTCCATAATTGGAATAATGTTTGCTTCAAAATTGTGTTTATTTAAAAAACATAATCTATCAACAACAAATAAAGATTCAGCTGCATATTGTAAAATTAACTGTAAAGCTGTATATAATTCCACATCTCTTTGTTTCTCTAAATTATTTTCCCATAATAAAGTTGTTTCATTTTTTATTTTACTATTCCAAGAAATTTCACATTCTTTTAGTTTGTTATCGCAAGTGATATTCTTTATATATTTATATCGATTGATAAAATCTTCTAAATAATTGTCAAAACTGGAACACTGTGATTTTCTTGTACCTTTTTGAACAAATTTTTTAAAATGAAGATTATCCAAAAATAAAATTTTGATATATTGAAAGTTATTAAAATTTATAATTTAAAGTACTTACTTTTAGCTCCATACAATTCCAAAAAAGGTGCGAAAAAATAAAAAGAATGTTCACTTTGAGCTTTAACGCTCATTCTAAGCCATCTATCCGATGTTTCTTGACAAGCAAGACGATTTTCATATCCATATATATTTGAGATGTACATGCACGTAGATCACCACAAGCGTAAAGACTAATTAGACAAACATTTCCTATTTCTCTAAATTCTTTTTCGACAGTTAATTCTATGTTTCTTGGAGCATTTGTGTTTATGTTATAACATACATATTTTACAAATGGTAATGAATCAGGAAACGTAGTTCTTTTGCCGAAGATTTGCAGTTTCAACATTTTGAGAATTAGATGTCAATCCAAGCAATTTATAGCCATATAAAAAGTTCAATAATTGACAAGTATAACCCTAAATAACAAAAAAAAATAATAAAAAACTACCCAGAGCAAACAAGAGCAACCTAGAAGGTAAAAAGAGCCAGAAAGCAGCCCATCGATCCGTATTCTTGATTCAGCAAGGCCCCTTACGTAAGAACATCAACAATGGTACAAACTGACTCTCTCATTAGTTATGTAAAGTCCTTATTAATCAAACCCACGATCGCTTCAGCGTTAGATGTCTATGTTCTTCCATATATATGTGTTTAACGTCTCATGCTCATAATTCATTTAACCTTATTGCTAGCTAATCACTCTTCCGTAAGTGAGAAAAGTTCAATAAATTCGTTAAAATTAAGTATTTAAAACCTTGACTATACTCCCACGACCCTTAAAAATATTAAAATCGTTTATCATTTACATAATGCCTAAATGTTACTAACCAGCTTCATTAAAAGTCTCATAGTCATTTTACTAACTTTGCTATTATTCACAGAACTTTTTCTTTCAGTCCAAAAGTATAACTAAATCAATTAATAACTTTTATCTTTTACTTTATTAATTTAAATTTGTTTTAAGTACATTGAATAATTTTAATTATTTTTTTACATGATAGTGCATTCAGCTTCACTGGTGCTATAAACTTTTACTTAACGATAAGAATTAACAATAAAAATTAAAAATTAAAAAAAAACATTTTAAAAACACGCTTTTATAATGCAGAAAATACACTTAAAAGTATTAAATAAATTAATTTACTTCCTTGAAAATACTTTTATACAGTTCATTGCAATAAAAGTAATTTCAAGGAAGTAAATTAATTTTTCGCCATATCCTGCCCAAAACGTCCCTGCGTCGAAAAACAAAAGTCATAGTTTCGGTCCGGGTATGGTGAAAAATAGTATACACTCCACGGGAGGTAAAATGGCGACCCTATAGCACATATTTGCCACCCTCGCCTTCAGCTCGAGGTGGCAATTATATGTGCTATGGACTCGCCAATACTTTACCTCCCTTGGTGTGTAATATACTATATTTATTACTTTTTAGTGTATTTTCTGTATTATAAAAGCGTGTTTTTAAAATGTTGTTTTAAATTTTTTATTTTCTACTTTGTAGTTAAATTTGAAATTTTTATGAGTAATTTTTTTAAAAGCTTGTATTTAATTGTATCTTTTATACATTCCCCTATCCCCTATACATTTCCATATCCCCTATACATTCCCCTACCCCCTATACAGTCCCCTATATATTCACCTATCCCCTATACAATCTCCTATCTCCTATATATTCACTTATCCCCTATACATCCCCATATTCCCTATTCCCTATACATTCCCCTATCCCCTATGCATTTTCTACAACTATCAACTCAACAACATTCTATCAACTCGTTTCGACTAAAAGATAGCCTCCCCACTTAAACTTCCTCGAAGATGACTTAGCGCACCCATCATCGCCGGCCTGACAACGGATTATTGCATTGTAATCGAAGATCAAGGTCTGTGTAAAATTTTAGAAATTTCCATTGACAAAAAGTGCCTTAAATCGAGCGTGCAAGATTTGATTACAGACAGACAGACGGACAGACAGACGTGAAAGCAAGCTTAATAAAAGAGTGTAAAAAAAAATTTTGCTGTAATAAAGAATATTAATATTACTAGTAAAATCAAACTGTGCATCGTAATAGCACCAGAGCGTCATCTTCGAGTAAGTAATCAGTTTTCATTTAATTCAATGACTTTCAACATAAAATTGTAATAATTTTTTTTTAGTATGAATGAGATATGATGTAAGAGCGAGTTATGAGTGTTTTTTAATAGCATAGATTAAAGATTTTTTCTTTATTATAAAATTACTTTGGGGTAAGCCAGTCGCAGCATAAATAGTTTAGCTCCTACACATACAGCGCGCTATATCCACAACCTAATTAAACATTTTATTCAAGAATATCAGCAATTGCAGAAGAAAATGATATAAATAAAAATGATCTTTGTTACACTTAACATCGACGTAGATAACACTGGCTATCTTAGGTTAAGTCCTCTTTTTTCTAATTTAGCTTTTAACTTTTTGCGTTCCCTTTTACGAAAGTATCCGATTCCAACTTATACTTCCGTTTGGAAGGGGGGGGGGGTTGTAACATGGCCATTACTTAAAGCTTGTTTTTATAATGAAATAGTATATGCGGAAGAAGAAAGACATTAAATTCGCGCGCGGTTAAGAGAGAGACAACGCCAGTCAACCTAAAGCCAACCCCAAGCGTGCGTAGCACATAACTATACACCTAATATACAGCACAGCAATGTAACACAGCTTAGCCAACGTATCTAATATACGTATAGCATGACTCTAGCAGTTAAATAGACGGAAAAGGTGAGAGCATAAGGTGGCGCACATAGCGCGGCGCGTGAAGAAGGAAGATCATCCATCTTGAGATGCTCATCCCTTATGTCGGTAGTCCCCAAGTCGATCGACGTTGAGTGTACCCGAACAATGCAGCATATTGTAAAAGGCGAAGCCTGTTAACCCATACGTTGTTTTGCGTTCCTTTTTTCAATGTAAGAAGGAGTGAGATTATTGCGCGAGTGCTTAAGGCATAAATGCTTTGTAATAATCTATATTTTTTTTTCTGTAACGATGAATTCATCGTTTTTCTTATTGCTTGTGCGCGTGTGTGTTGGTGACTACGTCCGCGGATTTAGATAGTGCGTTCATTTTTCTTTTTAACCCCCGTTCTTTCGGATTTTACGTACCCTTACGTGTTAATCAAGCGTACCATTGGCTCTCTTTTCGCCGCGTTGCCTTATATAAATCCAATTAGGATACCTCACGAAGTCGCGTCCGTATCACGCGACTAGCGCCCTTTATCATGTATAGCTTGTGTTTGTATTTTAAAACTTATAAATTTTGTATATTTCAGCTTATTTATTTTTTTGTGCGTGTGTATTTCATAGTGTAATTAATAATCATATTTCTAGCTATCCATTTAGCTACATTTGTGCGGCCACCTGATCCCCACGGTCGTTACAATATAATTTATGAATAAAAAATTAATTAATTGTGATAATTATTGAGTTTGTACCTAATTTTTTTAACTACTGTGACCTATACGTATCGGCAAGAAATGGATTTTTTATCCATTTGAGGTTGTGAATTACAATTTTTTCCGTGGATGGAAAAAATTGCAATATTTATCTTCAGATGGTGTCATAATTAATGAAATATCAAAAACTTTCGATCTTGACCCATAACTTTGCTGAAAATATTTTTTTTGTTCGACTCCAAAAAGTACTATTAAAGGACTTAGATCATATTTCTAATCTAAAGCTAAAACCATAAATTTTTTTAAGTTTAAAGCTCGGATCGTTTGACATTTTTCTCCAATTTTCAAAGTTTATTTTCCAATTTTCAATACTGGGATATGATTTTTTAACCTTGTGAAAAACTTTTTTTGAAAATTCGGAAAGTTTTCAATTTTTCATGTATTTACCATTTTTACGAATATCTTGACTTTCTAGGAATAAAATAGATCCAAAAAACGTATTGAATCACGAAAAATATAAAAAATTCCAACTATGAGGTCCTGCAGCCTCCTGAGTTGACTTTCTAATAATCTGAAAATATTAAAAAACACTTGTGGCATCATTTGAAACATATACTTTGAGTTTAAGAAAAATATATTTTTTGTGCACGATTTAGTAGAGAATCTCCTTATATATGATGTCTATACGTAAATATATATATATATATATATATTTACGTATAGACATCAGTGTGATTTTAGGCAAGACCATGGAACCAATTTTCATATGAAGAGTTGAACGAAACAAATGACTAGTCTATAAACCTGAAAGCAACAGAAATCAAAAATCAAAAGGAATACAAAATCAATATCTTTTTCGCCTACGACCCATGTGCGATGAACATCGGAGGAACTCGTACAGTGATTACTCTAGTCTAAAATACTTTTTTAGTTAATTTTAGTTAAAAATTTAGTTTGAATTTTTTTATTTTTGTACATGTAATTGTTAGTAAAATATTCAATTGTTTTCATTTATTATTCAAAAGATATGTTTTTTTATTTTCAGTCAATAAATTTTATTCTATTTCCATTTAGAGAAACCAATTATTTCAAAAAACTTACACAACAAATCCTTTCTGGGTAACATTTTTTTTAACTGTAAAAAAAACGATGTATTTTTTTGGCTGAAAATAAAACGATACTTGTTTTTAACTGAAAATGAAACACCTCTTTTAAACCAAAAATGAATGAACACCTTCCAAGCGACCGTAGATATTGTATATAATTTAATAAGCTAACATATGAATTTTAATTTTATTTTAATGATTATTAACTTGGCATTGGAGAAACTATTTTTGTATCTAGTCTTAATAAAAGCTTAATTTTATAAAATATTGAAAAAATATCATAAGACAGTCTTGCACTGAAAAAAAAATTTGTTGAATTCAAATGAATTGGTTTACTTGAAATTCATTTACTTGTATCAAGTAAATTTTATCTTGAATTAAATAAAAATTTGTTGAATCAAATAAATATTTATTTGAATATTAAATCTGGATTTACTTAAAACTGGTAAATTAGTAATTTAAATTTAATATATTTACTTAAATATAAAAAATCATTTACTTGAATCAAAAAAACATATTTGTTTAAATTTAAGAAACCACTGTTAAATAAATATTTACTTTAATTAAATAAGTTTAACTTTGAATGAAAAAAAAATTTTTTTAAAACATTTAAAAAACACGCTTTTCAAGAATCGCAAATGGAAAAAAAGCGTGTAAAAATACACTAAAAAGTATTAAATAAATTAATTTACTTCCTTGAAATTACTTTTATACAGTTCATTCCAAAAACTAAGAGAAAATTTTACAACAATTTAAAAAGAAAAGTGTTGGCGCTGAATTCGATGTGGGTTAGAAATGCAGTGAGCCAGGAATGCCGTGAGCCAAGAACCCCATAACGAGAAGGCGAGCTGCCGGTGGCCGGCTGCGATGAAGCTGTTGCGAAAGTTTCATAATTTTTATTTTTTAATATATTTTTATATTTATTTAACTATTATTTTTTAATACTTTTTTATATTTATTTGATTATTACAAATCGAATAAAAATTATTTGAAAAATTTTTGACTTTGGTCGGTATTGAACCCACGACCCTTTGGACGCGAGACAAGCACGTATACCACTACGTCACCGAGCCATCGTACTCGAGAAATTTTAAAACTTGTATAATAGGAATGTATCATAATTTTTATAAATCATTTAGACATTAATAATTATTAATTGTAAATATATATATATATATATATATATATATATATATATAAAAATTTGTCAGCATAAGTGACGATTCATAAATGAAAATGTCAGCATAAGTGTCACTTCACTAAAGAAATAATTTGACTTTATGGGGATGGGTAAATAGAAGAGTAGGATATAATGAAGCTAAATTTTATATTTGCGAATGTGAAAAAAGTTCAATAGAAAACATCGATACATAAAAATATAAGATATGAAGTTATAGAATTAGAATTAATAAAAAAAAGATGGTTTAACGTGACATTCAAAAGCTTACAACGAATCAAACTTATATATTTTTTAAATAAATTAAAAATAGAATAGTAAATAACATTCAAATTTCAAGTTATGATAGTATATAATAATATTTAATAATAATTATGAGCGAATAATAAAAAATAGAATGATAGAATAAACGCTCCCTCTCTGCATTTTTTATTTTTGGGCTTGAGACCAACATATATAAATATATGGCTGCATTAAGAATGTTTTTTTTTATTTTCGCTAAAGAAGTGTACACTTTTTTTTCATTGTCGCTAAAAAAGCTTAAAAATTTATTCATTATTGTCGCTGAAGCATACAGATCTATTGTTTGATGTTGCTAAAAAAATCTCATATAAGCATACAAATTTATTGTTTGTTATCGTTAAAAGGATCTTACAGATTAATTTGTTATTACTACTAAATAATTTTATAGACTAATTATTTATTGTCGCTAATAGAAGTTTACAAATTTAAATTTCATTGTAGTTATAAAAAGCTTATATATTTATTCTTCATTGTCGCTAAAGAAGCTTGTACAGTTGCTTGATATTTTAACTAAAAAAAAGTTTAAATAATTCTAAATATTTATTTAATATGTCGTTAAATTTCACTGTCGCTAAAAAAACTTACAAATTTGTTTTATTACAAGCTTACATATTTATTTTTTATTGTTGTTAAAAAAAACTTATACATTAATTTTTTTTGTAGTAAATAAATATTATTTTATATTTTGTATTTTAACTATCATCAATTTGTTTTTCTGTAACCTTGAAAAATAATCATTTTATATTGAGAATATTGTATTTATTAATGTAATGAAATAAAAATATTAAATTATTTAATTTACCTTATTTAAAATTATTTCATTTGCTAATATAAGTTCTTCTTACTCCATGTTTTCATCATTTAATACTTTAGTGAATTCCAATCTTTTTACTTTTAATATATATGTAATATCTATAAAATTTATATATATATATATATATATATATATATATATATATTGTAACGTTTTTATTTCCCGCGGGTGGGAAATATTACGTCTTTACCTCCTGTTGCCAGACGCTTCAGTGAGTGACCAAGGTTCGAAGCAGGAGGTCGGTTAGGACGGACGGTGGAAAGATGAAGGATAGTAAACGGGTTGACACGTTTGTTTATGCTAAGGAGTACCAGAGCTTTATTGTACTCTAAACTCATATCTTACAACGACGTATAACAATAACAATAAAAAGTAATAAACTAACCTTAATTATATAAACCAAAATAACTAACCTAATATGTGTACGCGAGATACAAATGAATAAAGATTGAATTTAATATAAGCCACTTGACGGCTTTTATGCGCCTCTTGTTGGCGACGAAAATAAATAAAATCAAAAGTAATAGAAATAAACTTTCCTTTAATAATAAGTCAGATTAGACTGACGGCGGTTAACGGCCTGGACGATTCTAATAAACAAACAAAGTTATAATAATTATAATATTAATAACCTAATCTAATAACGGTGGGTGGACGACACCCTTAATGCGGTAACGGAATACGGCTGAAAAGCCTATGATTCTCTAATGCGCGACCAAATGCACATAAATAGAGTAATCCTGGCTTGCCTTTTCCGGCGGCGGCAATGGGTGGGAAGCACCCTTAATACTAACTTAATGCTACGGTTATAACGGGTGGTAAAACACCTTAAAGTTGCTACGAACTAATCTTAGACTAAATATCTTATATACGGGTCAGCGCGGCGGCTCGGCGGTATATAATGGTTCAGCGTAAATCAGCCTTAATATCAAATGTTAAATAATGATTAATTAATATTAAATTTATAAAGTTTCTACTTTATCAACGGCCGGTACGGCGGCTCGGCGGTACAGACTAAAACAATCTTACATTAAATTAAACTAATCTATTTACAACGCAGTCGGTACGGCGGTACGGCTGTACGGCGGTACGGCGGTGCGGAAGTGCAGTGGCGGTTCTCTCAGTCGCATTTTATCTAAGCCAGCGAGCGCACTCGGCAAAGATTAAACGCGGCTCGACTTGCTTCTATTGGTTAGACACATTAGAGCGAGCGAGAGAGTGGCTTTTCTTATAAGGCGTGGGAGCCCCTTATAAGAATGCCAGTACTGTATGCTGCTTTCTCTCTCTAGGCCAGCGAGCGCACTCAGCTAAGAGAGAGGGAGAGCACAGTCCCCAATGCCTCGACTCTTCGCTGAGCCTTAGCTCTTATATCTCCTCGAGCTCGCTGTTCCTCTTGTGGAAGCAGCAAAAACTGACGGCACCTGGCGGTTGAGCCTGTTACTATCGTGCCTCGCGGGAGATTTGAATATTCGGTCTGCACGATTATGAATAATCGTTGCAATATATATATATATATATATATATATATATATATATATATATATATATATATATATATATATATATATATATATATATATATATATATATATATATATATATATACACGGTGGGCCATTTTAATCTTCGCACTCAATTTTCTCCGAACCTACTGTAGCTACAAAAAAAAGGTCAAGAGCAAAATTGACCGTAACAGAAGGGGCCTTTTAACTGCGCCCTTGGTTTTGACCTTGAAGTCCAATTTCAAGGTCATTTGAAGGTCAAAACCATTTTTTTAAATAGAAATACCTATTTTTGACTGCGGATTTGAAAAGAGCGGGCAATTCTAAGATAAGTTTATCCGAGGTCAAAATTGATTTGGTGACCTTTTCAAGGACAAAATCGAGGTCAAATGTCTAAAAATCGATTGAATGCCCTTTTTCTGCATTATCTTGGTTTGCTGATAAATGCAAATGATCTAAGTAGTGTTAAATAGTCATCTTAGTTCCAAGGTAAAAGGATATTGATCATCTTGATCTTAAGCTAAAATTTCAAGGTCATTTTAAGATCAATAATGTTTTTTCGGTAATAGAAATTCCTATTTTAGACTACGAATTTAAAAATATTAGTTAATTTTACGCTAAGATTATTCTAGGGAAAAGTTGATTTTATGACCTTGGGATGGTCCAAAATCATGGTCAAATATTGAAAAACTTATCGGATGCTCTTTATCTGAATTACACTGGTTTCCTAAGACTTTTGGTGTATCGGTATAAAAGAAAAGTTCAAAAAAAATTTGTGCATGGCGAAGGGGGCCTCGGCCTATTTTTGACACTGCAGTTAGAAAAAGTGACACTCAAAGTGATATTTTAAGTTTGTTATGTCGTGAATGGATCTGAAGAAGGTCAATTCAAGATTAAATAACATAATATGCTTATTCCGTCTTTAGCGTTACCCAGGAACAACGACGTGGACGTAATAGGATTGTGTTCCCTTTGGGGTGCTGGATTATCGTGAGTCCTCTTGCCTCTCACTGTTTTAACCACGAAGCAAATGTTCAAAGTTACCTCCATCGTATCGCGACTCGCTTTTCCATTCTACAGTGGAATAGAGAATAGAATTCTATTCTTCGCATGAAACTTGCCGAATAGCGCTGATTGGTTGTTTCTATTACGCATCCTCTATTCGGCAGTCTCTTTTCTACTCATCTGACTGCACCCTTACATATTTCTTTTCTTTAGGGTCAATCGTATAAATGATGACATGTATTGAATTTTATGTTTAATTACAACAGTAAGCATCCATTTATCTCAAATTTCATACTTTACCTAAATTATATTACATATAGATTTTACACATTTTAAAATTTATTTATTTAATTTTAGAATTTTAAAATTGTAAATCATTATTGTAATTAGGAAACAAATAAAAGATTTAACAATTTTAATATATCTTTTAGTAAAGTTTTTGAGAATTACTTGTCAATGTAAATACCAAACCTAGTAATATAATTTTTGCAAAAAAATTATTCAATATTGGAAGATGATTTAAGAAGTTTAAGCTAAGTTTATTAATTTCTTTTATAAAATTGTAGGAGTATTTGAAGACTGCACAAAAATTAAAATAATGATATTGTGTTTAAATACCGAAAAAAGTAGAATGAAATAAGTTTCTTGTATCCAATTCTGTTAAAACATTGCCAGTCCGCGAAAAATGAATTGCATAAAATTGATGGTAACAATGTAAATTTGAAATATATTTTTATAGAAGATTTCTATGAAAATATTTTTTTTTTTACTTAGTTTTTCATATTTTTTTTTATTTGTAAAAGTTAAAATGATTGAACAAAATGTCTTCCTGGAATATAACCTGTAATAATTTGTATTGATCAAGTTTTAACAGAAATATAAATCTCAAATATATAATTTTTAAATAATTTCATCGATAAAAATACTTCAAAAATGTAATTGGATAGGAGGTTTTCTGTTTTTATAAAAATATATGTCAACAGGCAATATGACATGACATAAAAGTTTTATAATTAATTACTAATAATTGAATAATAGCGTTTTTTTAAGAATTAAAAATCAAGTACAAATTATTGATATTGTTAGATGAGATCAAAGAAAATATATGAATATTTTAAAAAGATGTAAAGTAGAATTATCAAGAGATTGGAATCAAATTACAGATGTAAGATGTATAAAAATATATTTCAAATTTTCAAGAAATATAATTATTTGAAAATAAAATTCATATAGTTTCCTTAGATCTTTAGACAGCCTTTGATGCATTGGGCAAGAATAGTTACATTTAAATCACATTTAAAAAAATAAAATCAATTAAAATATTAAACAATGTAAACTAATCAACTGCTAATATTTAAAAAAAAATGAAAACATATAAGATAATATAATTTGATTCAAATTTTTATATTAATTTTTGTAAAATATTATTTTTATTATACTAACCTCGTAATAGAAATAAATATATATGTATATATGTAAATATATATGTATATATGTAAATATATATATATATATATATATATATATATATATATATATATATATATATATATATATACGTATATTTTTTATTTGAAATTCAAATATAAAAATTTAAAATATAAATAATTAACTTTTAATTTTTATTTCAAATATATTTGAAAAAAGTATATGTTTTTTACAATTCTTTTTCAAAACTTGAAAAAAGTCAACAAAATGAATTAGTTAAAATAAACATTTATAATTATATATTTATTGTATTTAAATGTAACTTACTTCATACAGTGATTGGTGGCTCCTTTTATAAGTGTGTATATTTATATACGTTGACATAGATTACATAGGGTATATTTTATTTTAATTTTAATTATATTACACCTATTCTTTAATATTTCCTATTGCAAACATTTTATTTTAAAAATAATATTATTAACTGTAAAGCTATGGATTCGTAATCTCGAGATCACAAGTTTCAACGCTGATACAAGCACCACTGTACGTTGCATGTGCTTTGTTCACAAACGCACTGATGATCTCCGTCGCTAATTAGCATCGCAATAATACCTGAAATACAGCGACGTTACATAAAATTAAAAAAAAGTCAAGTATATTGTTCTCGTTTTGATTATAAAATACCGACATTACAGGTTTCTACATTTATCATTCTTTATCCAAAAATTGTAAAAATATCTCATTATGATTTGGAAAAAAAAGTTACTTTTAGTGATTATGAAAAATAAATTTGTAAGCTTTCTTTAGCAACAACAAACAGCATATTTCTATGCTTATCTGAAGTTTTTTTTGCGACAACAAACAATAAATCTGTATGCTTTTTATAAGCTTTTTTTAGCGACAACAAATAATAAATCTGTACGCTTTTATTAGCTTTTTTTTAGCGACAATAAATAATAGATCTGTACGCTTCAGCGATAATAAGAAATGAATTTGTAAGCTTTTAAAGCTTTTAATGCAACCATATATTTTTATGCTGGTCTCAAGGCCAGAAATCTTTTATTAAGATAAATATAGGCCAGTCAATTTAGCTAAAAAATGGCTGATATTTGCAAAAAAGTTTAACAGTAAACTGACTGCACAATTATGTAAAGTAGGTTTGTGGGAGTAAAATATCCAAAATGGCCCCAACAGATGTTGTCCGTTTTTGTTTAAACAATGTTTAAACATTGAAAATTGACATTTTTTCTCTTTATCTGCAAATATTTCTGGAGCTATAAAAGTTATCATATTGGTCCAATGAGATAAAATGTAGGTTTTTTGAAGACCTTTAAAATGAATTTTAAATAGAATAGATAAATAGATATCCCTCTACAGAATGTATATTTCAGATTTTTGATTAAGTGATTAGAAAGTCCTAAAACATTCACTTAAACATTGGATCTTTCGCTTGGGCGCATGAATTAACGTTAGTAGTGGGGGAAACTCATAACGAAGGGGAAATGTATAGCGGGTTGTCTGCCTAGCATGCCTACCTGCTTGGTTTCCCCCACTACTAACGTTAATTCATGCGCCCAAGCGAAACCAAGCAGCTAGGCATGCTAGGCAGACAACCCGCTATACATTTCCCCTTCGTTATGAGTTTCTCCCACTACTAACGTTAATTCATGCGCCCAAGCGAAAGATCCAATGTTTAAGTAAATTTTTAATGACTTTCTAATCACTTAATCAAAAATCTGAAATATACATTTTGTAGAGGGATATCTAAACTTTCAGAATCGATGTTGAACATTGTAAAAAGTTAATCGTGTGAGATAGAGTGGCCTACCCTGGTAGAAAATGTCACTGTTATTTGGTCATATTTTGACCAGTTTTAGAAAAAATGACCAAGAAATGACCAATATTAATGAGAAAATAACCAATTTATCCGCTTATTGACGACGGTTAATAGTCAAAAACTGTTATAAATATGATCAATTATAAAAATAAATATAAAAATAAATTAATGTATTATTTATTATATTATTACAATAAATAATATATTAATTTATTTTTATTATTAAATATTATATTAAATCATGAAACAATATTAATATCAAATAAAATTTGTAACAACAAATATAACTTTTATCAATTATTTTTAATGAGAAACGAGTTCGATGAAAAAATTAAATCTATGTATCCCATTTACGATATTACATCAGTTAGTGTGTTTGACAAATTTTTTCTAAATCACAGTCTTGAGAACTATATCACAGCTTTCTTCAACAGTTAATTTATTTTCACTGCAACCATTGTTTACACTGTTTTTAATAACCTCAAATTTTACACTTTCCACTCTTCTCCAATAGACTTGTTAAACTTATTGACTTGATAATACATTAGTCTATTTTCTTCCTTTTTTTTAAATTTTCTTTTCTTATTTGAAGACTCCGTACTTTACAAAAAATGAACTACTTTATTAATTTGTGTCTGTTTTGCAGTTCTCTCAAGTTTTGGAAACTCTACCACTTTTTCTCTCTTCCTCGTTTTCTCTTTCTCTCTCACTCTCTTTTAGCGTACTTGCAAGGCAAGGTCAAAACAGAGTCATGGCAGCCTGAGAACTAACCTTAAATCGCTAAAATATTTATTTAAAATCTCTGTCATTTTTATTATGCTGTAACATAATTTTTAGGCTTTTTGTGATCCATTTTAACTTCACCGTATTAGCAAGTTAATTTTTGTAAAGAAATTCTCTTCGTTGAAGAAAAGAAATATATCTATAAATTTATTTGCATAAAGTATATATCTATATATATTAGCAATTTCACCATATTTTGGTCATTTTGTGATTAAAAAAGTAGTCATAAAAAAATGACTAATAAATGACTAATGGCCATTTTTGAATGGTCTATTTTCTACCAGGGTAGTGAAAATTAATTGCTTATAACTTATAAGTGTTATTATGGAAAAACTATAAGTTCTACAGGATTCTGCTTGCGTATGCTTATTGTGCACATTAAGAACTATTTATTGACACAAGCCCAATTCTTAAATCATTAAATTAAAAAAGTTATGAATTTTTTTTAATTTAACCCTTTTTCGTGGTTTTTTGCATTTTTCTCGGAAACTATAAATGCAATTAAAATGGTTAAAAATTCATTTTAAAGGTCTTCAAAAAACCTACATTTTATCTTATTGGACCAATATGATAACTTTTATAGCTCCAGAAATATTTGCAGATAAAGAGAAAAAATGTCAATTTTCAATGTTTAAACATTGTTTAAACAAAAACGGACAACATCTGTTAGGGCCATTTTGGATATTTTACTCCCACAAACCTACTTTACATAATTGTGCAGTCGGTTTGCTGTTAAATTTTTTTACATGAAAAAATCTAATTTGACTGGACTAATATGTAAACATCTTATTTCTAGTTAAAAAAACATGTTTCATTTAAATACAAGTGTTAATAAATTACCTAAGGATATTAAGCTAAATTCATTTTGTAATTTATAATTTACTTTTGTAATTAGTAAATTTTTGCAATAATAAAAATGAGAATATTATATATTCATCTGAATAAAGGAAACGCAGAGAGGAAGCTTTGTATTATCAATTAGTTATGTTTGCAATTATATTAATGAAATATTAATGATAATAATTTTTTTTTTCATTATTAAAATTCAATATTAGAATATAAATGAAATGCAGCAAAAAAACTTTATATTATCAATTAGTTACAGTTACAATTATAATAATAAAATATTACTAATTATAATAATATTTAATTACTTATATTTGTTATTATAATAATAGAATATTATCAATAACAAGAATATTTTTTATTACTAATTACTAAAACGTAATATCATAGTGAGGGAAGGGCATAATGAGGGGGGGCTATACAAATTGAGGGGGGCATATTGAGGAGGCTGTGGGGGCTATCAAAATGGGGGGGGTAGGGGACTGGGGGCCTTAGTTACGTTAATTTTGAAATGGCCATTTATAAGAGGAATTAGAACGTAATTTGAGGGGGCTGTACGGACAGACATTTGAGGGGGCTGAAGAGGGAGGGGGTCAGTTGAATCTTGTCTTACGACTATATATAGATATATATATATATATATATATATATATATATATATATATATATATATATATAAACACACTTATATATGTATATACGTATAGACTTAGAGATTAAATATAACGATGGTTACAACAAATATTAACTATAATTTATTAGCATTATCTAAGTCTATAATATAGTTGTAAAAGTTAAAATAACTTGAAGAAAATAATAGTGATCCACTTGATTTTCACCATTCTAATGCATGCATATAAATACATCCATCGTAGGTTTTGAGGACCTTTGATAGATACAACGTAGACTTTGGGGACCTTTTGAGAGATTGAGGACCAGGTCCTCAATCTCTCAATGTTATTTGTATATCTATATATATATGAATTAAGATTCTTACACGAAATAAGAAAAATTATTTCTTCAGGTGAAATAAAAAAATTCTCGTATATTTCGAAAAATTTGTTGTGAAATAACCTTAAGGTCCTTTATTTTAAGGGCTACATACATTTCTATATGAAAAGAGGAATTATTTTTCTAGTTAAAAGTGAGAAAATTTTTGTAAAAAAAAAAATGTACTGTAAAATGACCTTAAGGGGTTTCCTCATACCGACACAGAGATCTACCTTATCTACATTTGAATTATGCATTTAAATAAAAATTTAACTATTTTTGACTAAAATTCATAAAAGAGGCACATTCTTAACATTCTAAAGAATTTATTGCAACGTCAAAAGACAGAATTAAAGTGAAAATGAAGACAAAAACTCCATAATACGATTATTCATAACCACATTGAAAAGTTAATCGTATTAAGCAGTTTTCGCCTTTATTTTTACCCTTATTTTGTCTTTTCACGTTGCAATAAATTCTTTGGCATGTTAAGAATGTGCCTCTCCTACGAATTTCAATCATGAATAGTTAAATTTTTATTAAAATTCATAATTTAAATGTAGATAAGGTAGAACTCTATGTCGGTATATATAGGATTCCCCTTAAGGTCCCCAATCTCTACGTTACATACGTTTATATAAATTTGCATGAAAGATTCACATGCAATGAGAAACTTTGTCTACTTTTTTTTTTTAATTAGAAATAGTTTAATTTTGTTGCTATTAGTAATTTTATATTTAAATATATTCATAAGAACAGTAATAATATGTTTTAAAGTATAAAATAATAAGTTTTAATTTATTAATATAAATATTTGAAAATAAAGCTATGCGGAGAGCTATCAGCCATTTGTATGCTCTTCGAAACTAAAAGAGATAGAGATCCGGAAATTGGCATGATGGTTTGTTGTACTTAATTGGTGAAAAAGAAAGGTATTCCAAACTCTAAGTACTTTACTTCTATTCTACATAGTTCATGCTCTCATAAAGATACATACATTAATACTTGTATATTTCATAAATACTATAATTAATGGTTTATAAGATTGAGCAGTTGTAATATGTTCTTAACAATGAAAGAATAGTTAAATCTTACGGCTCAAAACTATTTTATAATCAAATATATTGATAATAACAATCAAAACATCATTTTGAGTGTATTAATGTTTGTTTCAGAATTTTTAATTTAATCAATAAAAAAAATTACTATTATTCATTTTTCATATCTCAAAAACCAAAAGAGATGGAGATCTGAAAATTGATGTATAACTTTGTTATGTTTAATAATTAATATAGAAGTTAAAAATTTAATTTAAATCGTTTTTACAGTATATTTAATAATAAAAACTTGAATCCTATTGCATTTAACGATTCTATTTTTAAGTATATCTATTGAAATAATTGGAAATTATTGATTGGTCTCAATAAGGATTCTAAATTTTTTTAATTTATTTTGAAGAAAGAAACTGTCCTTGTCTTTTAGTTTCAAATAGAGCTCTAAAATTCTTCTTTTAAACTAGTAAAATATAAATATTAAAAAAAAAATGGAAAGATGATATTTGAATTATGTTTGTTAATATTAAGTTCAATCTATTTGAAAAAAAAATATGAATTACTATAATTATTTCATTGTATGTGGATGATGATATCTCCAACGAGCGCTCTACAAGTCACAATCAATCATTCACATAATTCTTACCTTCTCAATATGTATATTTAACAAATTTATCGATAGAAAATCAGACATTGCATAAAAAATCTTTCTAAATCTTTGTTTTAGCAAGAGCCTCTTAACTTCAGAACATTATTATATGCACACACATTCCTTGAAATAGCAAAATGATGTGAACAGTGATCAAAATCTCCAGACGATGGAAGGTTCTTGAAAAAAGAACATACTAATTATTTTACATTACGGATTAACCTGCTGAAAATTTAAGATTAACATACGAGTTTATCTCATTATATATTTATAAATACTTATTAAATAGAAACCTTTGTAAGCATTTTGTTTTTTTCAACTCTTATAATGTAAATGTCTGTATTAAAAAGAATAGAATGTACTGTTGCTTAGCTCCACATAAGGGATATTGCCTGAACTCCATAGTAATCCATGAAAATTTATCTCAAGCCAATGATTCTCGCTTTTGTTTTTCTCCAAAAGATTCTTCCATGAATACGATGGTTTGAAAAGATATACCGATGGTATAGCGTCTTCTTCAAGAGGAACGATTGCAACTTATTCAAAAACAAACTTGTTTCAAGAAACTTTAAAGCTTGAAAATCCACCACGCATTTCATCTTTGCGACAAACCTTGTTGACTGAAGCGAACCAGAGAGAAATGAATTTCGTAATCGAGCACCCCTTCTTTTATACATGTGGAAGAGATTGGGTTGAAGGTGGAGGTAAAACCTCAGCAGCTCTCTTCTCTCTACGCGTGCGCGCATACCCCTCACCATTTGACTCGATTCTTTGTCTATGTATATCTCTTCTATTACGTCAACATGCTAGATAATATAGTAACGACAGACACAGTTGTAAGCTATTGTACACTGATAGCTTGGTATACGAGGTCAGTAATATCCATATGTTCAAGATCACGAAACGAGACATCCATGAATTCGACACCTCTGACTACCCGCAGCCGTTCAACATTTCTCCAGCTAACAAGAAAATTGTTGGCCTGATGAAGGACGAATGCAATGGAAACATCATATTGAAATTCGTTAGATTAAGGAGTAAGGTGTACAACATTAGAATTCTGTATGAAAAGGCAATAACAAAAGCGAAAGGAGTGAAGAGTTCGGTGGTTTAGGCAACCATTACTTTTGATGATTGTCTGGAAACTAAAGAGCCTTTAGTTCGCGAGCAGCGAAACATTAGGTTTCATAATCATCAACTGTGCACTAAGAAAGAGAATAAAATCGCTCTTAGTGCGCATGACAATAAGAGGTATCTTCAGGAAGAAACGAAAGTTTTCATGGGGTTAATACCTTGCCAGACCACTAAATCCTGAAGTTGTACAGTAGGAAATTAAAGAGTAAGAAGTTGCTATCGAGCCGCAAGATCCGGAACTGGAGATAACTGCTACTGAGCCGCCGAGACTTGTAGTGAGGTAGTCGCTACCGTACCACCGAGACCTGAGGTGGGTGAAGTCGCTACTGCTTAGGTGTGGAGAACAACTGCTTGAACGGCCGAGCGGTATTCAGTTCGCCACCTCAAGAAAATAAATACTTGGAAGAGCTCATCAGTTAACCAACAAAAAAGCAAACAGTCGCAAAAGATTCAAGGTTTAAACATTTCTTCAATTGAGATAAGTATAATTTTTTTTTTCAAATGATTAAGTTAAATGATTCCTTTTTTTCAAAGTGATTTAGTAGTATTTAAATAAAGTTTTAACATCGTATCAATACAGTATCAATACAGCATTAATAGAGTATCAATACAGTATTAATATAGTATTAATACAGTACCAATATAGTATTAATACTGTTTCGATATAGTCTTAATACAGTATCGATACGGGATCAATACAGCATCAATACAGTATTAATATTATATCATTTCAGCATCGATATAGTATCAAAACATAATCAATATAGTATCATTGTAGTGTATTTGTATTCTTTGTTCTCTCGAGAATAAGGTCACATCTCTACTAGATCAGCTTGTCATATCTCGTCCAAACCTCGCACATCAAACTTTCGACGAGGATAATTACGATGTGCTGGCTCGTAAAGCTCTTCTACTACTTTTTGACGTTGTTCCATCGATGGTTATCGATTGACTGTTTTGCACTAACAGTGATAATGCCTCTTTTATAGTCTCAATTTCCATCTGGCTTTGTACGAATTTCTTATCTAGCCCGTCTCTATGCACCTCTACAATTTCATCCAGGTTATTGAGATTACTTCTCAAACTAGATATTAAATCTAATAATCTTTGAACTTCCAAACGTACGATACGCTGCAAAGTATCTAAATTTAAAGCTTCATTGAGTTAATTAGGTGATGTGAGATTACAAAGTCATTTATTCTCCAAGTCATACTGACTATTAGATGTGATTTTATATCCAACACCTGGAGGTCGTTCGAGTACCCTCGCTTTGTTTAAGATTACGTCCGAATACATCGACGCTCATTTTGATAATGCATAGTGTAGATGTCTACACTTTAATATATATAGCCAACTTCACATAACTCTTCGATAATTGAATGTATCTCATTTGTATGGCTAGGGTTTCCAGCTTCTCTTTCAGGAATGAGTAATCGAAGTCTATCAATAAGTTCGTTTGGATCATCCCAGTATATGTAATCCATTCTCGTATCTTTTCTTGCAATTTTATATCGAGGTAACGATCCTCCTCTTTTTTTTAATGAAAACAAAGGACTAATGATACTGTCGAATTTCTTACTTTTGTACGTACAAATAGACTCATCACTTCTGTAGTGTCGTTTGTGAGCATTAGTAGTTTCAAGAATCTTTTTATAATTTTGCATATCATTAGTATTTATCTGACCTCTGTCGAGATTTTTCGTAATTAAAAATTCTAACAATCCTCCAGTTTTTGGATATTTTTGATCTTTTATACAAATGTTTTTATCTTCGAAAAATAGAGGTGAGTCACCAATTAAGTAACAATTACCTTCCTTGCGCATTCCGTAAACTTTATCTAATTGTTTTGATTGTTTCTTATTGAGCATATGAATGTACTTATTATTATCAAGCAATAAATCATCTTTTTTTTTCTAATTCCTGCTCACTTGTAGCTGATTCAAATTCCGTATCAACTAGTCGAATAGTATCGTTTAATGACGTATCATCATCATCATCAATGGATGAAGAGGAAGGAGAAGAAGACTGTGAGAAGGAGGAATAAGTATCATAGTTTTTGACGATTTTATTTTTATTTTTTGCTATGTCACGTATAAAATCATTATTTTTCTCAGTACTAGCAACGAGTGTCTGAAGAGGATCAACGATGGGTTTGAATGTCTCACCAAATGCTCTTTCAATATACTCTTTTCCAAATTTCAGCAAGTTATATTTTCATTTAACTGCATTGCGTGCTTGCACAAGTTGATGTAGAACATCTTTCTTTTGTCTAATGTCAGCATGTTGACACTTTAGCATACAATGATGAATTATTTTCTTAGGATTATGTGCGCGCTATATTTATAGCAAAACAATCGAAGTCTTTCCTATATCTACCAGAATTGATTGAACTATCTTTTTCGATCATCAAAAATCCGTATTTATCGTCAGTCCAACACTTGGAGCACAATTTTTTGAATTGAGCGTAACTCATGTCAGAATTCACGTGATCGTCGTATAAGTGTCTCAAATTGACGTCATCGTGTCGAAAAATCACCAACAAATTGACATTGTCTCTGATTAGATATTTTGGAATACGAGCATATGATTGACAGAGATAGAAACAATCAACATCCTTGTGTTTGCCCATACAAAAGTAGACTCCGTTATTATCTTGTTTTTCACAGGCTATATCATCAAAAATCATGACTGAATTTGGAAGTGCATTATCGGGGGCTACAACAGATTCTTGCTCACTAAAGGAAAAGTATTGTACACCTTCTAAAGGCTCTAGGAGATCCTTCAAAAACTTGTACTTTGGATGATTGAAAGACTTGGAGTACACATAAAGGTTTTCGAACTTGAGACCGTTGGGATGCGTTATTAGTGCTAGAAGACTATTAGTTTTACCACAATTTGATAAACAGCAAAATACAGCTCGAATGCTGTTTGGAAGTAAGTCTCCATATCTCTTTAATTTCTTCTCATGCTTCACGATAGTATCAAAATTTTCTATCGGTAGCTTAACGGATGGTTCTTTAAAATTCATCATGACAGCACGTCTGACGTACAAATTCGTAAACCAACTATAAATACAGGGCTTTTGTACCCAATGCTTCAGTCTTCATTTAGTCTTCGAAGTGTGATGATCGTATCTAGACAACGACGTGGTCGCGGTTTTGTCAACAAGCTATTTAATAGTCTTTCAATCGAATTTCATATACCCGGCTACCAATACTGTGGACCCGGTACAAGATTAGCCAAACGTTTAGCTAGAGGTGACCCAGGAATCAATCCTCTCCATGGAGCTTGTAAAGAGCACGACATTCCTTATTCACAGAATCGTGAAAATATAGGAGCTAGAAACGCTGCTGATAGAATTTTATCAGAAAAAGCTAATTAAAGAATTTCATCAAAAGACGCTAGCTTTGGAAAAAAGCAGCTGCATTTGCTATTAAAAACATCATGAAAGTAAAGTCTAAATTTAGAATGGGCATGAAGAAGCCTTCTACTACTTTCAATACAATATTAAAGGCTGCATCAGAATCAATTGTTCCTACAAAATGTGCTCGAAAAGCCATTCTGTCGGCTCTAAAAGGTGCACGTAATGCTGTTAAAAAAGCAGGTGGTAAAAAGAATGTAAAAATTCCACGTACTTTACCAGTTCCAAAGAAAGTAGGAGATTTCTTACCATTTTTCATACCAATCTTTGCAGGTTTGAGTGCTGTTGGTGGTATAGCTGGAGGTGCCGCTGGAATTGCTAGAAAGCGGTAAACGATTCCAAAGCTGCTAAACAACAATTAGAAGAAAATAAGAGACATAATATAAAAATGAAAGAAATAGCTTTTAGTAAAGGTCTTTACTTGAAACCATATAAGACTGGTCTTGGTCTTTATATGAAACCAAAGAATTCTTTAAAAAAAAAAGATCCTCAAAGTAAAATTACCTCAAAGAGCACTCACCGATGCTGATCTCATCAAGTATGCAGAAATCTCAGATTTTTGAGAAGTATTCATGAGGAATGCTATGCCTATTAGCGGGCCGTGCTATAAAGAATCAGCTATTGTTAATCTCGATGATGCGGATGGATCCGGAACGCAATGGGTATCATATCGCTAACGAGGAAACAATGTTGTGTATTTCGATAGTTTCAGTGATCTTCAACCTCCTTTGGATTTGATGACATATCTGAGAGTAGACAACATCAAGTACAATCCTGAGAGATATCAAGACTCTGATACTTTTAACTGCGGTCATCTTTGTCTCAGATTTTTGAGCAGTACTCTTGATATATAAAGAAAAGAGTGATGAGTATTTGTTCATTATAGGTTCAACAATCATGGCAGATTCATTGACTTTGAGTCTTTCAGGCACATCGTCTGTACTGGAAGAAGAGTATTTTGCACCGATTGAACTCTCACCTGACAAGAATTACATTTTCGGATTAGTTGCTTTCATGACATTCAATTCTATACCTAATATCGACAAGGGTATTAATTTATTCCACGTTAGACAGGAAGAAATTGTTTTATCGACTGGTAGTTATGAAATCGAAGATATAGAGAACTATCTCAGTGAAATACTGCCGTCAATAGACAGCAAAACATATATTAATCAGTATTAAACCAAACAAGAATACACTTCGCAGTAAAATAAAATGCAATCATCCGATTGATTTTCGACCAGAACATTCGATAGGATCTTTATTAGACTTCGCAAAACGTGTTTTTCCTGCTGGCGTAATAAATCATTCAGTTTTACCTGTAGCTATCCTGAAGGTCAACGCTCTTCGAGTCGAGTGCAATATCGTCTTTGGTGCCTATATAAACGGTCGACGAGTGCACACGACACAGGAATTCTTTCCTGCAGTCCCACCAGGATATAAGATCATTAAAGTTCCATCACAGGTCATTTACCTTCCAGTCATCGTCAAGAGCATAGATCATTTACAAGCAGTCCGAGCCAATGCTGAAAAAATCAGATTATATCAATCACATGCCACTGATAGTCATTAATGGTTCAAAACGAAATGATTCTCTGAAGAGTGCACCTGTTGATGTTCGTCTTGAATTCGAGACCAAACAAAACTTTCCAGATGGAACTTCAGCTTACTGTCTAATCTTACATGATCGAATTATAGAATACAACACCAGAAGCGGTGATATCAGAAAATTAGTCTAAAGGAGTTAGGATAGTCTGCGCAGTAGCCACGGCTTAACCTCTACTTAAGAGGCGGTCGGAACCAAATCGGTGATTTAGTTCGGTGCTTTTAATAAATGCTTATAATAATTTATTTATTTATTAATATGGTAAAAATATAGTCATTTCCTCTAGTCATGTATATAAAGAATAATTTAAAATAGTTAAAACCACAAAAATATACAAAATATTGTTATAAAGCGAAAAATGACACCTAACAATCGACACGACAGTTTTTTGCATGCGGTATATGTCAAGTCAGTTTGATATTTATAATAAATGCTTATAATAATTTATTTACTTATATATAGTAAAAATATAGTCATTTCCTCTAGTCATGTATATAAAGAATAATTTGAAATAGTTTAAGCCATAAAAATATATAAAATATTATCGGAAAGCGAAAAATGCTGACTTGATATATACCGCAAGTCACCGATTTGGTTCCGACCGCCTTTTAAGAGAACTCCCGAACCAGCTTGAGTCATTTATTCATCAGACTCTGCTAAGTAAACTTAGAATTCTCTATCAAAAGAATATGGATCTTGATAAATTCAACGAGGCAGCTCCTGGACGCGTCCGTCGTGCCTTTGGGAATGTATTTCCCTTGAAGAAAGATCAGACTTATTATGTGAGTGAGTTTAGACCAGTTAAAAAAAAGGATAAGTTTAGATTAATGGCAGTTTAAGATGGCGAATGGCACATTTTTATTTCATCTCGCACATGCAGAGCCTTATAGGAGAATAAGGAGTTTTACTTCAAGTTGAGAGAGGCCGTTCAAAATTACAAGTTGTTTGTGAAGTACTTAGATGATGACAACGGAAAAGGTCTCGAGTTCTCTTTGGCTTAAGCGCTTGGAAGCTAACGGAGAGGTATACGATTCACGGGTGCACTTCCTACTTCTCGGTGTAAGAGGTTTACAAGTGGCGATTCTTTGCTGTACCTCACAGATGGGGGCGAAGGTTAGGGCTTCCATCACTTCCTATAAAAATCAAACACATCGTGATTCACATTTGTTTCATTATGGGACAGACACCGAGTTTTAACACCAAAAATTCTTTAGAGTGCACTACTCTTCTTCATCCTCATCAAAAATTGAAGAATAAGGAAATAGTGAAGAAAGAGTTCTATGAAAAATATAAATCACAAATACTATCTAAAGATATAAACTATAAGAAGCTTCAGGTGCTCGAATGTGTAGTAGTATAAGATACTGCGTTCAAAGCATTCAATTGACTTTTGGATTCTCCCTAAAAACACTATATCGTTTGTAGCTCGCTTCAGGTCAGTCTTGCCTCCCCTGCGTCAATCTAACATGGGAGAAGTCGCTACTACTGAGGTGGAAAGAGTCTCAAGAGTGACTTAAGAGAGCTCATCGGTTAACTAACAAAGAAGCAAGCAGTTGTAAAAGATATCAATATAGCATCAATACTGTTTTAATATAGTATTAATACAGTAACAATACAGTATCAATAGAGTATCAATATAATATCAATATAGTATTAATACAGTATCCATACAGTACCAATATAGTATTAATACATTATCAATACAGTATCAGTACAGTATCATTATAGTGCCAATACAGTATCGATATTATATCAATACTGTTTCAATATGGTATTAATAAAGTATCAATACAGTATCAATAGAATATCAATACAGTATCATTACAGAATGAATATAGTATCATTACTGTTGAGCAGTTATCACTGTTGAGCAGCATGCCCTCTGAAAAAGTTTTAATATCGCCTGCTATTGTCAGTGATGGATTACGAGGATGCTTTATACATTTATGTATATCAATATATTATGATACCTATTAGCCAACTTTGAAGTATACAAAATAATCAGAGTAACAGCAAAATATATTATTCTATAGTATATACTCTAATATTGGCTGACTGATATCATAAAAGCATCTTCCAAATCCATCACTAGCTATAGTAAGTAACTTCTCCCAAAAGTGTCGAGCAGTTTGCCTCAACACCGAGTGGCGCGTCAGTACTGCTTTTGGGTTAGTTGCTTTCCTAGAGTTTTTTTAGTATATTTTAATATAGTATCATACAGTATTAACAGAGTATCAATAGTGCTTGAATTGAAAGTCCTAAAAGCAGAAATTACTAAAAGCAACCAAATTAAACTAATTTAAATTTAAAAAAAAAGTAGACAAAGTTTCTTGTTGCATGTGAATCTTTCATGCGAACTTATATGCATTAGAATGGTGTAAATCAAGTTGATCACTATTATTTTTTTCAAGTTATTTTAACTTTTACAACTATATTATGCACTTAGATAATGCTAATAAATCGTAGTGAATATTTTTTGTAATAATCATTATTTGTAATTTCTAAGTGTATACGTATATATATATATATATATATATATATATATATATATATATATATATATATATATATTTACAATTAATAATTATTAATGTCTAAATAATTTATAAAAATTATGATACATTTCTATTATACATGTTTTAAAATTTCTCTAGTAAGGTGGCTCGGTGGCGTAGTGGTATACGTGCTTGCCTCACGTCCAAAGGGTCGTGGGTTCAATACCGACCAAAGTCAAAAATTTTTTTTAATGTTTAAATAATTTTTAATCGATTTATAATAATCAAATAAATATAAAAAAAGTATAAAAAAATATTAAAAAATAAAAATTATGAAAGTTTCGCAGCAGCTTCATCACAGCCAGCCACCGGCAGCTCGCTTTCTCGCTATGGGGTTCTTGGCTCATGGCATTTCTGGCTCACGGCATTCTGGCTCACGACATTTCCGGCTCACTACATTTCTAACCCACCTGACTCTCAAAGTCACTGAGTTGGAAATGCAGTGAAGTAGAAATGTAGTGAGCCAGAAATGCAGTGAGCCAGAAACCCCATAGTTTATCTACTGATATCACTATTTATTTGACTTAAATAAAGATGATCTTATCGTATTTGGTACATCAGAAGATAAGTTTACTTGTTTTAAGTAGATACAATTTTTAATTAGGTAAAATGTATTAAAACTAACAAAATGCAGTTCATTTTTAATAAACTGATTTCAAAAACATTTATAAAAAAAGATAAATATTCATTCTAATTTAGTATAATATTTACTTAAAAATAATGAATCATTTATTTGAATGATCCCATGTCCAAAATCTCATTAAAGCAGGTAATATATGTATAAATATAGCCTGAAAATTTCAGAGTGGACATCCTTGGCAATCCCTTGGAAAAATAAAAATGGAATTAAAAATAATATAAAATGTGATTTTTAGATGAATGTTTTAAACTTGAAATTATTTTAAAATAATTTGCAAAATCATACTACGCAAGTTGTATTAAAGTTAGTTAATTTACCGTTTTTTAAATAGAATTAATCACTCAATTTCAGAATTATCAAATCTGTGTTACTGCGAAGTGGGATAAAAGTTAAAAATAAATAAATTGACTTTATGTGTCTATATATGAAATCATCGTATCAATGATAAGTAAAAAAAAATCTTATAATAGTTTAAGAAAGTGCATTTCCATGTTTTTAGTATACATTTATTGTAATTAAAGTGAAAATAATTTCGAAGATTGTTATGGATGGATGTGCAACCTAAAAAAATATGGTATATCAATATATCCAAAACTGACATGAGTTTAATTGTATATCATTGACAATAAGAATAAATTAATTTAATAATAATATATACCAATGTCTGTGACATGCTGATTTTAATTACTTGTTTAAATGGCTCCTAAATTTTCATACATGATTAGATTCAATTATTGCTGTCGCATCATTTGATAAATTAAAATTAAAATGAAAATCAATTTTAATGAAACAAGAATATTATTTACTAACGTGAATATAATAAGCTACTCTAAAAAAATACAGCAAGAATTAGAATCAATCATTTTCTAAAACTTAACTTAAGAATATAGATCAATAGGTACTTTAATTTCAACAAGACTCGAGAAATAAAATTCAAGTCAGTGTCTATCATCCGCTAAGTCTATAAAAGAATATGATCATTTACCTTTTATTCACAAGTATATTATTCATCTGTACTGTTATAAATAGAATGCTCACTCACCCTGAATCACACTAGTAGTTATAGGGGCACCATGTACCGTCAAAACAAACCCTCACTCCACTACCCCAAAGGTTACCGACCGGTGGGTCAATGACTTCTGAGAAGGTGAAGTAGGGGCTTGTTAGGCATGGTACCCAAACAACCGGAGGGTCACTTACCCCATACCTAGAAATTTAGAGTGGGGATGAAAAATATTTTAATCGATATTTAAAAATTTTAAATATTTTAATATGCAACATGATATTTTTTGATTATTAAAATTTATATTGAATCATAAAATATTAATTTAAAAGATTTTAATTCGCAACTAAATACTTTTAAATATTAAAATAATAAGAATTTTAAATTGAATCGTGAAATGTATAATTTGTAATATTACTGTGTGTATAAAGGTTGAGGGAATTGGTAATGAACGAGGTTAATGAAATGCTTACGTTTTAAAGTTTAACAACATTTATTATTAATAATAAAACATTATAACGTAGCATTCATACAATTAACTAGTGTGTACATATGATAAATAATAAATTCGTGTATGATTATAAACAAATCTTCTTTTCCTAAAACTAGATTATTCTTTTTTAATAATTCGATGAGATTATTTACAAAATTATCATTAAAACTAGATATTGTGGTTTTTATATCGCTAGAAGTATTGTATACATATTGAGATTCCTGACTATTTTCTAATACATTTTGCATATTTGCAACCATTTCCCGTAATATATAATCTACAGATTTTGCAACACTATTTAAATCTCATATCATATTTTTTTGGTGGTCCACCACACTCCTTTCCTTCTGGTTGTGCGTCATTGGGTACCAATTCAAAAGCTCTCTCGTAAAAACTAATCATCAAACGGATAGTGTATCCAGGAATAGATAGCCGGTGATCTAGCATAGATTCCTCATTATAGGAAGTGGAAAAATCTTCAATTTTATCAAATTCCTGCTTTCACGCCTCCCAACAGTCTAGTGAGGTAGACATTGAAAATTGGCTCCACAGAAGCGTACTACGGGTGCAAACTCCTTGCCTTCGCCGCCTATATTCTCCAGGCCTACCTGGATAATTTTTCCAAAAGAGCTGTTCAGTCCGTAGACCATTGGCAGAACCTGCTGCCAATAATTTTTCTTGCTGTTTTGTTTTATTAAATATGCCAAGTCATTACCAAATGTCTGCTCCAGGCTTCTCTTTTGACCAGCTATCTTGGCTGGGTTTTGTTGCTTGTTACTGCTGTCACCATCGATCACACACAACTCTGGCTAGACCAAGTAGATACCACTTCTTTTATACTGTAAAAAATTGGTGGGGATGTCGTAAAAAGGTGGCGTGCATCCAATCAGAGACAGCCAAGTATCAAATTACGCATAGCAAGTTTTCCTATAAAATTCTTTACTATAGCATCATTTTTTTGCAAATTCTGCGAGAAATTTTCCAAGAATTTCTTGAAACCCAATCCGGTAGACATATAATATAGAAACATGATACAATAATGACCACAAACGTTGGAATATTCGCTTTGTAAGCGTTTATTATTCCATCTAAATTTTTTACAATTTTGCTGAATACGTCGTAAATGTTATTGAATTTGTGGCGGCTTACCAAGACTATCAAAGTACACACTTATGCCATACTTATCAACGTATATGACAACCCAGTGCGCACCACGCTGGTTATAATTTTGCGTATTAAGCACAAGCGCACAAGGTTTCACCCACATCAGAGAAATCCGATCCGCTGGATAAACACCTACTGCGTGAAACTTGATCCTCATCAGATATCGAACAATCTCTTTTGAATTCATTGCGGAGAATTTCGGAAAATTCTTCCACAATCAGCGATTTTACGCTGGGGTTAAGTTTCAGTAGCCAATGTTTCAGATTAACAACGTTATTTAGTGCACACACGTAATTTGAATAAGATGATTTTATGTAATGATGCATGCACTGTACACTGCTAAAATTTAAATTTCTAAAAGCTGAACAATCTTGTTTTTCTAAATTTTCAATCTTACAGGTGGTGAGCTTGGAAAGTAGTTCAAGCTTTTCTTGACCTCGCACGAAAATTACACGACAATGTTTGCGAATATCTTCCAAATTTTTGTATAATCTTTTTATCGATATATCACATTCGTACCTCTCCAGACCACGATGATTCAGTGTCACCCAATTATTCTGTCTCAAAGCATTTTTAGGTAAGCGTCTTAAATTACAAGGAGGCGCCACAATCCAATGAGCGATAAAGTTTTTATGAATAGCAAGTACAGCCACCTCCTTTGGAATCAAACGGTTTTTGTTGTGCTTTAAAAACTGCACGTCAATCACCACGTCCATACTGTTTGCAAGATGGCTTTGCTCCACTTAAATAGCGAGAACTATATCCCCACCACTACTACTTAACCGCTATAATTTACGACAACCTGTCTCGACGAGCCAATTTCGAGCAAATTATCGTATTCAGCATAAATTATACAATTCACAGCTCCCTCTAGCGGATCGTCAAATCTAACATCAATTCGTACATTACCATTTTTTATAAAATTCCAATGACTACCATCACTCGCCGATAAATCAGGTGTCAAATCAAAAGCAAATAGGCAGTAACCATTTGGATAGTTTTCACGGGTAATCGAGTTGCCCGAATTCCTAAAGTGAATGCCAGTGCCGGAAAAAAGTGTATGATAAGCATCAACGTACATTTTGCTTTTTTTGAAATCTGGATGTAAGGGTTTCGATGGCACCTGCATTCTATCAACGTACAGACACAAAAAATTTATATTAAAATTTTTTAAATTAAACGGGTTAAGACTTTTATCTCCGTTGTAAGCCTTATTCTCAACAAAACTGAGTATAAGTCTTTTTGGCAGTTGACCTAATATGACATTGTCGATTGTTTTCTCATGCACACCATTATGTAACGTAACAGCCTTAACTTCTACACGTGTCAGTGGGTATTTTGCAGTAATCTGCGACAATTGTTTTTCGTGTGCTAGCACGAGTGAAGGATTTAATCTTACTTGACGCACAAAAAGCGTAGCCTCTGTAATATTTACTGTGAAAGCAATAGCGGGATCCATAAGACAGAATCCATCACGAGAACGCATGAGCCTTACTCTAACTTCAACACCACCCAGTAATAATTTGTCTCGATTAAAAGCATCACAATGTAAATGTCCGAGTAAATCAATCTTCCTACCAATCATGATTGCCTTACGTTTATTGAGACCTACATTACCACCTGTGGTATCATCCATTTTTCCTGCTGTATAAGCATTGTTTGGCGGTGAAACAGGTTTCTGATTGAATAGCACATCGACTTGATTAAACAACGAATGCAAAAGATTATTTATTGGTCCAACTTTCGGATCTTTAGGTGGTTCAGCACTAGTGCATGTTACACTTACACTCATACTTAACATTATGTGAGCCAAGTCTAGATACTCAGTGTTGCCAGGAATGGTAAATTCAATTGGTGATTGGTCGTTAAGTGAAACTATCGGTTTGTACTAAACCCAGTAAGAGCCTTCAATTGCAGTCTATGTCGAGGGTAATTCAAAGAGTGATAATTCCGACTTGATCGACTGACAAGATTCTGTATCCAACAACGCCATCTTGAAATTTTAATTTTCAAAAATACCTGTAGCTACAAGTGCTTTCTTATTCTGCTTCTTCTTCTTTTTCGCAACTTTACCACTTTTCAAGCGTTTAGCCGCTGAGGTGTTTGTAGTGCCAGGTGCACTCGACGACTGAGTTGATGATGTCTCGTTCTTCTTTTTATATTCTGATTCCTCTTCCTCTTTTGCACTTGACTTACTCAAGAGCAATTTGTCCAGAACAACATCAGCTTTTCTTTTGAGATTTTCACCACTCTCGCGAATGCACTGTTTGGTCGCCTTTTTGACTGGCCTGCCACCTAGAGTGACATCATCTCGAATATTTTTACCCGCTCAGAGAGCCTCCTTACCGACCACTTTTGCACCTTGTTTGATCTTCAGTATAGCTGCTCGGAAAAGACCTTTCAAAAAAGTACCTACTTCTGCACCTGACTGGTGATAACCAAAAAAAGGTTTACCAACTGTAACACACTTACCCCCACCACCAATCATTTGCTTATTGAAAAATCTTCAAATACAGACATTTTATCGGATGCGCTTAAAGTGAAGCGTTACAGTCAGCGTACCGTAGTCGAATGGAATGGTAAATCCGTGTTCGTCTCTTATATCTATTTCTATCGACTCAAACGCTGAAGACAGCAGTGGTAGGTATATGGGTGGTGAAAAGTTTTCTATTTCAACACCTCCGTAAACGTTATCACGCAAATGAAGCGAGACTATACGTAGTAAGCTTGTGCGCATGTCACCTGTTACGTAAGGCTGGCAAATGTTGCTGTAAACCATGAGCACGGCTGGCAACCCGTTTACAAGATTTGCTGGACGATTACCGGTAATGTAGTGTTCTTTATTACCTTTGCAAGAAAAAATTCGTACATTTTCCAGACCTAAAATTCTAAGTGATTTTTCCGATAGTGTAAACGTGTGCATATAAGTTGTACAATCTTCTCCACATCGACATCTAATTTGTACATAACCGCCAGCTTGGATTTCAAAATATAAATGATTTTTCACATTCTCGAGATTATTTATTTCTTCTAAGAGACTTTCAATATCACGATAAACACCAGGTTTGACTCTGGCAAACACCTCGGCCCTGTGTTAAGTCCCCTCTGTTTCTCGCAAAACATTCGCCATTTCACGTTTGACTATTTTAACAGAAATGACTCCCTCCCGCTCAACTATTGATATATGCTGAAATGTGAGAGGTATTTGAATTTCCGTGAGTCCTACACATCAGTCGCCATGAAGATAAAAATTTTGTGATAATTGTGTTGTAAGATTCATCGTTCATTGTAAATTTTTTAAATCTTACGCTGCTATCCAAGAATTGAATTTTTCTGGATACCTCCTTCAACTGACTAAATATTGTTTTTTCGACCCCCTACCTATGCTTTTCAAAACCTCGTCAACCTCAAACGCTTCGCTATCTAAATCCTTGCGCACTCTGCTCAACTGTTCTTTGTAAAAATATTAATTTTTTCTCCACCAAGATCTGCCAAAGTATAAACGGGTGGTTGTTGTCTTGTGTCGACTCTTATAATTTTAAACAGATCCAGAGTCCAGCCACCCTC
This sequence comes from Anastatus disparis, assembly GCA_017163975.1. Classification (NCBI taxonomy): domain Eukaryota; kingdom Metazoa; phylum Arthropoda; class Insecta; order Hymenoptera; family Eupelmidae; genus Anastatus; species Anastatus disparis. The sequence goes on from JAFFSR010000311.1 coordinate 3,216,780, forward strand.
GTATGCTTTTCTGAAGGCTGTCTTGGCACGACTAATACGAACCAGATCGCCGACGCCGTATTTAGCTACTCGAAACGGCTGTTTTTCGCTGTAACGCAACGTCAAATTTCGACGTACCACGTGAGCATTATATAAGTTGACCTTGGAAGGGGGCATTTTTATGGCATTGTGCCACGACTCGTTGTAACACGTCACAATTTTTTGCAAAACATCTATATAACGTCTTGTGCGCAAGTGAGTGAAGTATCGTCAGATTCGACCTTTGATAGTTCGAATAAAGCGTTCAACAATGGCTGCCTTTATATCAGGGTCTCTGATGACTTGGTAGGTAATATGTTTCTTTTTCAGCACCTCTTGCACCTCTCGACCGATAAATTCTTTACCTTTATCAATTTGTAGGTAAATAGGATATCTATCATTGCATCGTGATAAAATTTTGTTTAATGCTACAGCGACGCTTCGGCTGGTTTTGTCGAGAAAAGGCTCTGCCCGGGCAAACTTCGAAAGTGCATCAATGACAATGAGAATATAGCTGTACCCATCATTGTAGGTTTTAAGTGATCTAAAATCTGCCAAGTCAGCTTCCCACACTTCAAAGGAGCTGAAAACGTTGTAATGTCGAGGAAAACGATGTCTCACGAGTTTGTGTAAGGTATGTGCATCCGGACTCTCCAACCCATACATTTGGCAATGGTATTGTTATCAAATTTTTTGGGTTTCACGTGTTTCAGTAGATGAGCACCAGCGTACGCTGATGGTGCAGAAAAATTATAGTAATAATGCTTAAGATCGTCCAAATTTCTCGCCTCCTTCTTCTTTTTCTCCTTCTTTTTTATTGCTCCTCCTCCTCCCCCTCTTACAAACTAGCTTTTTCTCTCTCTTTTGCTGTCTTTCAAATGTATTTTTAAAGGGTTTCAAAAATTTATCAAACGTAATTTTGCTGATCATACACAAAACAGTAATACCAGCTGCAGTTTTTTCATTACCATCCGCAGTCTCCGAGAGCATGCGTGAAAATGCTCGTTTAGCCAGCAGTCTGTCGGCTTTTATATGATTCGTTATTATTTTATTTGAATATGAAATATCGTGCTCTAGACAGGCATTGTCAAGAGGATTTTTCCCTCTCCAACCACGTCTGAGACGCTCTTCGAGATGCGTGTCAGGGCCGAGAAACTGGTAGCCTGGTAGATGCATTTCAAAGGGTACAACTGAAATCAATCGGTCTATAAAAGTACCAGTATTCTCCTTCTCCTCCTCCTCCCTTTCCATCACTTCCTTCCATGCTTTCACATACGGTCCCATTTTAGCTGTTCGAGGCGACTCATATTTGCAGAGGTTGATGGCGTAGCTGCCAACTCGCTACCAACTTCTTAACGCTTTTTAGCACTCTCAACTTCTTCCTTCTTTACACTCGTTTGACCAGTAGCTGTTAAAGAATAATAACCTTCGTTTTCTGACGATGACGATGACAGCGGTGAATCAGGGCTATAAGATGCAATCGTACGCCGCAGTTGATCGTTACCAATAAATTCTTGAGGTATACTAACTTGTCGCAAGATGCGTGTGAACTTTTTGTATCCACGCGGTGGCGGCCTTTTTTTAATTCTCATAGCCTCGTTCATTAAATCGACAATATTAGCACCCTTGACAACAGCGCCATCTAGCTTGATTATACCACGACTTTCCCATTCAATATTACCAGCTTGCCGCAAATATCTAATGAGATGTCTAGCATTGCTTTGAAATTTCTGCGGTACCGACTCGACAAGCTGTTCGTCGTCGATTTCATCATTATTGTCTGTATCCATCGTCGTTTCCGTTTCTAATAACGTTGTCTCGTTTAGGCGTATTATACCCCTACTCTCATCCTTCTCCTCCTCTTTTAGATGCAAGTAACACTGCAAGATTTGTTGATATTGCAGAGATTTTTGACGCTCATTACCCGCAGAATGTAAAAATTTACTCGTTAAGGCGTGTCGTGGCTGTACCAGGTGTCTGGACACTGGATGGATGTGTTGTATGATTGGTAGTTGGTACGTCGTCCTGCTGCTGCAGCCGCTGTTGCTCCAAGCACTCTTGTGGTACTAAAATCATTTTTCTTGTGTACTCCGTGCCGATAAAACAGGTTTTACAATTAGCTGTAGTAAATATGCTGATTTTACCACCAATTTCCTTTTACCTCCAAACTACCCGGTTTACCGAGTTTTCGCAACAGTGGTGCGACTTTTCGCAATTGTTTCTTATAATACTTGCTGAGTGGAATATTTCCATGTAAAATGTTCAGAGCACACTTGCAAATATACGTTATAAGTTTGGAATTCGCTTCGCGTAATATGACCTTGAGTTAAGAAAGTTCGATTATACACAAAACATGTAATTGAGTCCAGTACTTTTCTGGAATTGGTCTGCTACAACTACGTGTTACCGACTCCATTACAATCGCATGACTGGTAGATTATTCGAGCGCGCACCAGCTTTTATGGGCTTGCAACGAGGCACATAAACGTACTGAGGTTTGTCAAACGGAAATTTACAAGTACGAAATCTCACGTTTTCAGGCGTACCTTGTTTCAGATCTATGAACAAATAGCCGTATGGCTGTGGTGTGGCATCGAGATATGCCTCTTGCAAAAAACGAGGCTACTCGGGGCAGACTTGGCGCGCCAGATGATTTATTTTCGCTGGATCACGCGGATCTTTAAATACCACGACGTAATTAGAGTTTGAAGAAATTTCTCGCTGACCTTGATGAAAGAGAAGATAAAGATGATGCTAAGAAGTTATTGTGATAACTGCCTTTGATAAAGAGATTTACTACAGCTCTGTTGGACGATTCTCTCGTCAGATCGTCGAGAATCAAGAGTTTTGCTCGTGGATCATTGGCATAGTCTTTGCTCTTTGGTAAACCCCCGTTAAATTCGATACGCTCGGCCAACTCCTTGTAAATTGGCTGCCACTCGGTATAGTACAAGAGTATACGCTCGAATTCTGTATCACTCATGCGATCAAAGTGATGCAAAAAATTCTTAACAAATACTGTTTTACCTCACGAGCTGGGTTCACAAATCATTAAAGTCCACGGATGCACCCACCTGCAAACGTCCATGTCACCGCTGCTGGTAAACTTCTATTACTAACTTCATCAAATCCTCCAAACACTCTACTTACACGATCATTAAGAGTGATGAGCAAGAGTGGGGGGTGGCGGCGCGCGCATGTGCGAGCAGTATCGTGCTGGCGCTAGCCAATCGTTTAGCTGATTAGCCAAATATCTGGCTGGCGCTAGTACTATTTCGCTTTTCAGCAATATGGCTGAAAAAGCCAAATAAATAGATCTTTTACTTATAATTAATACCTCCACCCCCACCACCACCACCACCACCATTTATATTATAAAATTAAAAGTGTTGGTAAACGGTCAGTGTTGGTTAGTCTTAAACAAGTGCTGCTATCGTGAGCAATAGCCAAGAAATTAAAAAAGGTAATAAATTTTTATCAAAGAATTAATCAGATTCAAATTTTTGATTCTCAACAATTTTATAGAAAAGAGCGTCTACAAAAAGTACAGTGAACGATGAATCAAATAAAACAAGTGCATTTCAAAGAGTGTAAGCTGGAAATTCATGTGATACACGTGTGGGACTATGCGAGTCGTACAGCGCGACGTGGAGAGTGAGAGCAAGCGGCTCGTAATAGAGAAAAATTCAGAATGAGAGTGGAAAGAATGCGGATTATTCTGGAACCTGTGCTTTTGAAAAAAAATGATGACTACTTAATTAATAGAAAATAAATTTATTTTTTCGTTTTACATTTTTATAAAATATAGAAATTTATTTCAAAATAGTTTGTGTTTTGATTCTCTTTATCCTATATCATGTATTCGCTTTAGTGATAATATATTTACAATCATTTATTTTTAATTAGATTTATAACCGTATGGATAGCTCATCTCGTTATTCACGAATCGTATTTTTGAGTACACGGGCTCGCATATTTTACATTCAGGTTGTGTTACAATATCGTGAAACCGTGTGCGTCTAATAGCGTCATAGTTTGCAAAAAGTGGCGGTATTTTACCAGTAATAAGATCTCGTACGGAATCAAAGTTTATTTTCTGACTCACCGACGAATTAAATCTTATACTTTTGATTTTGCAAACACATCCTTCAACGCCGTCTGGTGTCAAATATTTATATCCGTAAAATTTGGGTCCTCCAGAGACGAATGATGTGATGCTTGTGCCAAGACCATTACAGGCCAATTCGTCGGTCAAGTCACCCAAGAACGGTCCTGTTTTCGCATTGTACTCACCCATGCGACTTACATACACAATAGAATCAGTATAGTAATACAATACACGTTCACCCAGCGGTTGCAATTCTTCGTAGAGTTTTTAACGCGCCAAGGCTGTGGTATAAGCGGCTACGACAACGTTACATAATGGTGATGGCTCAACAGCCGATTCTTTGTTGTGCCAACTTACATAAATTGTCGTCTCATTGATCGGTAAATTTGAGTCGATCTCGGTCTCGACACTGCAGAGTAACTCAAACAATCTCTGTGGATCATCTGTCACTTCAGTCTTTGGCATATTCTCTCGTTGACCAAATTTACCCCACAATGAATTTAAACAGAGTTTTGCTACAGACCTCAGACCAGCGTTATATTGTTGTCTAATTTAATGCCCTCTTGTTGCACGAATTCCTCAATATATCGAGCAATCGCGTTTTCATTACCGTCAGCACATTCCGAAGGGTAACCCGACGCGTACGTTTTCTTAGCGAAAAATTTATCGATATAAGTTGGAAATAAACCACCCTAACCCGTGGCTTTGTTGTACTGAGTAATTTTATAAGACCATATTTCAAATATTTTTCTGATTATATAGCCCATCTAAACAGCTTTTTTCAACTCGTCAGCAACCCACGTACCGATAAAAACTCGATCATCAGGATTTTCATGGTCACAATCTGCGATATACATCGATTCAGCACATGTTCGGCACAGTGGAAACAAAAGCGTATTATGCATTTTAACGGGTAGTACAGCATGATATATATATCGCGGTGGCAATACTTCGCATTTAATAAGACCTTCAACGTGACTTATATTATTTGTTTGACCCACCAGAGAGCGACATTCATCTTCACCTACGTAAAGAGTTAGATGACTAACGAAATATCGACCGTATTAACAGATATATGGATATAATGAACACACGTCCACGTATTTTATCATCTCACCCTCTTTTGCATCGTAAATTTTGACTGTATTACCCGTACGACCACTGAAAAATGCTTCTCGAGGATTCAACGGTTCATACCAATTTCGCGTCTTATTATCAATATACATCTTCATACTTTTGTTCTGTGAGTACTCATGATCAAAATCACATTCCCACTTTTCTATTAGTTGATAACCGTGGCTTCTTATCTTTTCGGATATTCGCGCGGTTTTCTCGAAACGTTCTTCCATATTTTCACCGTTTACGAGGCGTGAGTCACGGTTCACTGTGTAACACCATACACAGCCATGCCAATAACACCCGTGGAATTGCAAAACAATTTTCGTACCGTTTTCAAGTTCGCAGTATCCATCCACTAGAGGGCCCTCAGGAAGTCTCTTTTCTCGAGCTCGGACAGTATACCGAATTTGATGATTAAGCGCATTTTCAATCCAACTTAGCCACCGCATCGCCTTCATAGACTGCTTGTTTGCTTGTCTATAACCACCCTGAGGTATGATTCCTATAGTGTCTTTTTGTAAAAAAAATTTTTCTATATACACGCATACAAGATGATGCGATGGTAACGTACTCTACGAATGGATCTGTATTACCACATTCTATGAAGGTTTTGCGAAAGGCCAAACATGCTAATTGTAAAATTTTTACATCTTGTTTACAGTATTTTATAATCTCATTTCTAAAATTAAATATATAATTTTCATTTTTTGTTCATTATACCAATGTATGAATTCTCGTCGCTCATCGACCTTCATCGAATCTGGTGAAAAAGACTTCACAGGTGGCATTCCCCCAACGTAATTTTGATTCTCTGGTGTGTTAAATAAATGAGGAAACGTACCTTCCTCGATATTAGCAAGACCGTAAGCATTTGGTAGTGCAGCTAAACTCATGTGTAAGTAATTTAAGCTGTCTATGAATTTAACGGTTAAAATTTCCATTATGATTATTTCTAACCCGTTAAAAATTACATCTGGTTTATTTCTAAAATCTGTATGTTCTGTCAAATGCTTGAGAATAAATTGCGCATCAAAACCCTGTGCATTGTAGGCTATACGAATAATTTGCTTGAAACTTTTTCTCATTGCTATGGCCAAGTCAACTAGCTGTTTTACAGGGTCGATTTCAAACACGTATTCGCGTATACCTTATATTTCGCAAGAATTAGTTATATTTTCAATAATAATAATATAAACAATAATTACATACTTGTTGTACAACACACAAATTTGGTACATGCAAACTTATTTTTTCACCATCAGTACCCGAGATAATTTCCGATTGTTGAGTCTCAAAATCATAAAATAAATAAAGTATATTCTTTTTATTACTTGTAAATCCTTTTTTGCTGATAAACGGTTGCATATAACAAAAGTGTTCTATCGGCATTTTACGATTACATATTTTGCAAAATATCGTATTACAATTATGTGGATCTTTATCGCACATTCGAACTGTTTTACTGCACAAACGACAAATTTTTATGCTCTCGCATATCGATCGAAACTTATCGAAAGGTTTTGAGATTTTATGATTTTCCAGACAAACGTTACTGTAAAAATCTCTAGTGCATTGAATACATTTTATTTTTTCCTGATTTATATCGCAAGGGGGACTCTGAAAACATTTACAACATTTTCGTGGGCATTTATGATTTTTTTATGACTAAACTTTTTATTACAAGGTATGCAGTAGCCACGGCTGCCAGCTGCTGTGAGTAAATTTAAAATTGGTTGATAATGATTAGAAATTACATAATACATTATATTTAAGGTCTACCTAACTACATTACCAACATCGTGTACAAAACGTGCACCATCGTAAAGTGGTTTACAGCCTCGAGCAAAGTTTTCAAAAAAAATAAACAACCATTGCAACTCCGAAAAGCGCATAATATTCTTAAAATAACTTTATTTCTTCGATACCACAACCTGTTTCGGTTATCGTAACTCTTGCAGCTTTGACAAGTTTCAACGCTTGCACTTTCTGATATTGTGCTGTGTGGTATCTTATTCTATCCCACCTGTCATGGTGAATACCATTGCGCATCTGACCACCTATAGCATATACATGAGCAGCGACTAGCGAGCGTGGAAGACAAAGATTGTCGGTATTTTGAATATTTAGAATGGATTTCTTGAAAACTGATTCGCTAGTGAGTGATACCCGATCGTGTCCCTCTGGTTTCGAAACAATGCTGACTTTTACGTTTAAAACATCATCGATTTCAAAATTGTCATTACTCTGTGCTATACAAGCTACTAACTCGAGTAGATTTGTCGGTGAAAAATCACGAACCAGTCTAAAAGAAATCCATAAAGAACCGTGAACAAATCGGTCAGAGTTTATAGTTATGCCGATATAATCTGAAGGTCGCACATTTTCACACACATGACGATATAAATCATTTATTGCTGCCTCAAACATCGTATACACATTCGCATTAGGTGGTGGAGGTAATATTGACACTTTTAATTGTCTACCTTGTAACTTAAATTGTCGGTAATATCGCAATGATTCTTCATGAATCGTAATGTGGTTCTGAGTAGTAGTACCATCTCCCTGTTGAAAATATTTGTCTACAATATGATATACAAAATTACGTGAAAATGTGTGATTTATAAATTTACGCTTAAGGAGATGTAAAACGGACACCACCCCTGTATTCATGAATTTGGCTTATTTTTTTCATTATATTGCAAAACTTGAGGAAAAGAAATGCTTTAGCTTGGAGTATTTACCATAAAGATTATTTGGTTGAATTTTCAAATAAATTCATCCATTAGTTTTTAAAAATTTTAGGGTTCCAATATTTATATATTAAAATTTTTAGATTTTGTACAAGAAATCTAAAATTCTGAGAAACTAATAAATGAATTTATTTTAAAATTTAACTGAATAATCTTTATGGTACATATTACAAACTAAAGCATTTATTTTCTTAAAATTTTGTAATGAAATAAAAAGATAGTAAATATTTATGATTATCGGTGTAGTGTCCATTTTACATCTCGTTAAATCAACCTGCATTCTCTGTACCTGGTGATTCAAACGAAATCATCGTATTAAGTGTATTTTGCTCGTTATTTTTGATTGCCATTGATGGCTGTCTACCATCATCGTCCCACCAAGAGCAACCAGGCATTGGTTCAGAAGGTGGTGGCGCTGCTGTATTATTATTCACCCCCTCCACCGCAAAGTTTGGGGTAGTTTCAGAGACATTTATGACTTCTTTTACCTCTTTGGGAGGTGGTAGTAGCACTAGATCTCTCGAATCAGACACATCTTCTTCTTCGGTCAGAAGCCTTATCAATAGCTCATCCCCACTACTGTCCTCCATCATATTTTGCAGATCTTTAAAATTTATGTAAAATCTGCTTAGTTGCACTATTTTTAACAAAAAAGTCTTATCCCGCGAAATTCTGCGATCATAAACAAAAAGTTTATTGATTATTGATTATTGATTCGAAACTGATATTTTCTTGCAAATCATGTTTCCAGATTTATTATTTTAGTCACAACAAAAAAGTATTTTATAGCGAAATTCTACGATCGTAAAGAAAAAAGACACAAGCTTTTAAACGGTAACAGAAATTATGAATAACTTATCTTTAATAACACGGTGATGTAACATGAGAAGTCTGACTTGTGACGCATTTTGCATCCCTCTGCTTTTAATACAACGACCAGAAATGTCAAGTACTTCATTATCATTAAAAATACCTCGCTTAAACATATAAGCTAAGGTACGTAATCCGCAAAGTCCTAAGATAAATTTAATTTTTTTCAATAATTCATTATTAGAGCAAATGTTTAGACTTTTGCGCCATGAATAATAGCAAAATAATTTTATTTGCGGCTCCCGAACTAATGCTACATTTACAATATTTATCAAGACTTTAAGTAAATTTTTTCTAACCATCTTACTTCGTGTTGATCTTCTCTGGAACGTTGAACTTTAACTGTTAATCAGACCTGTCAATTTTCGCGTATTTATAGTACAATTTAGACATAAATTTAAAAGTAGGGATAAAGTGACGAAAGGATAGCATGTGCGCAACATTTAATATTTCGGGAGTCATCTTAATTTGATATTTAAATCCGCCAACACACGTAAAATAATGTCAGTTTAGCGCGAATCGTGGACCGGTGTGCATGTAAGTACGTAAATTAAGGAGATGTCAAACGGACCCTACACCTGTACTCATGAATTTGGCCTATCTTTTCATTATATTGCAAAACTTGATTAAAAGAAATGCTTTAGTTTGTAGTATTTACCATGAAGATTATTCAGTTAAATTTTCAAATAAATTCATTCATTAATTTTTCACAATTTTGGGTTCCAATATTATATATTAAAATTTTTAGATTTTGTACAAGAAATCTAAAATTCTGAGATACTAATGGATGAATTTATTCAAAAATTTATCTGAATAATCTTCATGATACATACGACAAGCTAAAGCATTTTTTTTCTTAGAATTTTGCAATAAAATAAAAAGATAGTAAATATTTATGAGTACAGGTGTAGTATCCATTTTACATCTCTTTAATTTGATCATAGTCTAAATCAGAATACATATAATTCACCATCATTTCGCTTACGAGTAGGTGGGAATTTTTTCATGTAACGCGATCACACTTGGGCGTGTTCTATATCGTCTATCAAGCTAGTGTGTGTCTTAAGTAAAGAGGCGTTAATTGCCCAACCTACATAATCGTAGTGAAATAATTTGTATATATTTACATATATTCTGCATATAATTAATACTTATTTGCATATATGTATATATTTACATACATTTAGTATAAGTAGAATAACTGCATAACATTTTATTTAAATTATAAAAATATATACAGTTATTGTAAAAGATATGAATGTTATGCTCTTCTACTTTCTGCTATCCTGATATTTTTTATTATTTTTTCGTAATAATCTCTTGTTTTTTACATAAAAAATTTGAATTTTAATGCATTTATCATTTGCATAAGGATAACGCATTGTATGTTATTTGCATATAAACATTGTGTAAGTCATGCACTTACTCATTACCATGTATACTTTTATGACATTGTAGACCATATTCAGTTAAATATCCTGAGGTCTTATTAAATTTCTATTGTTATGGGTACATGTATATATATATATACATGTGCGTGCATTTATTTATGACCTCGTATATATATATATATATATATATATATATATATATATATATATCTGCCTCTCTCTCTTTATATACATATATATATATATACTCTACTGTCTATCTAACTTAATGTTAAGTTAATGTTATACTTTCTTTTGCCTTCTACTCTCCTGATACTTTTTTATCATTTTAATATTATTAATTCCGGATAATTATTGATTTTTATAAATTTAAATTTATTTTAAATGCAACAAGTTTATTACATGTAATGTTTTAAATCTTGATCGTTCTTATTTGCATATGAGTATGCAAATTAAGTTTATATATATATATATATATATATATATATATATATATATATATATATTGCGACGTGATAAATAGCCGGACATCCAACTATTCCCGAAAACGTCGAATTTATTTATTTATATTTTAAATCTTACTTTTATGAAAGATTTACAGAGGGGATCCTTTGAAAAATTGTAACCCTTGTTCGGGTTTTAAGGGCCCAAGATTTAGGCGCAACAATCGAGAAAATGTATTAAAATTTTTTTCTGCAATGAAAAAAATTATTTAAAAGGGTATTTGAATGAAACACTGTATAGATTTTACTAGTTGAAAGAATGAACGTCTTTAATTAAACAATAAAAAAAAACTATTTATTTGAAATTTAACAATTTTAACAACGGCTCAAAAAAAAACTCTATTTGAATCTTCTCACACACATATTCGTATATACTAAATTCATCGCTACTAATCTAATAAGAAATAGAAAAAAAAAATGATTTTATTCTTAATGACACTTGCGGCGCAACTGAAAAAAAAAATTATTCTCTTTCTCTATCTCACTCATACACGTTCTTTATTAGCGACTCTACTACACTTTATAGAAAGACGCACGGTTTCAACTTTCCTGACGGCAAGCAAGCACGCTGACTCTATACTCTTTCTTATGTTTGAGGCTTTACCTCTCCCCCTTTTTGCTGGCAACAGGGGCTCTCTTGGCGGAACTCGGCGCACGTTAGAGCTTTTTTGTAAAATTCCGCGAAGATTTTTAGTTACTTCGGAATGGCACAAATTCACAAATTTTAAATTTCACTTTTTATTTTCTTTCTCACTGAAATGATTTCAATTTCATGCAGTTACGAAAAATTAATAATTATAAATGAGTATTTCTATATATTCTAATTGAAAGAATAGTACAAAATTTTTAATTTCAACTTCACGCGCAAATATATATAAGCAGATAAAATTCACACAAAATTTTTAGAACAAAGCACAAAAAAATGATTTAACGACGCCAAATAAAAAGACAGGAATTTACACGCGATCGCAAAGTTTAAGAAAATGTTACGTTATGCAAGCACATCTAGAAACGTAATTGATACAATTCATACCTTTTTAAAACCCTCTCTCTCTCTTTCTCTCTTTCAAATCTCCGCTTGCTCTCTGGCTCGTCTTTGCCGGCTTCCTGGACACAGGTTGGCGCTACGGCGATGACGTTGATAGAGAGGGTGCGGCGTAGATTTGGTTGAATGAAAAAGGAAAACGTTTGTTAAGTTTTGTAAAGGCGCTACTTGAAATGGCGCTACTAATTTTCTCACTGTTCGATAAATTTTCTTTCAAGTAACGGACATACTACAAATTGAAAACGTTAGACTCTAATGATTAAAATATTACCCAGAAAATCTAACATTTATGCACGGCAATTAGAATTTTCTCATGTTAATGGCGTAACCGAAAGATTTTACTCTGTCACAACTCGATTTCCTTTTATTTAAAAAAAGAATTTCCAATGACTGACAATGAAATTAAGAATTAAAACTGTCCTGTTTGCGGCACTAATAAATAAAAAAAACTAATTATATTTTTCTCTATTGTAAGACACAAATTCTTTATCCGACTCTACACGACTTTTCTTTTCACACGCTTCTTTTTTTTTCTCTCACAAAGGGCTCTTTGTTTTATCCAGTACTCGCGACACACGTCCGATCTCACACGATACTCTCTCTAGACTGACGCCGGGCCCGCGCTTTCTTGAGCTCGACCACACATGAAAATTTTGACAGGCCAATCATGGCGCTTGTTATTAACAATTTCCGGGCGCTAAATTTTACATCTTATACATCATTCATTGATTTATTCGCAAATTACTAAAAGAAAATAAGGAAAATTAAGACAAAATTATTTTTGATATTTATGACTCTAAATATAGTTGAAAACCTCTGTTCTTTTTGAATATGTATATACGGCGCGCGTTTACTTACTACCGGCTTGCTTGCGTCTAATCGCTCTATCTCTTTCTTACTCACTCATACAACCCGTTAACAATCTTTTTGTTTGCGGCGTACATGACTTATAACACTCAAAATTACAAGTATAAATCTTTTCGAACGCTATATAATCCTAATTATTTCATAGTAAATTAAGTCTTTCCATATTTTAATAGTCATTTCTTTTTAAGCGCATTTCTTTTCTTCCTTTTCACAAACGGCGCCACTGACATTCTCTTTTCTTCAACTTAGTTGTCACTAGGCGGAAAGGTAAGAATTAAATTTTTTCTCCATCATCGTTTACATGAAAAACATAAAAAAAAATAGTTTTATTTTAAATTCTGATTTAAACTCTATATAACAATTTTATGGGCGCCATCAGATCTATTATTTAGTCTTAAAAGAAAATTTGACTAGTATATATATATATATATATATATATATATATATATATATATAGGAACTTGACTGTCTATCTAATGTTAAGTTAATGTTATACTTTCTTTTGCCTTCTATTCTCCTGATACTTTTTTATCATTTCAATATCGTCAATTCCCGATAATTATTGGTTTTTATAAATTTAAATTTATTTTAAATGCAAAGGATCTTTACTGTCTATCTAATGATATACTTTTTATTATTTTAATATCGTTAATAACCGATAGTTAATAGATTTTTTTAAATTGAATTCAATTAAACGTAATAGCTTCATTACGTGTAATGTTTTAAATTTTATCATTATTTTCAAGTGAATATACGAATTAAATTCATTCCAAAGACTTGTCAGTTTATCCTTGTAAGCCACAGATATAGATTTTTAATTTTACAAAATCAGCAACCTTGGGTCTTCTTTTGTTAAATTCTTTTCTCACACTACGTTAGGGTTATTTTAGACAAATCATCACTGTACACCCGAGTTAGTGATAGAATAAAAACTTTTTTTATAGATTGGGGTATCATGTGTTTTCTCTAATATCAATTTTCGCGTCTTAAATTTGTAATATGAATCTTAATTTTAACTTTTATAGTGAAAATAAGATTTAGAAATTAAAAATATCGAATTTAATGCTGATGATTTTAACTTTACTGTAGAATATGATTCTTAAAACTGCAGTTTGAATCTTTCCAACGAGGAAAAAAGTGTCGAATTATTAATTTTACCGTGTGAACTTCAGAAATATTTTACAATTTTAAGAGTCTTTGGGATGGGAATCATACTTTTTATGATCGTGGACTTGGGTCCGCGATCAGTCCTCGTCGACAGCTCCTTTGTAGTTTTTCTAACAATATAATTCAGATTTTCGTAATAATAAAAAATGTTTAACATTAATGTGCAAGTGCCGGTCATCTCCGAGGATGATGCACCGATGGAGGTGCCTGTTGTAATAAATATAGCACCACTTGTCAATTATATTAACTCGGAGCAACCCAATTTATTCGATAATCAATGGTTTATTCCTAATGATGCTGATATGGAGCATCAAGTTGTTGAAGAAAGTGAGCTACAATAGCAAGAGCAACAACACTATCAAGAAGAGCAACGACAACAACCTCAATGGCACCAGGTTGTTAATGATGAAAATCAAGAAGATGCAGAATTGGTAGATTCGGGCTACTGGTCAGCTGCAGAGACCATACGAAGGGAGGACCCTGATTATATCCCTCCACAAAACATCGGAGGAAGAAGACGAGATGCCAGAAGAGGTAGAGCCCGAAGATCTCATCGAGCTCTATAGGCGAAATGGGATCGAGGAGTCTCGACAGCACAATTTATTAGACATGGTAAGACTTTTTTATAAAAAAAAATGGAAAATCTAAGACTTAAACGAGGCCGATTGGTGCGACGAATCCAAAACCGTTTAAGAAGAATAAGGGAAGAAAGACGGGAACAAGAACGCATCATACCGCGGAGGCATCGTCGTCCTGACCCAGCAGCCGTTAGGCCGCGACGAAACCAAGATGGATGCTGGAGTTGCGCGAAGTAGTTTCACCGTGAAGGTATAAGGCTGTGAAAGAAATGCGAAGCCTGTGGCTTGTGGTTGTGTCCTGAGTGCGCATTGGGCGTCATCCATTGCCAGGATGATGATACATTTGTTTGAATTTGGTTTAGTGTTTAAGTGTTTTTATATGTACTAAGTGTTTTTATATATAATAGTATATATATATATATATATATATATATATATATATATATATATACTATTCTAAACTGATTCAGCGTATTAAAATTTGTAAGTCGCAATGTGTGTGTGTATGTGTACGTAAAAATAAAATATTTACATTAAATAATTTAGTTAAGTGTTTAAGTGTTTTATATATATACATAAAAAATATTTGTGTGAATTTAGTTAAGTTTTTAAGTGTTTTTATTTATATATATATATATATAAAATGTGAAAATAAAAAATTTTTAATATTTAATTCTTTTTTCATTTAATTATTATGGGGCACTATGTTCTGTCAGAACATCCTTCACACCATCTTCTCACAGGATAATGAACCTTGGGTCAATTACCTCAGAGGTGGTGGAGTGGGGGTTGGTTTTAACGGTCCATGGTGCCCCTATAACTACTCGCACTATTTATAACATGCAATAAAAAAAAAGTTATTACGAAGAATCAAACATTATTTCAAATAAATTTGTCAGGATATACATTTATACATGTTTTAAAGTACCCGGTTGAAAAAATTCATATGAATTTTTAAATGAATTTCCAATATAAATTTTTCATATGAATTATTCATATATTCAATAAACATTTTTGTTTTATTTTTATAAATTTAAAAATTTATATAAAAAATTCAAATGAATAATTATCATGGTGATCATCTCATTATTTTTATATGGGAAAAGTATGAAAAAACTTTAAAATCCAACCTGCAATTTTTTGTATGAATTTTTTAATATAAAAAAAATGAAACAACAATATATATTGAATATATAAAAAATTCATATAAAAAATTCAGATTAAAAATTCATATTAAAATTCATATGAATTTTTCCAACCGGGTACTTTAAAACATGTATGAATGAATATCCTGACAAATTCGTTTGAAATAATGGTTGATACTTTGTAATAACATTTTTTTTATTACAAGTTATAAATAGTGTGATTCAGGGTTAGTAAGCATTCTTTTTATAACAGTATAGATGAATAATATAAATGTTAATAACAGGTAAATGATCATATTCTTTTATAGACTCAGTGGATGATAAACACTGACTTGAATATTATTTCTGGAATCTTGTTGAAATTAAAGTACCTATTGATCTATATTCTTAAGTTGAGTTTTAGAAAATGATTGATTTTAATTTGCATTTTGCATAAAAAAATGTATTATATCAGTCAGATAGAATACGAAAAAATAAAAGACCCGTATTTTTTTGTTTTTCAAAATATGATGAATTGCAAAAGTTACCGCCGATATAATTTATTATAATTTTGATATATATAGATATAGTGCGATGATAAATGACGTCACGATTGCTATTGGCAAAATGACAATCGTGACGTCACACCAATTTTAACTGCCTCTATCTCTTCAAGTTTTCATTTCCATGAAAAAAGAAAAAATACGTGTCCTTTATTGCTTTCTCATAGAGAAAGCATTGTATTGGTAAAAAAAATTTGTTTCTATTTTTTCATTAATTTGTACATATTTAGACTCAGGGAGTCGAAAAAAGTGGTTTCCAGAAAATGTCTGTATGTATGTGTGTGTGTGTGTGTGTGTGTGTGTGTGTGTGTGTGTGTGTGTGTGTATGTGTGTATGTATTCAGTACGCCAATAAGATCTCGAGAACTACTCGATGGATTAGCTTCAAATTTTGCATGCAATTTTTTTTTGTCTAACTGGGGGGGAAGCTATTGAAAATTGATCTTCTTAGCTCAGTTTTTTTTTAGAGCCATTTTAAGAATTTTAAAAAAATTTTGATTTTTCATTTTTTTGATATTTTACGTAAACTACTCGAAGAATTTTCTTAAAAATTTGTATGAACATTATTTACGACTGCCAAAAGAAGAAAAACTTTTACCAACTGATTTTCTTAGCGCACTTTTAATTTTAGAGCATTTTGAAAATTTTGAAAAAAAATTTTTTTTTTCATTTATTTTTTATTTTACAACAACCATTCGATAGATTTGCTTCTAAATTTGTATGAAAGTTATTCGCTATTGTCTAAAGAAAACAAGCTTCGAAACACTTATTTTCTTAGCGTAGTTTTAATTTTAGAGCATTTTGAAAATTTTGGAAAAAATCTCTATTTTTCATTTTTTTTCTATTACACAAAAACCATTCGATAGATTTGTTCGAAAATTTTTATGGAAATCATTTGCAATGGCCTAAATAAAACAAGCTTTGAAAAACTTATTTTCTCAGTGCAGTTTTAATTTTAAAGCATTTTGAAAATTTTGAATAAAATTTTTCTAATTAGGCACGACCGCTATACGGAAGTGCCTTATATTTTCGACATCGCGAAAAATGTAACCCTTTAAAATATGTTTTTTTATGATAAAAAACTTATTTTTATAGCAAAATAAGATTATTACGAGGCTTTCTTAAAATGTATGTATGGATGTATGTGTGTGAGAAATCAAGTTTATGAATTTTCTCGACGAGTTTTTATCCGATCTGAATAATTCAAACGGGCAATTGTTTCAAATAATAACACAAGTAAACGTTCCTATTTTGAAAAAAATCGTTGGGAGCGTTTTTAAATAGGCGTCTTTCAAAAAGTATATAGAATAAAAGTTATAAAATATAAAAAAATAAATCTTTTTTATATTATACATTTTCCTCTGAAGTTAATATTTTTCAAATTGTTCATGAAAAATGTTGAAATTAAAGGCTTTTTAATGATGATTTGATAAATATTATTTTTAAAAAAATATATATAATATTAAAAAGATGTATCTTATTTTTTTCTATAAATTTTATTTAATATACTTTTTTTCAAAATTCGTTTTTTTCAAGTTATCACCAAAAAATCATTTTTTTAACCTCTGAAGGGATAACAGTTTTAAAACCGCTCAAACGATTTTTTTTAAACTGCCAATATTTATTTGTATTATTGTTTTAAATCATCCCCCGTCGGAATGATTCAGATCAAATAAAAACTTCATACAAAACTTTACTTTTAAGCTACTGAACTATTTTTTTTCTTATAACTTTTGATAGATTATCCTATCCAAAACTTTAAAAAGTATACATTAATGAAAATATGTCTTTTTCACATAACATAAATTTTTTTGAAATCAATCAACTTAATTCACAAGAAAAATTTAAATAATTATAAATTGGTTTTTTCAAATAAATACAATAAATTCAAACCTCCTGTTGAAAGATACGGTAAAAAATACAATGAAAAAAAGAAATAAGATTAGCTTTTAAGGCTTTTCCGTTTGTAAATGATTTGTTTTAATATTCTTGAAATATTAAATAGCGAGCGCGAAGCGCGAGCGTTTTCGGTCGTGCCTTATATGCAAGAAGCGGAGCTTTTTGCATGCTTTGCATCGTGAAGCGATGCAAGATCCGAGGGCATTTCTTGTCCTCTGAAAGGACCGAGGTGCGAGCCACAGCGGCCCAAAGGGCCGCTGTGGCGAGCTAGTTTTTTTTATATTCTACGTAAACTACTCGATGAAAGAGCTTTAAATTATGTATGGGAATTATTTATGATTGTCAAAATAAAATGAACTTTTGAAAACTAATTTTCTCCAATTTTCTTAGCGCACATTTAATTTTAGAGCATTTTGAAAATTTTGAAAAAATTTTTTATTTTTAATTTCTTTTCTATTGCACAAAAATCACTTGATAAACTTGCTCAAAAATTTTTATGCAAATTATTCACTATTATCTGAATAAATCAAGCTTTGGAAAACGTATTTTCTTAGCGCAGTTTTAATTTTAGAGCATTTTGAAAATTTTGGAAAAAATGTTCATATTTCATTTTTTTTCTATTACACAAAAGCCATTCGATAAATTTGCTCAAAAATTTTCATACAAATTATTTGTTATTGCCTAATTAAAGCAAGCTTGGAAAAACTTATTTTCTTAGCGCAGTTTTAATTTTAGAGCATTTTGTAAATTTTGAATAGAATTTCACTTATTTTTTGGTATTTTACGTAAACTACTCGATGAAGTAGCTTAAAATTATGTATAGAAATTATTTACGATTGCCTAAATAAAATGAACTTTTGAAAACTGGTTTTCTTAGCGTAGTTGTAACGTTAAAGCGTTTTGAAAATTTTAAAACAATGTTTATTTTTCAATTATTTGATATTTTTTGTAAACTATTCGATGAAAATGTTCCAAAATTTGTATGCAAGTTATTGGTTATAGTGTTAAGAAGACAAGCTTGGGAAAATTAATTTTATAAACGCATTTTTAATTTTAGAGCATCATAAAATCACATTATGCAAATGGCAAAATTAAGAAAGAGTAAAATTCATATAGTTTTCGTAGGTATTAAGACAGCCTTCAATACAAAGGATAGGGCATTTATATTAAAATCGTATTTAAAAAAATAAAATCAAATTACTCTAACTCAATGTGCTCTATGAGAAAGCATTGCGCCAAAGCACTTGGCAGCGTTTTTTTTCATTTTCTTGATAACGGATGTAATGGATTTAAAAAAAAAATTTCATGCAACATCCCAATTCCTGCTGTATTTTTTTAGAGTAGCTTATTATATTTACATTGGTAAATAATATTGTTATTTTATAGAATTGATTTATATTTTAATTTTAATTTATCCAATGATGTGACAGCAATAATTGAATCTAATCATGTATAAGAACTTACGAGCCATTTGAACAAATAATTAAAATCAGCATGTCACAGACATTGGTATATATTAATATTAAATTAATTCATTCTTCTACAGTATATCTAAATATATATAATTCAATACTATATACAGAAATATAGAGATATACTGAATGTATCGTTTTGGGTTATCACTCAAACACCACCTAATGGGAGCAATCATCCTAATTTTTCCCAGTACCCCCAAACTCATGTGTACTGCATTTCCATTTACAGAAACAGATAGTAGATATAGGGTGAATCAGCCAGTAGCTGCACAAATCTAGTTTGGAATAAGTTTTTTCAATTGAAATAAGACTTATATCAGATATTATTTTATTGCTATCGTTTAAACATACTTGTTATCTTTAAAGTGCACGCCATGGTAATTTAGAGCGCCCTTCCAGGGTGCGATCAGCAAAATGTTTACGCTAACGTTTCACCCAACAGTATTATAAAATTAATACTTTATAATTTTTAAAAATCAATTGATATTATCAATTTCATATACTTTAATTATTTAAATTATTTTTGGTTTTGAAATTAATGAAATTTTATTATTTTTATGCTATTTGAAAGATGAAAATTTTACCCTGTTTGTAGAATTTTAGAAAGCGTATATTATTATATCGAATTATGCATAATAAGTAGGTGCTATGAGAATTGAGTACAACTTTAAACTTGAGTATCGTTACTTGAGTATCAGCTGTTACTTCAATTGAGTGTGGCATCTTTACCGACGACTATCATATCTGTGTGCTTTTATATTTCATATAAAAAAATGAATTTTTTTTCACGTGAATATTTTTTGCATTATTGTCACATACATACACATACACATATTCACACATATACACATACACGAATACACAATATCCGTCTCTCCGTCTCCGTTTCTCCATCTCCGTCTCTCCGTCTTTGTCCCTCCGTCATTGTCTGTCTGTCTCCGTCTCTCCGTAATTACAATTATAAAAAAGTGAAAAATCAAAACTGTTTTCTTCCAAGAATATCTTTTGCATGATTGTCATATATATATATATATATATATATATATATATATATATATATATATATATATATACATATTGTCATGCATATTTTCACATATACACGTCACATACACAAGTACACATAAACACATACACTCATACACATAAACACATACCCACATACGCATACACTCATGCGAATAAACACATACACACATACACATTAATACACATACACATTTATACATGCACAACATTTACCTCTCCATCTCCGTCTCTTCGTCTCCGTTCCTCTATCTCCGTCTGTTCGTCTCCATCTTTCTGTCTCTTTATCTCCCTCCCTATGGCTATGTCTCTTCGTCTCTGCCTCTCCGACTCTGTCTTTCTGTCTCTGCCTCTCCGTCTCTGTCTCTCCGTCTCCGTCCCAGCATCTATATCTCTCCGACTCTGTTTCTACGACTTCGTTTCTTCGTCTTTTTTTTTGTCGTTGTCTCTCCGTTTTCGTCTCTTCGTACCTCTGTCTATGTCTCTTCGTCTTCGTATCTTCGTCTTCGTCTCTTCTTCTTCGTCTTCGTCTCTTCGTCTTCGTCTCTTCGTCTTCGTCTCTTCGTCTTCGTCTCTTCGTCTTCGTCTCTTCGTCTTCGTCTCTTCGTCTTCGTCTCTTCGTCTTCGTCTCTTCGTCTTCGTCTCTTCGTCTTCGTCTCTTCGTCTTCGTCTCTTCGTCTTCGTCTCTTCGTCTTCGTCTCTTCGTCTTCGTCTCTTTGTCTTCGTCTCTTCGTCTTCGTCTCTCCGTTTTCGTCTCTTCGTCCTTCTGTCTATGTCTCTTCGTCTTCGTCTCTCCGTTTTCATCTTTCCGTCTCTCTGTCTTCTTCTCTCCATCTCTGTGTCTTTGTTTTACCATCTCCGTTCCTACATCTCTGTTTCTTTAACTCCGCCCCTCTGTCTGAAACACATGATTAAAAAAAATGAACTCTTATCATATTTTTTTATTAATTCAAATGGAATTCAGTAAAACAAATTTTTAATTTATCATGATGAAATGATTTGTATTTAAACAATTTTTATGCATATTGGAACTTTAATTAATTATTTTTCTTCATTATATAAAAATTTATAAACTCAGGCAATTTTTTTGACTTTCAAATTGGCTAATTTATACATATGCATATAATATATGAAAATTTAACCAAGCGACGTTAGGGGTGAGGTAAATTAAGCTCGTAAAATATTAAAATCAAGTTTCTTTTATCAGTTAACCCAGTAATCTAACATATTTAATATTAATAATTTTTCTCTAATTAAATTTTAATTAAAATATAAATCTTAATACTTCTATTAATAAATAACTTTATAAACATTCAAATCATTTAAGTGTAAACAAATACAAAAATATATTGTTAAAAGATTGATTTTAATAACAATTAAGACAATTCCTCGCCGTCACATCATTGCATATTGGTGCACAGTGTGAAATATAAATGATTTCTAATAACATAGATTAGTAACTATAAGATATATTCAAAGAAATATATAAATACACTATTATTACAAATAAATAAATATATGATTATATTTATTTTTTTATTGAAAATTTATGTATTTTTTCTATTAAGGATAAAATAGATAGATAGATAACCAAATTTATTATATGTGCATTAAGTTGTACAATTAAATACAGTAATATATTAGAATTAATACAAATAATATCAAGCACTATGATAATAATAAACAGGGAAAAAAACAGTAATCAAGCAAATATAACAATAAAATAAACTTTACAGCAATAAAATTAATACAATATAAAACAGTTTCATAAGTTAGCATGAAGCAGAGATCCACTCTCGAAGGCAAGGTAGCGTGCAATGGAGGATGTCTTGAACGTCATGAGCGAATATGAGTTGCATAAAGTCGCAGAAAGATCATTTCATAGCCGCGTGGAAGTGACCAGGAACGATCATAGGCGATACTCAGTAAATGAGAAAGGAATGGTCAAAGGTTTCACATCACCCCTCAAGGACCTCACCGGCCGGCTCCACTGATACATAGAATACAAATAGGATGGAGTACAAGATAAGAACATCTCAAACAGAAATGTAGAAGAAAAATAGTTTCTTCTATCCACAGTGGATAACTAGCCTAATAAAAACCTATAAGCAGAGATGTGCTCACGCCTACCTACACCAGAGATGTAACGTATACCAGAGTTGATGATCCTCTGAAGTCTAAGGTCAAGCTCATCCGAGAGGTCACTGTAAACCAGACAACAGTAATCCAGAAGTGAAAACAGCAGTGTTTTTATAAGATGTATACGAAGAGCAAACGTAGTGCTCTTTCTAAAGAAGTTTAGTCTGTAAAGCAGAGAAAATGACCCATTACACACTTGTGTAGCGTGCTCTCTCTAGTTAAGCTTACTGTCCAACCAAACACCCAGGCTACGAACAGAGGATTCAAATTTAATAATAGCGCTGTTCAACGGCACGCCAGTTACAGGTGATGAAGATAACATATTAATATAAAAATAAAAGCCAATAATTATTGCCTTTGTTTTGTCAACATTCAATTTCAGATGGTTACTAGAGGCCTAATTGAGGAAATGAGAACAGCATGATCACTTATGAGATTAGTATAAGTGCTAAGTTCAGAAATTGGAAAATGCACATAGACTTGCAAGTCGTTGGCATATATTAAATGTTGTACACCCGAGTGGAAGTCGGCAGCGACGTCATTAATATAAATGGAGAATAAAAGTGGTCCAAGCACAGAACCCTGGGGTACTTCCGTATTCAGAGTGACAAAGTCAGACGCATTACCATCAGAGTCAACAACAGACTGCCGTCTATCAGATAAGTAAGAGGCAAACCACCTGACAACAGTGTGCGAGACATCAAGAGAAGTTAGTTTACGAAGCAGAGTGACACGGCACACAGTGTCAAATGCCTTGCTAAAATCAAATAATAGAAGAATAGTTACATAGCGTCTGTCCATGTTGAGTCTAATATTCTCCGTTAGTTTGAGCAAAGCTGTTTGGGTACTATGTCCAGTTCTAAACCCAGTCTGATGAGAATCTAACAGATGTCTGGTGGACAAGTAGTAATAAAGTTGTTGATGGACAAGACGCTCAAGAACCTTGGACATGAATGACAACAAGGAAATAGGTCGTATATCACTCATAGTGCGCGGAGAAGAGACCTTGTTGCTTGTGGTAATCAAAGAGATCTTCCAACATGAGAGAAACACACACTCACGAAAAGAATGATTATATATACGACATAGCAAGGGCCCAATAACTGGAGATGCCCCATAGGCAATAGACTGTGGGACCGCATCAAACCCCCTAGCCTGAGAAGTAGAATAACATATTACTATCCTAACCTCCTCCAAAGTAACCTCATTAAACCTGAATAAAGGCTTATAAGGCTCATCTACATTAATAGTATTCACATACTCAGAAACAGAAGGGGCAAGTGGATCAAACGCAATCCCACCAAAGTTACGATTAAACTCATTTATAGGAAATGAATGTCGTGAGTTATTATCAGTAGAACATATACCAAGGCTCTTGGGCTCTCTCCAGATCTATCGCGAGCCCGTAATACCTGATAGTCTGTAATAATATAACAGTCTGATAGTGATATAACAGTTTGGCTGATCCAATGCACTCATGTACCTTGTCTCGAGCAGTCCTATAGTATAGTAAGTCAGTATACAGTCCAGTACGTTTGTAGTGTCTATGAATTCGATCCCTCTCATTAATCAAGCAACGATGTTCAGAGGTGATCCACGGACGATGAGCCCTACCCTGCCTGACCTTCCTGAAAGGCACGAATTGTGCAATTGCCTCATTGAGATGGTTGTAAAAACATTCAAGGCGAGCAGAAAGAGAGGTATCACCATCACATGTATCGCACCTTAAAAACCGAAAATACTGAAGGAGTGCAACATCATCAACAGACTTATAATCCAGAAAGGTAAAGTCTTTAAGCATAGGTTTAGAATGAGAGGACTTAACAGTTGCAGCTATAAAATTGTGGCCGTCAATGGATGGTATATCAGTCTTCCAGAAGTCAAGTACAATGTCGTTAGCATCGACAAGACACTAATCAAGCCAGATGTCAGAGGAATAAGTATGATAAGTTGTGCTATAAGGAACCAAAAAAAGTGCATTCTCAGTAATCAGATCTTTAAGAAACTTAGAGTCATCAGAATCAACGCACAAGTTAGTTTTATAATCACTAAGGATGATCTTCGAACTATAATCGTGCATATACGATGTTAAATCAGGTATGAGATCTGTGTTGACCAAGAAAGGAGCATGTGACGGCCTGTAGACTACACCAACAAAGATAGGTGAAGCCAAGTTCAGAGAATTAACCTCACAAAACAGATATTCGGGAAGACCAGGCTTACCACTCTATTTACCAGATGAAGAACAAAGGCGCCGCGAAGTAATAGAGTTGTGAATATATAAAGCAACACCACCGCCTCTTATGTTACGATCCTGCCTGTGAAGCACTTAGTCTTCAAGCTCTATCATAGAGTCACCAAAAATCTGGCCCAGCTTGATCTCAGTTACAACTATAACATGGAAGTAAGAGCGAGAAGCCAGAAAGAGTCTTATCATCTCAATGTGTGCTCTCAAAGAGTTAGCATTGAAATGATAAACTCTGAGACCATCCCTTGCAGTGAAATGATTATTAATGAGTGATGAAGCAGGGCTATTAGTAGAGAGTGATGTATTAGAGAGGAGTGGAGGAGAAAGTGGACTTATCCTAGTACTAGAAGCTAAGGTGCTGGACTGACGCCGATCAGCATCACCTTGGCTAAAAAAGCATCTAGGTCCTCAACAGAAGCAACTTGCGTAGAAGCATCCTCATTCTTCCTTCTCACAAAAATTCTTCCATTCTTCACGAATGAAAGAAAATTTAGTTTCTTGTCCTTCGCTTTTGATAGCACTTTTGACTTCAGCTGATGCAGTGAGGGAGGAGGGAATTCGTTGATATTGGTTAACGAAGGCGAAAGAGCAGTGACGCATTTAGCTTCAGAAAGAAAATTCTCATCAACCTGAGAAGTATGAAGTCTCCTAGCCTTAATCTTAGTAGCTATAACCCCACGTGCAGGACTCTTCATTGTTACAAGCAGTGTCACAGTTGAGAAGCGGCGATCACGCTGTTGTGTTGATGGGGACATCACTTTACATGATGTACCAGCATGAATAACAGCAGTAGTAGAAGAAGTTGAGATGAAAGAGTCAGAAACCAAAAAGTAGCAAGCACACTCGCAACTCTCGCCTTTAGCTCTTCTTGTTAGCAACAGACCTGGTCAAGTCTGGCTCCAATCTCAGTCATTCGCTTGTCAAATGCAGTAGAAAGTGCACTAACTCTTGACTCAAGAACGGAAAATTTATGAAATAGCACAATAAGCAGACTGCTCAAATTGGAAACAGAGGATTCCATTGAGTCCAATTCATCCAGCTTACCCATCTTCTCAAGTATCGTAGTGAGAATATCATTAAATTGCTGCATATCCATTTAAATAAATAGAATGAATTATCAAAATTCAAGAAATCCAGGAAAACAAAATTGCAGCGCTCAAAGAAACAGTAGTGATGTAGTATTAAATATGCTAGTGGAGTAGCAGCATAACATGTATACTATGAAGTTGTTGGTCCGTCAATAAGTTAGTGAATAATTTCCAGTAAGTGGAGAAACAGCATAATACAGATTCAGATTTCACGTAGTTAATAACTTATAATAATGACAAGTGGAAAAGCACCTTAAATATGAGACTTCACAGTCATTTACCAATGAAGTTACAAATTTAGTACTCAAGGCAACCAAGAGATGGAGCCACTGATATCAAAATTGTGCATGTATTGAACGAAGCAAGCCGGCACCAAGTAATTTATAGGTTAGGATGCAATAAATACAAACAATTGCATTTAATGTAATTGAAACACTATGACCACACAGAGACACTAACCACACTCCACAGAGCACCAAGCCGAGCAGCAAATCCCAATAAAAAAGATAGAACAGCAACAACAGCAAATAACAAATAGTAGTGTGACTATCTATGCTTCAGAAAATCGCCCAGAGTCCAAGAAATTCAGTTGCAATTTGCAAGAAAAATATAGCCAAGGCTTCAGGACTCCCAGGGGTCGACTTTCTGAAAAAAATTTTCACTCAGCAGAGTGATAAAAAGTTATTATAAAGAAAAAAAGCGAGAGCAGAAAAAAGCGTGTGTGTCGCTACTTACGCTGAAGAGAGAGAGCTAGAATGAGAATAAAACGGAGGTAGAATGAAAAATATATTACATTGCAAGGGATGAATATTATAAATTAAAATATGCAAGTCATTTATGCATTACTTAATTGTTTATTAAAAAAAATTATTCAATTTTTAAATATAAATTGAATTTTTTTTCTAATTGAAATATATATGATTACTCTTTAACTTCAGTAGCTCAAGCATTTATCTACAAAAGTTAATTAATAAATGAACTGATGATATTTTTTTTTAAATACATAAACTGATATTATTTTTTTTTATTTTAATCAAAATATTAGTCTAAACCTAATTAAGAGTTATGATTTAAGTTAATTCGTCATCAACTGATTGTTTATTATTAATAAAATTATTCTATATTTTAATTTAAATTGAATTTTTATTCTAATTGAAAAGGTAGCATTTGTTTAAAAAAATAATGGCTAAGTTCTAATTAATAGTTTTATGTAATGCATACTCTTTTTCATACCAAAGAAATTTGTCTTATCTTCTTTTCCCTTTTTTTCATATATATAGATAAAACGTAAATAGTTCATTAATTAATTGTTTTTTATTGAAAAAATTATTGAATGTTTCAATATAAATTAAATTTTTATTCTAATTAAATTCTATATGATTACCCTTTAGCTTCAGTAGCTTAGACAATAACATTTATCTATAAAAGTTTATTAGTAAATGAACAGATAATAGTTTTTTTAATTTATGAGCTAAGGAAGAGCTAAAACAACGTAAAATAATGTAAAATAATGTTAAAAAAAGAGGAAAAAATTTGAGGATTTCTGATGGATTACCTGAAGAGGAGTTAAAATTACATAAAATAACGTAGAAATAACAAAAAAAAGTTAAGAATTTTTTAAGGAGAAGTGAGGAAGAAGGAAATAAAGAGGTGAGGAGAAGAAAATGAAAAGGAAATGAAGAGAAGGGGAAGAGAAAAAGAAAAGAAAAGAAAGAGACAAAAATAACGTAAAATAACGTAAAAAAATGAGAATCAAAATACGGTGAAGGGAAGAGAAAAAGAAGAGAAAAGGAGGAGCGTGGTCGTAAAAACTTTCCTTTCAACTATATAATATAGAGAGATATATATCTATATTATAAAAAGATTTTGCTACCGCCGCTGTCGCTGCCGCTGTGTATAAGAATTACTCAAGAATTTATATAGCTAGATTTTTAGCTGAAATTCAGCTGAATTTAACTTAATTTAACTCAACTTCAAACTGCGATATTTCGAAAACGGTTCAATGAATTAAAAAAATCTGGACGGCGTTTGAAATATCAGACAAAATACTATTTTTCTGTGTCCTGCCAAATATTTTCATCATTTTTTTAACTCTATATATGATGATAAAAAAATTTTTATTTTTACGAATTTTTAAATTTCAATCAATCAAATATAACATTTTAAGAAATTGATAAAATTAAAAAATTCGAAGGCGATTGAAAAGTAGAGTGAATTTTCTAAATCTTTATGTTCAATGATTTATTTGTATCTATTTCCTGCGTGAAGCTAAAAATGCGCAAAAATGGAATTTACAATAAAATCAGTTTTAGATATGATAATATTTTCCAATGTCGCGAGTCTATTTTTGTTTACATTTCAGCATGTGTTCAAATCTGTAGTTCGTATGTACATACAAGGAATCAAATTTGTTAATAACTTTAATTTGTTAAAAAAAAGACACTATCATTTATAATAATTGTGATAAAATTTGTGATAATTTTGTTAAAAGTGTACAGTAACATTCAAAAGTTCGTAAAAAAATTTTTTTTTTAGAAACTCAATTTCAAACTGCGATATTTCGGAAATGGCTCGAAGAATTTCAAAAATATGGATGGCGTTTGAAAGATTAGACAAAACACTATCTTTTCGTATCCTGCTAATGTAAAAAAAATTAATTTGCGACATTGGAAAATATTATCATATTTAAAACTGATTTTCTTGTACTTTCCATTTTTGCGCATTTTTAGCTACACGCAGGAAATAGATACAAAAAAATCATTGAACATAAAGATTCAGGAAATTCACTCTACTTTTCAATCGCGTTCGAATTTTTTAATTTTATCAATTTCTTAAAAAGTTACATTTGATTAATTAAAATTTAAAAATTCGTAAAAATAAAAATTTTTTCTATCATTATATATAGAGTTAAAAAAAATGATAAAAATATTTGTCAGGCCACAAAAAATAGTATTTTGTCTGATCTTTCAAACGTTGTCCAGATTTTTTAAATTCATTGAGCCGTTTCCGAAATATCGTAGTTTGAAGTTGAGTTAAAAAAAAATTTTTTCATGAACTTTTGAGCGGTACTATATATATATATATATATATATATATATATATATATATATATAGTACCGCTCAAAAGTAAAAATATATATATATATATATATATATATATATATATAATACATATATACAACAGTGCGATCAGAGACAGTCTGGGGAGTCCCATCTTGCTGCTGATTAGACTCTCGGAGGCAAATCTGGTGAGACAAATACACTTTAAAAAATGGAAAATTACAAATTTCTCAACTGCAGATATTTATCTTTCTCGTTTTGCTAGTTTATCTCCCATAAAAAAGCATCATCATATATTTAATAATGATTATCTCCAAAAATATAAACATAAAATCTTTAAAGACCTTAAATAATATGCTAGAGACAGAGGCATTAAATTTACGTGGCATAGAAATGGTAGATTTCTGACAAGATGGAAAAGTGGGGAGAGAGCATATACATTTGCTTAGAAAAATGATATAGACAAAATGAGCAGTTCTGATAACATAATTTTTAACAAGAATATTAATGACAAATCTGAAGTAATTAGTGGATGCTTAAACAATGACGACGTTGGTTTGACTAATAAAAAATGTATTGTTGATAGGGAAAAGTTAGATAATAATAATGTCAACCTCTCTCCCCAATGACTACACCGGATCACTTCGAGGAGTCAAACAGTGAAAAAGGGTGAACTGTGGGCGGGCTTTTTGAATGTGACCTCCTTAAGAGCTCACATTGAACAGGTGCGTGAACTTCTTTGTGATGGCCCTTCTTATGATCTGTTTAGAGTGGCTGAAACCTGGCTGAGAACGACTGTCTCGGATGCCGTCATTCGGATCAAAGGGCTTAAAATATTTCGGCAGGACAAAAACCTTCATGGAGGAGGGGTTGCCCTTTATGTTAGAGATAATTTAAAATGTGATGTATTAACTTTATTGAATACCACAACCTATACTACCTGTGGTAAACCTGAAGTCCCAGAGTATATTTTCTGCTCTATTAAAGATGGCGACTCTGAACCTGTGCTAGTTTCTGTCATTTATCGCCCTCCTGTCATTTCATTTACAAAAAATCATGATTTATTAGGCTCTTTAAGAGGCCGCCGTATTCTGTGTCCTTTTCTAATTACAAAATTATTTTTTTTTCCCAAAAGTAGTAACTAAAGGCAGAAACGAAGAGATGGTTTCGATTTGTATAATGAAAATTGATACTTTCTTTTATAATAGGTTAATTTTATTGCTTTATTTTTGAGAAAAGTTAGAACAACTTATAACATCAGAGATTGGAGGCAGAAAATACGATTTTCAAGTTATTCCAACTTTTCTAGAAAACAAAGTGATAAAATTAATTTATTCTTATCAGAGAAAATATTACTATTTATTATACGCATCAAAACCATCTCTTAATTTCTGCCATTTAGTAACAAGTTTTTATAAAAAATAAATTTTAAACAGAGTCGGTAAAACAGGTATCTGTGTCGGTATACAGCAGTCTCTTAAGAGATTTGTCCTGTGATTTTTCACATGAAATTATAATGGGTGATCTGAATGCCGATCTCCTACGAAAAGGCAATGATGCGAGGTTTCTTGATAAACTGTCGGCAGAGCTTTTGCTTCAGTTGGTCCAGCACGGTGCCACGCATGTCGCTCCGGCATCTCACACATGGATTGGCCTGATTCTTGTGGATGACAATAACTGCATTCTTGACGCACGTAACTTGCCTGCAATTTTTCATAGTTGGCACAATTTAATTGACGTTGCTATTGCCTATGATAAACGCACTGTAGATTGAAAATTGATTAAATATAGGAATTATAAAAATGTTTGTCAAAACATATTAATAGAAAAATTGGCTGGCTATGATTGGACACCACTTACAGAGGGTAAAGTTGACCCCAAGTCTACACTAGGCTGCATTTGTGACAATTTGACTGATGTCATAGAAAATTTATCACCAGCGAAGACACTTAAATATACAAATGATAAATCTCCGTGGTTAAATAAAGAACTGTCGCAGATGCAGCGCAAGAGAGATGCTGTTTATTGAAGATATAAACGGTCAAATTATATGCAATATCTCGCTGAATTTTCACATTTACGAAAAACAGTGGACGAACAAACTGAACATACAAGAACTACATACTATCATAATAAATTGTTCGAAGCTCTTGTGAATGGTAATGTCTGGAAGGAGTTGAAAGACCTGGTACTTCTATCTGGACCTCAAGGTCCGGAACTTGAATGGATTTACTCCTGATGAGCTTAATGCGCACTTTGCTGGGGTGTCGGTTTCTCCGCATGGTGATGATGATGGGCGTCGCGAGAAATTTCTTTCTGCATGTAGAGAAAAGGTTTCACTTTTGAACAAATTGATATAAATGATGTTGTTCTCGCGATTTCTCATTTCTCATCCCAGGCGTGCGGTGAGGATGGCATTCCGCAAAGCGTGATACTTAAGGCTTTGCCGTTTATTGGAGAATATCCTGTGACTCTATTTAACTCCTCTTTTGCGCGGGGGGTCTCCCTTGGCCTTTGAAAGCAGGCAAGCATTGTGCCTTTGAAAAAGTGCTCTACACCTCAATCGCCTAAGGATTTAAGGCCTATTGCGATTCTGTGTTTTCTTTCGAAGGTATTTGAGAAGATTGCTCACGACCAATTGCAGGAGTATATTGCTACAAATAAGTTGCTTGATCCGATGCAGATTGGTTTTAGGAAACATTATCCGACGCAGACAGCCATACTTAAATTAACTGACGACACAAGATCAGGCCTAGACAAAAAACTCGTCACACTCCTTTTGCTTTTTGACTTCAGTAAGGCATTCGACACGATCTCTCCCTTCAAATTACTTACAAGGCTTAGATCGATGGGGTTTTCCAGGGCCGCTCTCGTGTGGATAAACTCCTATATTTCAGGAAGGAAACAAATGGTTCCGATACACTTATAAGAAGAATCAGGTTGGCTAACAACCAACCTAGGAATTCCACAGGGTTCGGTACTGGGGCCTTTGTTGTTTTGCCTTTACATTAACAACGTACGTGACGCTCTCGACTCTGGTGGTGTTAAGCACCTACTGTACGCAGACGATCTGCAAATCTATACGCAGTTTCCCTGTGATAATGTGGATGAGGGTATTTTCATCTTTCAGAGGGCAGCCAAAGCAGTGTTGGAGTGGGCGGTTGATGCTTCCCTAACTTTAAATGCTGATAAGACTAGGGTAATCGTCTTTGGTAGTAATCGTTTTATTAATTCTTTTTATGCTGGGGCGCCAAGGACGATTGATCTTGAGGGAGGTGTCGCCATTCCTTTCTCTGACTCTGTTACGAGCCTTAATGTTGTGCTTGACTCTAAACTTTCTTGGAAGCGGTCCATTAATATAGTTACAAAAAAATTTAAAGGAGTGTTATATGCTTTGCGGTTTTTTCGTCGGTACACCACGGAGGCTCTGCGTAAACTACTAGAAACTGCCCTGCTGTTTCCACATCTCGAATACTGTTCGGTGGTTCTGCTTGATGCTACTCAGGAGTTGAGAAGAAGGATACAAATACTGCAAAATTCGTGTGTGAGATATGTATTGGGCGTAAGAATGGGAGCTTATGTTTCTCCTTATAGAATCGCGTTGGGTTGGCTGCGTACTGATTCGAGGAGACAGTATTTTTTGGCCGAACTTATGTACAAAATCGTATGCATGAATACTCCGGAGCATCTAGTGGGTCTCTTCACTAGATGTGTACCTAGGGCGGCTACTAGAGGAGAGATTAAGAAGGGGCCGAACTATCTGTCTTTGTCCAATAGCGTTTTTCATCATTTATGTAAACAATATCCGGTATAACAAGAAAAAAATAGCAGCCCCCGTTAGATATTAGTATAATAAGTAAATTTTGTAATAACAACCAAATTTTTTTACTGCGTAGTTTTTGAATAATTAGAGACCTACCAAAAAAGATAGGTTATATTCTAGATTGATAGTAGGTCTCTAATTAGTCAAAAACTATGCGGTAAAAAATTTGATAATTATTACAAAATTTACTAATTATACTAATATCTAGCGGGGGCTGCTATTTTTTTCTTGTTATAAAGGATAGTGTTTATATAAATAATGAAAAACGCTATTAGACAGAGACAGATAGTTCGACCCCTTCTTAAGGAGCTAGCGGTGCCCTTTATGCGTACTGAAACTGGCGAGAATTCCTTCAGAGTTCAAGGTGCGCATTTTTGGAACTCCCTGCCTGCTGAGATTAAACATCTTCCATCTCTCAGCAGGTTCAAATCGGCAGTAAGGGGGTACTTGCTCGACCTCGATTGAATTTAATATTTTTAATTTATATGTTAATTTATTTTTGTAATGTCCCATATATAGGCTTAAGTAGTGAATGTATTGTGTAGCTGGTGGGTGAATCATTTCATTTTATTGTATTGGCTGCGACGTATGGTTTTGCATATGCTTTTTATCGTCTTATTTTATTTATATATTGTTATATACTATTAAACTTTAACTTTAACGTTTTGACTGATAGATAAGGAATGACTATTTTTAATTTATTGTATTATTGCGTGTATTTTTATTATTTTATCTTTGTTTGTATTATTCTGTAATATCGCTTTTTTATAGTGACTTACTTTTTCAGTATTACTAGACAATTAATAGTCTATTTAAAATTTCGCTTATCTCTGTGCATAAAAAAGTAGTGTATTTTTACATTTTTGCGGTATATTTATTTTCGTAAAGTGTAAAAACATGGAACTCAATCATATTTGAAAAAATAAATTTTGTGCTCCATTTTTTGAAAAGTGTAATTCATCTATTGTACTTACTGAAGAATTGAAATCAGACCTCGGTGTTTTTAAAAGGGTTAATTTTGCATTGTGCTTTTTTAACGGTAGGCCGGAGTAGAACCTGATACCGACCGAGTAACAATTGAGTTGTTTGTTATTTACTCAAGTTTTAATCGGTGTATATTCAAATTAAAGGTCGAGCGCAATAGATATTATTATGAACATCTATACACAAGAAAAAAAATATCTACCGGTTTGTTTTTGAGAAAAGTAAGTAACGCGAAAATATTATAAGCATAAACTTTTACTTTGGCGTTACTTACTTTTCTCAAAAACAAACCGGTAGATATTTTTTTTCTTGTGCATAGATGTTCATAATAATAATATCTATTGCGCTCGACCTTTAATTTGAAGATACACCGATTAAAACTTGAGTAAATAACAAAAATGCCAATTAGACAAGGACAGCGAATCCGGCCTGCTCTTAAAAGCATAAGTTATAAAATTATACTTTGTCAAGATTAGAACTGTAGTTTAATTTTATTAGAAAGTGCAATCATTATTTTTACTCATTTGAAATTGTAAAATATATTCAATTTTTAGTCGTTATAAATATTCAAATTTTCAGTCGTTGGAATTTAGAATGTAATCAGAAATATTATTAATAGTTTATTAAATTGTATTTTTGTTTAATTGATTGTGCCCCATTATTATCTCTTAAATGAGAATAATGAAGCATATATGCGTCATAACAATCTGCTATTTGCATAAAGTAGAACAATACTGACCCTTCCGCTGTTTCTGTGTACTAATAATAAATTTAAATTTAACGAAATTTTAAATAATTCTCAGATACAGTTGAGCCCTGCTGTAACGAGCATCTCGTAAAGGTTTTACCCTTCGAGCATATACTACTGGAGGGAGCCTCCCAGCTATTAACTGCGTTACAAGGCGAAGAGAGAGAAAGCCTCTATTTTGGTACGTGCTATCTCTCTCTCACTTTCTTAGTGGGGAACAGAAGCAGCCAATCAAATCAGGCTAGAGAGAGACAGCACGTACCAAAATAGAGGCTTTCTCTTTCTTCGCCTTGTAACGCTTGCTGCCATTCGGAGGCTTCCTCCAGTAGTATATGCTCGAAGGTTTTACCTCGCTATTATGAGCGTGAGAGGAGCCTTCGCCAATCGACGCTACCGATACCAGGTACAAAATAGATTGAGTAGAGAGAGAAGAGCAAGTGACAATAGACAGAGTAGTAGGGGAAAAAGGAGAGGCATTTAGCCCGCTACAATGGGGTCTAAATGATTGTTATACTGAACGTTCGTTATAGCGAGGTTTGAGTGTAATCGATTTCAATTTATAGATTCAAAATGATTTCACATTTACTAGAGAACAAGTACAAAAAATTATCGCATTGCTAATTCCTATTGTCGTATTTCTTTTGTAATTTTATTGTTTAAAAAGCAATCAATTTAATTTGATTTTACTTTATTTCACAGCAGCTCCCACGGGGGTACTTATAAGAAGACTAAAGAAAATGGGCTACTTTTAATTACCCCACTTTTACTTTAACTTCAGTCAGGATACTCGATGTAATCATGCGTACACGTATATACTTGTATATACATTTATTTTTATCCGCTATAGTTTATAACACAAAATTTCTATATTTAAGATTTACGCAGATGAATTAAAAATAATTTCAAATTACAAAGTTTAAATAAAATAAACACTTATTTTTATTTGCAGTAGTGCCTTCTTCAACATTTGTGTTGGATACTCAAGCGTCAACAATGTCTCCAAATTTTGATGGTTACACTTCTTTAAGTTCATATATTCCAGAATCGGATCAAAAACAATCTATTACAATAGATTCTTCAATTTCATCTTCAAGTTCTAATAAAAAGACGTCATTTTTTAAGAAATCGGTTGAAGATGGTATGGAAAGGTAAATAATTATTTATTTTTTAAAATATTTGAAGGTACTGTTAACTTTAAGCTAATCATTTAAGTAATTATTTAAATATCGAAGTTTTTTTATATAATAGTTATTTATGCACCTTGGGTAGGAGTCGCTTAATTATGTCGACGGATATTTGTAGGAAAAAGGGATAGAAATAATCTGAGACATATCAAGCGACTTTTGGCCAAGGTGCATAAACAATTTTTTGGCTCTGGCATCCGTATCTGGGCTTTAATCGTATAAAAAATTTTATAAACTTCAAAAATTACTGATTACTTTGAGCTATTAAAAATTACAATAACTTAGAAATCATTTATTTATTATATAAAAAGTTTCATGCACATAAATAATTATGTAAGTAAAATTATAAGTGAGAAAAATTTAATATAAGTTCATTTATCATATTATCCTAATCATCATCACTTTTACTATCACTTGTGTAAATTTTATTTTTATTTAATAAAATGAACATATTTGGAAAATCAAAAAAAATTTTATGTATCGAGCAGCGAGTACTAACAAGGAGAGTGTTTCACCTTCAGGTCACCGTTTTTGCTCAAAATTTGGGAATGTTTTTTGAATGCAGAAATATAAAGAAAGCCGAAATTTTAGAGGCCAACGCTCAATATTTTCCTAGATACAGGGCATTGAAAAAAATCACTAAAAAAGTTACTAGATTTTCAAACGCTTATAGTATCTCATCATTGTAAGCTAGAAGCTTATACTCTTTTTTAAATGAAAGCTGAGCTCAAATCCTTTCGAAATAGCACCTATAGCATCTCAAAATATTGTTTTTTCTCAAAGTTAGAGTGTAATGAACATTGGACCTGAATTTTTTGTTTAAAACATTAATTAATAATAATAGCTAAAATTGGGTTCAATCTTTATTACGCTATAACTTAGGGAAAAAATAATATTTCGATATGCTATAACTGCTATTTTGAAAGTATTTTAGCTCAGCTTTTATTTAAAAAAAGGTCTAAGCTCCTAGCTAATAATGCTGGGAAACTATAAGCGTTTGAAAATCTAGTGACTTTTTATTCATTTTTTTCAGTGACCTGTGACTAGGGAATTGAGCGTTGTCCTCTAAAATTTTGGCTTCCTT
Source organism: Anastatus disparis (assembly GCA_017163975.1). Classification (NCBI taxonomy): domain Eukaryota; kingdom Metazoa; phylum Arthropoda; class Insecta; order Hymenoptera; family Eupelmidae; genus Anastatus; species Anastatus disparis. The sequence goes on from JAFFSR010000311.1 coordinate 3,253,640, forward strand.
CATGTTTCTGCATCCAGAAAATATTCCCAAAATTTAAGCAAAATTGGTGACCGGAAGGTGAAACACTCTCCTTGTAAGAGCGAATGATTGCTATTACTGCTGCTGTTATGGGCACGTCGATACATGTTTAATTTCAAAGATATGTGACTCTTTAGTTGGTGAGAATGAGAGCTTCGTTTTTCTTTCTCTTTCTCTATCAAAGGGGAAATTCTAGCATTATCGCTCTTTTTTTTCTGTGGTACTTTTTCTGTAGCTTGAATCAATCGGTTTTAGACCTTCTCAAGCCTTTCGCGATGATTATGGTGAAGAAGGAATGATTATAGTCGAGGAACGGTCCTCCGACGAAATCAATCCTTTTACATGTTTAGCGCACTCTGTACGTTGAAGCCCGGTTACGGACGCCTGCACCGAAAATGTTATTACGTGTGTTCTTTCGTAATGATTCAAAGAAGAGTATGAGTTATAGAATGTGCAGTGACAAAAGTAATAAATTGTGTTAATGACTCACTTACTAGGAGAGTGTCACACCTCCGGATCACGGATTTTGCTCAAACTTCGGGATAAGTTTTCAGATGATGAAATATGGAAAAAGCAAAAGTTATAGTCACAAACACTCAATATTTCCCTAGTAACAGGCAATTAAAGAAAAACACTAAAAAGTTACTAGATTTTTAAACGCATATAGTTCTTAAGCATTGATAGCTAGAAGCTTGAAACTTTTTTTTAATTTAAGCTAAGCTCAAATCTTTTCGAAACAGTAGTTACAACATATCAAAATATTATTTTTTCCCAAAGTTAAAGCGTAGTAAGGATTGGACCTAAATTTTATTTTTAAAATATTAATTAATAATAAAAGCTGAAATTAGGTCCAATCTTTATTACGCTCTAACTTTAAAAAAAAATAATATTTTGATATGCTGTAACTACTGTTTTGAAAGAATTTAAAAAAAGTTTTAAGCTTGTAGCTATCGATACTAAAGAACTATATGCGTTTAAAAATCTAGTAACTTTTTTAGTGATTTTCTTTAGTTTCCTGTAACTAGGGAAATATTGAGTATTTATGACTATAACTTTAGCTTTTTCCATATTTTATCATCTTAAAACTTATCCCGAAGTTTGAGTAAATCCGTGATCCGGAGGTGTGACACTCTCCTAGTTAGTTAAGTACTTGTCTTTGGTGTGATAGACTTGACTATGGGCTCTTACGGCGAATGTTTCTCCGTTTTATCCATAAATTAATTAATTTTAATTAAATGAAGTAAAATTAGTGATGATACATCACTTGGAAATTTTCGCGTAAATAAATTAATTTAAAATTGTTATGAATAATTTATCAAACCTTCTCTTTTTGAAATAAGATTTAGCGCCAAACTAATTAAAACAAACATGGTTATTAATAGGCATCGCAAATATAAATATACAAGAGTATTTATTTGGGCGAGTTGGTCTCGGGCTCATTCAAAATAACTTACGAGCTAAAATGCATAAAAGATAAAACGAAGCACGTATTGAATACTTTAACTTAAGCTTTGTTGCATTAAAAAATCTTTAGTGGTTCAAAAGTTACAGGCAATTAAAATATGTGAATGATATAACGTGAAAAATTGATCATATTTTATATGCTAAAAATTTTAAGTAAATACGTGGTAATATTTAATTAAGAATAACTTTGGAACAAAAATAGTATATTTTGACACTCCGGGCGAGAAGCTCGATTTCACGCACGCTGTACAAAGTGACACGTGCGAAAATGGAGCTTCTCACACGTCGTGTCAAAAAATAGTGTTCGATACTCGTGCGAGAAAGTGATTTCTTACTCGTGTGACCTTTTCACCCTCGCTTCGCTCGGGCGCAAACCGCCACACGAGTAAAAAATCACTTTATCGCACTAGTACCGAAATATACTATTTTGAGTTTTCAAATAGATGGGCGATGTGTGCACGCCGAATTTCTATTTTTGCGCAATTTCTAACTACACTCAACTCATAGGAGGTTGTCACACTGATCATCTTTTATTTTCGCACTGCTTATCAATGTATAAACATAGAAATTTTAAATCTGACATGCATGGAAAAAAAATAAATAAAAATAAAACTAAGGTTATGATCCTCGGTATCAATGAATATCTGAATTGGGAGATAATTGTGATTTTAATTTATTAATTAGTGCTATTCTAATTATAAAATTTTAAATTTAATCAAAAACATTATTATTAATAATTTTAACATGAGAAATTATTGCTGTTAGCAATTCAATGTTAAAATCATTAAAAATTATGTGGGTGGAGTTCGATGTTTCGAAAATCCGTTATTTTTTTTAACTTAAAAATTTACAATAGCACATTCTTAATATTTATATAAATTGAATGGAAATTTCGTTTTTAATTCACGTTTGTAATCGAAATGCATTCATTCAAATAAATTATAATTTATTTTTAGAACTGTAATAAGTATTCAGGCAATAATATAATGATGAAGTACTTTGAAATTTCTAATATAGTTTTTAAATGTATTTTTTTTCAATACTTGTTGAAAATTTCATTAAAAAACCCGAAATTTTTCATCATTTAAAGGTATTCTGTATACTTGTTACAATTCTAAAGCGATTATAATTTATCCGAATAAATCCATGTCGATAACAAACATGAATTAAAAATTGACTTTCTGTACAATTTAAATAAATATTATGAGAAAGCCATTTGAAATTTCAAAATTCTAAAAAAAGATAATAGACTTTTGAAACATTGAACCCTACGTACATTATTTTCAATGATTGAATTGCTATAGGCAATAATTTCTCATGTTAAAATTATTAATAATAATGTTTTTGATTAAATTAAAAATTTTATAATTAAAATAGCACTAATTAATAAATTAAAATCACAATTATCTCCCAATTCAGATATTCATTGATACCGAGGATCATAACCTTAGTTTTATTTTAATTAATTTTTTTTCCATACATGTCAGATTTAAAATTTCTATGTTTACACATTGACAAGTAGTGCGAAAATAAAAGATGATCAGTGTGACAACCTCCTGTGAGTTGAGTGTAGTTAGACAATGCGCAAACATAGAAATTCGGCGTGGACATATCGCCCATCTATGTGGAAACTCAAAATTTTCGACACACATTGATCATTAATGTGACAAATATAGCGTAGTTGTTATCTGTCATTTCCGTGTATCTGACGGATATAATGCATTTTTTCATGCAAGGTCCCAATTGCAATAATAATTAAATATCTAAATATTAATTGGGAAAAATCAAATAAGGCTACTATTTCTATCAACTCGACTAAAAGCGTGGTTTTTTTTAAAAATAATTTTGTAACTTTTTGATGGTATTCACTATTTCTTTTATCTTTCTATTCTGTTGATTATTAAAGTAAATAAATAGTAACCTATAATATATATTTTTTCGAATATGTTTAAATTGGAATATAGAATTACTATTTTAATTATGATTATTTTCATTAAATATCGGTATAAATTACCACATCATCGCTAATAATTATAATATAATTTTTATAGTATCAACAAAAATCAAAACCCGTAATTTTTAAGAGGACTCTGGATCTCTCTATCCTTTTTTACTTACAAAATGTAGGTTTTTGGAAAAACAGGTGATTATTGATAAAAATTAAGAGTTATCCGCAACTTGTACAGTAAAAGCAATATTTTTTCTGATGAAGATAAAGCATCAAAATTAATTTTTCCTCACCAGAAAAAATATTGCTTTTTACTGTACAAGTTGCGGACAACTCTTAATTTTTATCAATAATCACTAGTTTTTTCAAGAAACTACATTTTTTAATTAGAAAAGGATAGAGAGATCCAACGTCCTCTTAATACCTATATTTAATAATATAACAAATAAATTTAATTCATAAAATTAAATTTTATAGACCAGTGTGGCTCGCTGCTCGGGCATTCCAAAATTTTACTTCGCTAATGCCTTTTGCGATGCAAAGTATGCAAAAAGCTTCACTTTTTGTATGTAAGGCCTCCATTATTCTGTTTAATATTTTTTATTTTAATATATTATAATTTTATAATATAATTTTATAATATAAGTTAATAAAAAATATTTAATTGTAATTATTTTAAAAATATTTTGTCCTGATCTATTAATATGGACTCATCAAAGGGGCATTAATCAACCTTCCCTAGAATACTTTAATAAAATTATATTAATTTAAAAATCAAGATGAAAAAAATTTTTTTACAAAAAGCATTTTGTTTTGATCTATTAGTGTGGACTTTCATGAGGCACTAATGGCCTCATATTCATATTAATCTAATTTTATTTTTATTAATAAATATTTTTGACTCGACGGAGAATATTGTATAAATATTGAATAATGTATCAAATTTTTATATAAAAAACCAATTTTTTCAAACGAAGTTAAATAACTGAAAAATAAACTTTTCTTCGAAATAAAAAATTTTTTAAATCCTTCTGAAATGGTTATCCTTTTAGAAGTTGGAATGATTTTTAATTAATAATTTGAAAAAAAGGAATTTTGAAAAAAGTACATAAACAAATAGTTGAAGAGAAAAAGAAAATACATCTTTTCAACATCATATTTTTTTATGAAAATAATATTTATTAAATTATTATTAAGAGGAGGTCACGTATCTCTGTCCTTTTCTAATCAAAGCATTGAGTTTTTTACAAAAACTAATAACTTTAGCAAAAAATGAAGAGAAAGCCGCATCTCGTATCAAAAAAAGCAATATTTTCTTTGATGAGAAAGAATTAATTTAAATGCTTCGTTTTCAAGAAAACCTTGAAAAACTTAAATCATAGAAGTTAGGTTGAACAATTTGGGTTTTCAAGGTTTTCTTGAGAATGAAGCAATGAAATTAATTTTTTCTTATTAAAGAAAATATTGCTTTTTTTTGATACAAGATGCGGCTTTCTCTTCATTTTTTGCTAAAGTTATTAGTTTTTGTAAAAAAATAATTTCTTTGATTAGAAAAGGACAGAGATACGTGACCTCCTGTTAAAAAGTGTTCAATTCCAATATTTTCCATGAATTATTTAAAAATATAGACTTAAGAAAAAATGCATAATATAAAAAGATTAATTTTTTTATATTTTATAACTTTTATTTTATATACTTTTTAAAAAAAAATCGTTTTGTTATTAATCTTTTGTCCTAAAATATCGTATGCTACCATAATTGAAGGGCCGGATGCAAGAATGAGGTATGCGCTCGGAACCGCGTATAAAGTATAGTGCGTGCTCGACTAAAGTAGCCAAATATAAAAAGTTGAAAAATCGATTTTTAAAAAATACTGGCATATAGAGAATGAAAAAATACAACTTTTTTTTAAGCAAAGTTTTTTCACTGGGTGTTTACTTTTAAAGAAAAAAATTAAAAAGTGACTTTCACAAAAAGTAATTTTCAATAATTTTTTAAAACATAAATTGCTGTATTTCAGTCAAATATGATCGAATCGTTCTGAAATTTTGTGCATACACGGGGAATACTCTAGCGCTAGTAATAAGATCATAAAAAGTGATAAAATTATTAATTTATTTATAACAATTCAGTTGTAAATAGATCTGCCGTCCAAAGTAAGAAAACCTTAACTCCAATGGGATTCCAATGTAGTTAACCACTTTTACACTTTGGACGGCAGAGATAAAGAACACTTATTGACAAACATTAACTTCAATGACAAAAAGTATCGAGGAAAGTTTAACCCACAAAGAACTTCCAGCGAGACATTTGTTCTTTAATATGAAAGGAAGTTTTTTGGAAAGTTTCAGATTTTTTTATTCAAAAATGGCTGATTTAGAGCGATTTTTGTAAAGTCGCGCAGAAAGTCGCGCGAGCGGTAACGCGTCAGATATCATCGAGTACCTCGATAGACCGACCGAACTTATTATTGATACTGAAATTATAGTACTTATGAAGGTTCAAATAAATATTTAGATTTTTTTATAACTTATGATAATAATATGTAATATTTATTTATAAAATACAGCTTTCATTTCCTTATTTTACATTTCTTTTTATTGTTTTATTTTTAACTTCCTTAGCTGATATTTTTATTTCTTTCTTTAATTTTTTAATTTTCTCACTTTTATTCTTATCGTTATTTTTATGAACAGTTTTTCCTTTAACGGCATGTCGGAGCTGCAGCAATCGAGTTTAGCTTTTTTTATTTTATCGATATCTTTTTAAATTCTTAAATTAAACAAATATAATGACTTGTCCGCACTAAAGTTATATTAGTACAATAATTTTTGTTAAAATAAAAAATCATTTGGACTTGTTATTTTTTTATGAGATTGGATTGGAAATTAGATATCAAACTCGACAAACCTAACCTTAAAATACGATGTATTGAAAGTTTTTATTATAACTTTGTATGTATAATATTTTGGTGGTTTTCTTGAGTTGTCCGCACTAGAGTTTAATCTTACAAATTTTTTCTTTATAGCAAAAAAACTCAATTGAACGCATTGTTTATTCATAAGTTAAGATTGGAAATATTATTAGAAGGCGGACAGCTTCGTCATGCTCTTAAGTTTTTCACCTTTCACTTCTTTCTTTATATTTTCTGTCCTTACGCTTTTTAATGGCATCGTATTTAAAAAATTTTTTCCAAACTCTTGGCCGTTAGTACTACAATATTTCATCAAATACTCATAATCCTTCAACTTTTCCTTTGTAACACCTACTTCTTTAGCTTGTTTAGCTTCAGATGCATCTATTGAAAAAGTATTTTTAAGATTTATAGATTTAGCTTCACCTCCATAATCGTAATATAAATCTATTTGCGCATTTGGAAAATAAACTATCTTTACTACTTTGCTAATATTAATTTTTTTCAGTTGATTATCTATTTTAAATAAATCTTCAAAATCCTTCATTTCGCACTTGTTAGCATCTACCATTTGAAAAGGAGGATCTCGTGACATGCTAATGATCTCTACGTATTCTTTTTCAGTTTCAATTCTTTCTTTCATTTTTTTCCTATTGCCATACAACCCAAAATTCCTGCCACATTGACAATATGAATGACCTCTGACGGGAAAAAGATGATGAATTTCAAGCTGCAGACGCACAGATAAATACGAAAAGTATTGTAATGTTACGTAATTACGATTTTGTCCGCCGGCAGCATCAGAATATAAATAAATTTTATTGTAATAATCAATTTGCAATTCTTTTTCTATTGCGTAATTGACTAAATTACAAACAGTATTTGCCCCCTTTTTTAGACGGCCTTCCATAAAATGGAACATGTAGCTTCTGTCGGTTTTATAAATATGCACATTAAATATATATACCCATAACAAACGACGAAAGAACTGCGCATTGACTGGTAGTTTTGGCAGTGGTAAATTTTGACCAAAGTCAAACTCACAATGAAGCACGTTATTAGTGGAAAACATTTCATTTCTCAATACTTTATATTTTTCTACATTAGCTTTATGTTTTTCATATACACCTTTGGCAGTTTTATTCGATTCATAAGCATAACAAATATCACATACGTCCGTTCGTGGTAAAGTAAAAGAAAAATTTATGTTATGATTGAAATATTTGCTATACGTTGATTCATCGATCGGAATATAATTAATATTTCCTGTTACGGACGCATAATAATCCAAAAATGATAAATAAAGCGTATGTAAAGTCAAGGAACTGTCATTAAAATAATTTAATTTTGAATTTTCTCTTGAATAATGCGACTCCGAATGCGGTAGACTATTGCAGTGTTGTTGTATTAAAACTTTAATTTCTTCAGTTAATTTTAAAATCTGATTACCATGCTTTCCTCGGTTGTCATCTAACGTAACTTTATTTATCATTTTACTTTGAATAACATCTATTCTTTGCAATCCTATACTAAAAATATTTGAAACAAATTTTTTACAAACATTAATAACCGATGAATCTTTATAAAAAATATAACTCCATTGGTTTTGTTTACATTTTTCTGAAGTATTTTTTTTTATCAGATGACTACGTATTAAGAAATTTTGAGCAAGATAATTACCGCAGTTCCAAAATTCATTAAATATTTCTTTTTGATATTCAGTGTCCATTTTTAAAAAGCATTGTTTTTTACAACAAGATTGCATTGCGATAAAAGTTTTTTCAGGAACCGTTTTTCCTGTCACTGATGTATACTCTAACCCCTACAAAATAAATGTAAACTTAATAATACATACCTTACTGTTTTATTTAATCATTTACGAAAAAAAATATTTTCAAATAATATAATATTCTTTACAAAAAAAAACTGTTATAACCTAACCTTATTTTTAGATTTTTTAGCAACATTTCTACTCCATGCTTCCTCGTTTCTTAATCTTTTTCGACCTCTTTGTTTATTATTATTACAATTCGACATGATGGATTATTTCGAAACTAATTTTTAAATAAAAACTAATAAACATACGTTGTTCGCAACAATAATTTTTTCAACACCAAGCGTTAAAAACTAAAATAGTTGTTCTGCAAAACATTCGATCTTCTTTTGTTTTTTAATTCTGCTATATTTATTCGAATGTTTTATCATCATCAACATACTATTGCAGTGTACAAATTTTAGAGCATTGTATTTATTTAAAATATACATTCATGTCAATTATATTATTTGTAATTTACAAATATTTTAAGTTACATAAATTTAACAATATTGCAGATTGCAGTACTAACGGCCAAGAGTTTGGAAAGAAATTTTTAAATACGATGCCATTAAAAAGCGTAAAGACAGAAAATATAAGGAAAGAAGTAAAAGGTGAAAAACTTAAAGGAGAAACTGTTCATAAAAATAACGATAAGAATAAAAGCAATAAAAGAACTTCTTTAGCTGATATTTTTATAAAAGAAATAAGAATATCAGCTGAGTAAGTTAAAAATAAAACAGTAAAAAGAAATGTAAAATAAGAAAATGAAAGCTGTATTTTATAAATAAATATTACATATTATTATCATAAGTTATAAAAAAATCTAAATATTTATTTGAACCTTCATAAGTACTATAATTTCAGTATCAATAATAAGTTCGCTCGGTCTATCGAGGTACTCGATGATATCTGACGCGTTACCGCGCGCGCGACTTTCTGCGCGACTTTACAAAAATCGCTCTAAATCAGCCATTTTTGAATAAAAAAATCTGAAACTTTCCAAAAAACTTCCTTTCATATTAAAGAACAAATGTCTCGCTGGAAGTTCTTTGTGGGTTAAACTTTCCTCGATACTTTTTGTCATTAAAGTTAATGTTTGTCAATAAGTGTTCTTCATCTATTTACAACTAAATTGTTATAAATAAATTAATAATTTTATCACTTTTTATGATCTTATTACTAGCGCTAGAGTATTCCCCGTGTGTGCACAAAATTTCAGAACGATTCGATCATATTTGACTGACCCTACTAAAAAATCTCAGGTGAGAAATCACCTGATTTCTCAGGTGATTAATCATGCCAAAATCTCATGTGACGATTTTTTTGGTTTTTACACGTTTCAAAACATACTTAGTCAATTGCGAACTATTTTTAAAAATTTTTGAAAAATTTGAACTTAGAAAATTTTTTTAAAATTTGGTCTTAGAAAAAATTTTGACTCATTTTACAAAAAATTTTCTAAGTTCAATTTTTGAAAAATTTTCAAAAATAGTTTGCAATTGACTAAGCATGGTTTGAAACGTGTAAAAACTAAAAAATCGTCACATGAGATTTTGGCATGATTAATCACCTGAGAAATCAGGTGATTTCTCACCTGAGATTTTTTAGTAGGGTGAAATACAGCAATTTATGTTTTAAAAAATTATTGAAAATTACTTTTTGTGAAAGTCACTTTTTAATTTTTTTCTATAAAAGTAAACACCCAGTGAAAAAACTTTGCTTAAAAAAAAGTTGTATTTTTTCATTCTCTATATGCCAGTATTTTTTAAAAATCGATTTTTCAACTTTTTATATTTGGCTGTTTTAGTCGAGCACGCGCTATACTTTATACGCGGTTCCGAGCGCATACCTCATTCTTGCATCCGGCCCTTCAATTAAGAAAATATAAATAAGAGAAGTTTTCATTTACATTTGTACAATATAAAAGTCAGGGACAATATATATCTGTAGAAATTAATATATACAATTTTATTTATATATATTTTGAAAAACTTATTATTGCTAAAAAAATTAAAAAATTAAAAAGTATTTAACGGTCGTTTAATTGATTTCAGAACTTTCATGAACCCAAATTGCAAATAAATCAAATTAAAATTATACACTTTACGATTATTCAATTTATTTCAATATTTGTAAGAGCTAAAATTAAAATTAATATTGAAATAAATTATAATATTAAGAATATGTCAAAAAAAACAATACTTTTTTAAAGATATTTTTTAAAAGATAAATTTTAAGTATTTGAAATATTCTAAACAATAATGGTTATATATTCATGTAATACATGTTACTTTTACGTTCAATAAAAAAAAAGAATAAAAGAAAAAATATTTGATGATTAAACAATTAATTCGAATACTTTCATTAGTTGAATTTTGAAATAATTACTTCTATGTTAAAAAAAAATACTTTATACAATGAAACATGAGAATTAAATTCAAGAATATAAATTATTCTTAAGAGGAGGTCGCGTATCTCTGTCCTTTTCTAATCAAAGAAATGATTTTTTTACAAAAACTAATAACTTTATCAAAAAATGAAGAGAAAGCCGCATCTTGTATCAAATAAAGCAACATTTTCTTTGATAAGAAAAAATTAATTTTATTGCTTAGTTCTCAAGAAAACCTTGAAAAACCAAATTGCCCATACTAACCTCTATGATTTAAGTTTTTCAAGGTTTTCTTGAAAACGAAGTAATAAAATTAATTCTTTCTTATTTAAGAAAATATTGCTTTTTTTATTACGAGATGCGGGTTTCTCTTCATTTTTTGCTAAAATTATTAGTTTCTGTAAAAAACTCAATCTTTGGATTAGAAAAGGACAGAGATACGTGACCTCTTCTTAAATACACAAATATTATTTGAATTTTCTTGTTATATATAAAATTTTACAATTCTATTTACTTATGTTTCAAGTTATTTTATTGTAGTAACAGAATGCTTAAGTTCAGTTTACAATAATGAATTGAATTAAATAGCTAAATAATATAATTGTAATGAATTTTTTTGCACCAACTTATAAATAAATCAATGATGGGACTCTCGTACGTCTATGTGGCAGCCCTAGCAAACACATCCAATGCGAAACGAATTAAAAATAATGCATGGGACAGAAAATGTCCGGTCCCTGGTAGAAAATAGACCATTCAAAAATGGCCATTAGTCATTTATTAGTCATTTTTTTATGACTAATTTTTTAATCACAAAATGACCAAAATATGGCGAAATTGCTAATATATATAGATATATATACTTTATGCAAATAAATTTATAGATATATTTCTTTTCTTCAACGAAGAGATTTTCTTTACAAAAATTAACTTGCTAATACGGTAAAGTTAAAACGGATCACAAAAAGCCTAAAAATTATGTTACAGCATAATAAAAATGACAGAGACTTTAAATAAATATTTTGGAGATTTAAGGTTAGTCCTCAGGCTGCCATGACTCTGTTTTAACCTTATCTTGCAAGTACGCTAAAAGAGAGTGAGAGAGGAAGAGAAAACGAGGAAGAGAGAAAAAGCGTTAGAGTTTCCAAAACTTGAGAGAACTGCAAAACAGACACAAATTAAGAAAGTAGTTCATTTTTTGAAAAGTACGGAGTTTTCAAATAAGAAAAGAAAATTTAAAAAAAAAGAAGAAAATAGACTAATGTATCATCAAGTCAATAAGTTTAACAAGTCTATTGGAGAAGAGTAGGAAAGTGTAAAATTTGAGGTTATTAAAAACAGTGTAAACAATGGTTGCAGTGAGAATGAATTAACTGTTGAAGAAAGCTGTGATATAGTTCTTAAGACTGTGATTTAGAAAAAATTTGTCAACCACACTAACTGATGTAATATCGCGAATGGGATACATAAATTTAATTTTTTTATCAAACTCGTTTCTCATTAAAAATAATTGATAAAAGTTATATTGTGGTTACAAATTTTATTCAATATTAATATTGTTTCATAGTTTAGTATAATATTTAATAATAAAAATAAATTAATGTATTATCTATTATAATAATATAATAAAATGATTAATCATATTTATAACAGTTTTTGACTATTAACCGTCGTCAATAAGCGGATAAATTGGTCATTTTCTGATTAATATTGGTCATTTCTTGGTCATTTTTTCTAAAACTGGTCAAAATATGACCAAATAATAGTGAAATTTTCTACCAGGGGTGAGTGAGAATAAGTCAGTTTAACGCGCTGTAGGACTGAAGGGAGACATGCGCCTGGGGGTTATTCTGTAACTATCTCACAAGCGACACGAGCTGTGTTGACCAATCAGGGAGCTTCTTTAGGTCTATCTCGTTAGCGAGACAGTTACTGAATATGGCCCCTGCTACAGTCCTTCGTATGAGCCTTATTAGCTGATGCAGTTGGGGAGACTTTTAACCACCACAAGATAAGACTCACACAATATAATAATGAGTAGATTCGTGTTGTATGTTTCTTTATAATAATTAAAAGAATATCGTTATCCATCCCCTCCTAATAATATTTTTATTCAAAGTTAATGAATAAACGGTGCGTCAAATAATATTTTTTCACTACAGAAAGAAAATTTATAAGATTAATCCTGAGTGCGGACAACTCAAGAAATTTATTAAAATATTACACATAAAAAGTTATGAACAAATTTTCAATGTATAGTATTTTGAGGTTAGGTTTATCGAGCTTGATATCTAATTTTCATTCAAAGTTCATGAAAAAATAAGTCTATGTGATTTTTTTTAACAAAAATGATTGAATTAATGTAGCTTTAGCGCGGTCAAGTCATTATATTTGTCTAAATAGTCAGTTTAAAGGGATATCAATCAGATAAAAAAGCAAAAATCGATTCTAACAACACCGACATCCCGTTAAAGCGGTTAATATGACATTCAAAGACTAAACTACTGCTTATGTTTATTCTAAATGGATGTACTAAAGTGGGCCTCGATTTTGCGAGATCTCAAGTCTCCAATATTTTTTTCCGTGCACTATTCCAAAGGTTTCAGACCGGATGGTTGATGTTCTCTGAAAAGGTGAATTTATTTAGACTGTTCATAGTTTACTCAGTAACTAGGTGTCTCAACTCCTTTTTTCGTCTTTTTTTTTTAATGATAACAGTACCTATCAGATATCCTTTTTTTCTTTTTTATTTCATGTAAATAAGTTTTATTAAGTTAACAATATTCGAGGTTTTAGAGGTTAGAAATCTTTAAATATTATTGTCAAGCATTGTTGATATAACTAAGGTTTCATAATAAACCGTTTAAAATATGTACATACAATAATAGTACATATAAAATAATAATATGAACATATAAAATAATTAAAAAAATAATTGTAATGATAAATACGTTATTATGTAGCCATATATGTGGAAATGACTTTACATATATTAAGAGGCATGAGCCTCACTGGAAAATCCGGTGGTGCTTTTGCGATTATTATTCATGGATGCTTCATTTTATAATTTCATGGTAACACTGCGTTAACGGGATGTCGTAGTTGTTGGAATCGACTTTTGCTTTTTTTATCTTACTGATATCTTTAATTTACTATTTGGAAATATATAATGACTTGTCCGCGGTAAAACTATATTAATACAATAATTTTTGTTAAATTGAAAATTCAATTTAGCTTCATATTTTTTTATGAACTTTGAATGAAAATTAGATATCAAGCTCGATGAACCTAACCTCAAAATAGTATATATCAAAAGTTTCTTTATAACTTTTTATATATATTATTTTGGTAAATTTCTTGACTTGTCCGCGCTAAGGATTAATCTTACGAATTTTCTTACTGAAGTGAAAGAATTTGATTTGACGCACTGTTTACTCATGAACTTTGAATAAAAATATTATTAGGAGGATCAGAACTACGATATCCTCTTAAACTCTTCTGATTCTTGCGAATAAAGCATGATGAAACGTTCAAGCTTTATTCGTAAGAACTTTCTTACAATAATACCTTCGTAAGAACTTTCTTACAATAATACCTCGTTTATTAAAATCGTGTTTAATGCAAATACTTATATGTCATATATTTATTAGATGTATTAACTATATATATAGTCGAGACATTGTATGTATATATATATGGGACGTTTCACGTCAACTCTCCTAACAAAAAAATGGAATTCGTCGAAAATCTGTGAAAATGTTCTATTTGATACCCAAAATATACAAAAAAAATTTTAGAGGTCGACGTCAAAGGGGTCAGGAACGTGATGGAATTTTTCGAATTTTCCAAATTTTTTGCTAAATAAATATTTTAATGAATTTTTTCCTCAAAAACTATTAATTTTTCGTTAAAACTTATAAATAGAATACTTTTTCTTGAAAATTAGATGTGGAATTCACCTGAATTTTTGCAAATTATAATATACTGATTTTTATGCTTACTTGATCGATTTAAACATACTATTTAGTATATCTAAAAATCGAGCAGGTTAAATTGGCTTTTTAAGGTCTTATTTTTTTTATTTTTTTATGAGGAAAAAATATACGAAGCCTCCAGTTGGGCAGCCTTCTCAAAGTTACTTAATTGTGCAAAAAAGTCTGAATAAATCGTTATTTTGGATCAATGATGAGATTCGTGATTTTTTTTCTGAAAAAGTATTGATTTTTGGGACAAATGTATGGTAATGTTTTTTATTGGAAATTGAATGTAAAATGTATGTAAATTTTTGTAAACCATTATTTGCTAAACATCACAAATTATAAATGAAATTTTGAAATTTTAAAATTTATTTTTTGTTAAATTTTTAGTACATATGGTTCATAATGTCTTAAATTACAATTTGTAAAAATATGTTTATATTCTACACATGATTTCCAATAAAAAACATTTTCATACATTTGTCCCAAAAATCAATACTTTTTCAGAAAAAAAATCAGGAATCTCATCATTGATCCAAAATAACGATTTTTTCAGACATTTTTGCACAATTAAGTAACTTTGAGAAGGCTGCCCAACTGGAGGCTTCGTATATTTTTTCCTCATAAAAAAACAAAAAAAAATAAGACCTTAAAAAGCCAATTTAACCTGCTCGATTTTTAGATATACTAAATAGTATGTTTAAATCGATCAAGTAAGCATAAAAATCAGTATATTATAATTTGCAAAAATTCAGGTGAATTCCACATCTAATTTTCAAGAAAAAGTATTCTATTAAGTTTTAACGAAAAATTGATAGTTTTTGAGGAAAAAATTCATTAAAATATTTATTTAGCAAAAAATTTGGAAAATTCGAAAAATTCCATCACGTTCCTGACCCCTTTGACCTCGACCTCTAAAATTTTTTTTGTATATTTTGGGTATCAAATAGAACATTTTCACAGATTTTCGACGAATTCTATTTTTTTGTTAGGTGAGTTGACGTGAAACGTCCCATATATATATATATATACAGTACCGGGCAATAATTCTGAGCAGGTTATCAAATTTTTGCTCCGACTTTGAAAAAGCGTATCTTCTTCAATTTTGATCCTAGAAAAAATTTTAAAAAAGCATTTTAAAGTATTCTTCAAATGCTTTATTTTTAGCTTACTGACATTTTTTTAACGATATTTAACCTTTTAAGGACGGGACTGGTCGATATATCGACCACCAATTTTATCAGGCACTCCACGTGATATATTTTTTCATTTTATGCACAAATATTGTTTAAAAAAAAAGTCGAATTTCAACGTCAAAATCCCCGTCCTTAAAAGGTTAAAAAAAAATAGTCGCTTTGGCAATTTTGAAATTTTTTTCATTTTTGCATTTTTCTTCAATCAGCTGTAGTTTTTTAAATAATTGAGCTAGAAAAAATTTTAAAAAAGATTTGGAAAGGGCTCTAAAAATGTTATTTGCAGCTATTTTTACAAAAATTTTTTAATTATTTTTTGTCAAGTTTTAAGCATATAAAGTTATCGATCTAATACTTTGCAGTTGTAAAAAACACTTGAATAGCAAGTAGAAAATAATCGCTGGTGAAGTAGTGATTTAATTTTAGTACGAAATTATAACTATTTATTATTAATAATAGAACATAATAAAGTATGAAACAATAAAAAGATTTATTTTGCAAAAATTATATCATAGAAATCAAAAGTTTTGCACCAGCGATTATTTTCTACTTGCTATTCAAGTGTTTTTTACAACTGCAAAGTATTAGATCGATAACTTTATATGCTTAAAACTTGACGAAAAATAATTAAAAAATTTTTGTGAAAATAGCTGCAAATAGCATTTTTAGAGCCCTTTCCAAATATTTTTTTTTTAATTTTTTCTAACTCAATTATTTAAAAAACTACAGCTGATTGAAGAAAAATGCAAAAATGAAAAAAATTTCAAAATTGCCAAAGCGACTATTTTTTTTTTTTAATATTGTTAAAAAAATGTAAGTAAGCTAAAAACAAAGCATTTAAGGGAAATCCTCATACCGACATAGAGTTCTACCTCATCTACATTTAAATTAGGAATTTTAATAAAAATTTAACTATTCATGACTGAAATTCGTAGGAGAGGCACATTCCTAACATGCCAAAGAATTTATTGCAACGTTAAAAAACAATATAAGGGTAAAAATAAAGGCAAAAACTGTTTAATACGATTAACTTTTCAATGTAGTTATGAATAATCGTATTATGCAGTTTTTGTCTTCATTTTCACTTTTATTCTGTCTTTTGACGTTGCAATAAATTCTGTAGAATGTTAAGAATGTGCCTCTTCTATGAATTTTAGTCAAAAATGGTTAAATTTTTATTAAAATGCATAATTTAAATGTAGATAAGGTAGATCTCTGTGCCGGTATGAGGACACCCCTTAAAGAATAATTTCAATTGCTTTTTTTAAATTCTTTCTAGGATCAAAATTGAAGAAGATACGCTTTTTCAAAGTCGGAGCAAAAATTTGATAACCTGCTCAGAATTATTGTCCGGTACTGTATATATGGCTGACTCCATTCAGATTCATGCAGGCCGTCTCTGATCGAATTTTTTTTCTTTAAAATGATAAAAATCCGTTCTAATATGTATATCAAAATATAATTCACCTCGTAGAACGTTCAAAAATTTTTTTTTCTAGCTACAGTGTATTTAGTGTTTAATATAAAAATTAAAATTAAAAATTGAAAATGAATCTGAATATTTAATTTGCTGTAGTTCTTTCAATTTTTGACCTTTTTCAACGTTTTTTTTGACAAAAATGAGCGTCATTCATTCTGGTTCTGAATGCCGTCCCGATTTTTGTAATACGCGTTAATCTTTTTAAGTTAATCATGAAAACCGTAAAAAAAATCTTTTTTTCGAACGCAATTTTCTCAAAAACTATTTTTTCTTTCTAAATTCGGATATGTTTTTCAACATAAATCATACCAACTTTTAGTGTAGGTGAGGATACGCAATTTCGCCTTATTTTTGCGCAATAGATAGTATTATTATGAACATCTATGCACAAGAAAAAAAATATCTACCGGTTTGTTTTTGAGAAAAGTAAGTAACGCCAAAGTAAAAGTTTATGTTTATAATATTTTCGCGTTACTTACTTTTCTCAAAAACAAACCGGTAGATATTTTTTTTCTTGTGCATAGATGTTCATAATAATAATATCTATTGCGCTCGACCTTTAATTTGAAGATACACCGATTAAAACTTGAGTAAATAACAAAAATGCCAATTAGACAAGGACAGCGAATCCGGCCTGCTCTTAATAGTTGTTTTGCAGTCACTATCAAATTGATTTTGTTAAATTAAATAATTATTTGATTGATTTAAATTTATTAAATTAAAAGAATTCGAAATAGTTTGATTAAATTAATCATTTATTCAAAAAATAAAAATATTTTGTTAATATTAATAAATTTGTTAATATTAATAAAATATTTTTTAATTTTGAATAAATATTTTTTTGATCCTAACAATTTTATCATTCACAGTTCAACTTAAATAATACCTTTTTTGATTCGAATAAATAAGTTTTTTAATTTTAATAAATATTTAATAACAAATAAATTATCATTTAAAAAAAATTAAGTTATTTGCTTTAAATAAATGATTTTTTCGACATGACAAATTTTTTATTTAGATATATATATATATTACCTAGTTATGAGAGATATTTTATTCAATCAAAGCACAAAATTTTGTCGAACAAACTAAATATTTATTCTTTTTGATCAACCTTTTATTCTAATTAATTAAATATTTCATTGATACTGGTTTCTCATTTTCTCAAAAGGAATAAATGTTTGTTTCAATAAATCAAATAATTTATTACACTGAAGATCTTGATCTTTTCAAACCAACAAAGTTTTATTTGAATAAAAATCATATTTTGTTAATTAAATTTTACAATAAATAAAAAAATAAAAAAAATTTTTTTTTAAAGAAATAATTATGTCATTAAATTGCGACTTCCATCCTTGTTACCAATTTATTTCATTCCAACAAATAATTTAGTTCATTTCAATAAATATTTATTTAAATTTATTTTATTTTTACAAAAAAATGAGATAATTGATTTCAAATAAACCGTTTATTTGATTTAATTAATGATTCCGCATTATCAAACTAAATGCTTGTTAATTCAAATAAACACTAATTTAAATAAACGTGTTTTTAATTCAAAACGAATTTATTTCATTTAAACAAATAATTTAGTTCAATTCAATAAATATTTATTTAAATTTATTTTGTTCTTTCAAAAAAATGAGATGATTGATTTCAAATAAACTGTTTAATTGATTTAATTAATGATTCCGCATTATCCAACGAAATGTTGGTTAATTCAAACAAATACTAATTTAAATAAACGTGTTTTTAATTCGAAATTAATTTATTTAATTCAAACAAATAATTTATTTCAATTAAAAAAATATTTATTGAAATTCATTTTGTTCTTTCAAAAAAATGAGATAATCGATTTCAAATAAACCGTTTATTTGATTTAATTAAGGATTCTGCAGTATCCAACTAAATATTATTTAATTCAAATAAATAAAGATTCAAATAATTTTTTTAATAATTTTAAATAAATATAAATATTTGGTTAAGGCAAGAACTAAATATTTGATTCAACTAAATGTTTATTTAAATCAACTAATCGAAATTCGAATAAATATATTTAGTTGGTTTAACTAAATTTTTAAAATTCTTTAACTTGTCATACATCGTAATTAGACATAAATTACAGCATTTTCCATTGTTTGTATCAGACTTAACGGCAGGCCGGAGTAGAACCTGATACCGTTCGAGTAACAATTGAGTTGTTTGTTATTTACTCAAGTATTAATCGGTGTACTTTCAAACTAAAGGTTGAGCGCA
The DNA here is from genome assembly GCA_017163975.1 of Anastatus disparis. NCBI lineage: Eukaryota > Metazoa > Arthropoda > Insecta > Hymenoptera > Eupelmidae > Anastatus > Anastatus disparis. The sequence goes on from JAFFSR010000311.1 coordinate 3,273,095, forward strand.
ATAGATATTATTATTATGAACATCTATGCACAAGAAAAAAAAAATCTACAGCTTTGTTTTTGAGAAAAGTAAGTAACGCCAAAGTAAAAGTTTATATTTATAATATTTTCGCGTTACTTACTTTTTTCAAAAACAAAGCGATAGATTTTTTTCTTTTTGTGCATAAATATTTGTAATAATAATATCTATTGCGCTTAACCTTCAATTTGTATTTGCAGATACACCGATTAATACTTGAGTAAATAATAGAAATCTCAATTAGACAAGGACAGCGAATCCGGCCTACTCTTAACGGGATGTCGTAGTTGTTGGAATCGAGTTTTGCTTTTTTTATCTTACTGATATCTTTTTAAATTCACTATTTGGGCAAATATAATGACTTGTCCGCGCTAAAACTATATTAATACAATAATTTTTGTGAAATTAAAAATTCAATTTAGCTTCATATTTTTTTATGAACTTTGAATGAAAATTAGATATCAAGCTCGATAAACCTAACCTCAAAATAGTATATATCGAAAGTTTGTTTATAACTTTTTATGTATACTATTTTGATAAATTTCTTGACTTGTCCGCGCTAAGGATTAATCTTACGAATTTTCTTACTGAAGTGAAAGAATTTGATTTGACGCACTGTTTACTCATGAACTTTGAATAAAAATATTATTAGGAGGAGCAGAACTACGATATCCTCTTAACATTAAATTTTATCGATTTTATGGTCGATTAATGGATAAAATATCATATATTAGTAGAATTTCCAATAGCGTCATAATCTTCAAAATGGCGGGAAACTCAGCATGCGACCACGTGTTCTCTAAAAATAGTCTAGATGTTGACTTGTCAAAAAAAAATTTTACACGCACAAAACCGAAAAATAGAAAATAATATTTAAATGAAAAAAAATTTTAAATACCACGTTTTTAAAACGACTAAAAAGTATAAAATAATTTTTAATAGCTATCAAAATAAGAATCTCACGAAGCTAATGGTCCAACTGCCAGGTATAAATAATCAATTCTTGGACTGTCTTTTCAGTCAATGTTTCAGTCAACATTTTTATTAAAAATTATGTCCCTCGTTGGGTGTTAGACTCAAAGAATATGTTAGTAGATATAATAAGAATGACGATAACTCATCTCTGTATGAACATGCTAGTAAAAGTAATCATTTTATAGATTTTGACAATATTAAAATTTTAGATATTAAAATTAATAAACAGAAAAGACTATTTTCAGAGGCTATGCATATTCCATGTGAAAAACATTATCTTAATAAACAATTTGAAATAAATTTGCTTGACGAGGAATATAAATCAAGGCTGAGAAAATGTGAAATTTTATTATAATTGCTTTTTGATGTACGTTGCTTGCCTTTTCGGTTTAAATTTGAATGTATGGCCTATCTTCTCTTGTTTTTTTTACATCTTGCCACTATATAAATGAAAGTTTGAGCCTTTTATAAAGCATTGCCGATCTAATAGTGTACTTAGTGACATTGTTGTAAGTTAATTTACTGGTTTTCTACTGTTTGTGGTTGTGTATTGCGATCCCGTTGCGATGGTTATTTCACTTATATTTTTGTATTTTTTGTTTATAGTGCTCCTGAAGAGGGACATAATTTTTAATAAAAATGTCCGAAACGTTGACTGAAAAGACAGTCTAAAAATTGATTATTTATACCTGGCAGTTTTCATAATTTCCTGCCATTGGCTTCAAAAATAATATTTTAGCTATGAAAATTATTTTATACTTTTTAGTCGTTTTAAAAACGTAGTATTTAAAAATTTTATTTCCATTTAAACATTTGAAAATAATTTGAAAATATTCATGTATGCAATTCTTTACAAACTTAATTTTTAACATTCGTATTTTTCTTTGACGATCACCAAAATAAATTATGAGAGGATCTCAAGATTGAACACGAGACATGGCTACGTACAATTGTCCATGACTGAAAACGTTTCTTCGTAAATCTATACCTATTTTATCAAATGTTTGCCTTTGTGATTCATTTATTGTCATCGCAAAGGCTAATTTAAATGGAAACTGTATTCTTCTAAAAGTAAAAGAGAATACATCTTCACAATATAAAGTTATACGATTCAAAAATACAATATTATTAACCTTATCACTAGTTAAAACCAAACATTTAAGTAAATAGAGAAATCAATAATACGTAATCTTGTTTCATTGCATAAATCTTCGTTGATACTGATATTTCTAATAAGCATCACAATACAGTTTTTTCTCAAACGTCATTCATATGGTGGTAAACAGGAAGGATTTGAAGTATTCAAATATTCTGATGGAAGTACTTCATTTTTATCATCACCGTTATTACAATCTCCCGTACTTTCAATACCAGTATAGATGCGTTCCGTATTTGGATCAAGTAAATTGGTAATTTTTTTATTAAAAGCAGGCCGGAGCAGATTCGATACCGACCGAACATCGAAAATCCGTTGTTTAATTCTCTCCTACTATACGTAATGTAATGCATTAAAATTTTAAGTACATTTATGAAATTTATTTCTCTATTGCACTCGCCAAAAATAATTGAAGAAAATTTTTAAAAATTAAAAATTTTATACTACAACTGTTTATTAAACTCTAAGTACTGTTACTTACTTTTTGTTTAAAACATGATGAATTTTATGAAAAAAAACATCTATGATAAAATAATATTTTCACTTCTTGGTCGGCAATCAAATTTGCTCCGGCCTACTCTTAAGCTTATTATGCACATCGACATTTTTTGGTGCTAAAATAGCAGTTTTACTCATTTCCGCAAATTTATTTTCACTAATCAAATTACCAATTACAATTTCAATTAAATCACGATTTGTTTCAAGTATACACATTTCAGGAAGACGTAAATTATCATCTCTATCATTCAAGATTCCATTACCCACATCTAATAAAAAATTCGCAAACTCAGTTTCATTTGGTGTAACCCGCATATTTTGTGTAAGAGCGTATTTAATGAAATGTTTCGATACGTCACCTAACTTAATAGGAAGATTCAATATTTCTGCACGGGTTCCTCTGACTTTAATAGGAATCTCCTCATAGAATCATAATTTTACCACCAAAAGGTAAATTATTATTCATAATATCTTGTAATATTCTATTGACTATCTAAAGCATATCTTGGTGCCATTGGAGCTTCATCCCAAATAAACGCATTAGTTTCTTTAAGAAATTGACATTCTTTAGATTAAAGCTTAAAACTTGAAGAAAAATTGTGAAACATAGGAACTGGTAAGCCAAATGTTTTATGCACTATTTTTCCATTAGAAATTAAGATTGCTGCAATTCCAGTGAAGGCCATAGAATATACTTTTATGTTTTTCGTCGACAACAAATAATATACTGTTGTGTAGATAAACGTTTTTCCAGATTCTCTGGGACTATCAAAGTATCTACATTTGTTTTGTTCGTGAGAATTTGAATCAGCTGCACGACCCGCGTAAAAATAATTTAGTTTGGCCAAAGTTTGGCTGAAGTTTAAGTTTGGCTAAACTTTATGTAAATTTGGCCCATGGGACAATCCCAAACTTGAAATTTCAAATAGTTAAGCTCGGCAAAAGTTATTGAAAACTTTGGCAGTTCGCAAACATAACTTAATAAAATAATTTTTTATTAAAAAGGAGTTTAGCCCAAGTTTCTGAAAAGTACTGAAAAAGATATACGTTTTTAAGAAGTTGAGCCAAGGTTTGGGTAAAGTTTATATAAAATATAGCAGTTTTTCGGCAATAGTTAATAAGTTTAGCTAGTGTTACGACATATTAAATTATGTTCTCCGTAAGTTTAGTAAAACTTTAGCTTAACTTTTCGGAAAGTAAATATATACTTGTTAATTTTCGTTTTAAATTTACAGAATCTAGCTTAAGAAGGGGCCGAACTATCTGTCTTTGTCTAATAGCGTTTTTCATTATTTATTTAAACACTATCCGGTATAACAAGAAAAAAATAGCAGCCCCCGCTAGATATTAGTATAATAAGTAAATTTTGTAATAACAACCAAATTTTTTCACTGTGTAGTTTTTGAATAATTAGAGACCTACCAAAAAAAAGATAGGTTATATTCTAGATTGCTAGTAGGTCTCTAATTAGTCAAAAACTATGCGGTAAAAAATTTGGTTGTTATTACAAAATTTACTAATTATACTAATATCTAGCGGGGGCTGCTATTTTTTTCTTGTTATACCGGATAGTATTTACATAAATGATGAAAAACGCTATTAGACAAAGACAGCTAGTTCGGCCCCTTCTTAAGATATAGAAGTTTGGCCAAAGTTTCGGGAAAGTTTATATGGAATTTAACAACTTTTTGACAAAAGTTCGTAATAAACTTCAGCCAACGCGTAAAAAAATTTCCTTTTGGGAAAGTTGGGCTAAAGTTTTTGTTTCACAGAACATTTCCCGAACTTGGGTGATAAGACTATGCCAAACTTGAGAAAATATTCTTCAAAAGTATTGCGAAACTTTTCACAAAGTTTTGCAAAACTTTATATGAAATTCTAGAAACTTTAGATCGAATTTACTAAAAAAATATATTTATTTTCATTTTTTATATTATTTGTAAAAGTTTTGCGAAAATTTGGGCAAAGTTCTTTTAAGTTAATATACATATATTTTTATTAGTTTTTAAAATCCTTAAAAACTTAATATATCCTTAGATAAATTTTATTTTTACTACTGATTAGCAAAAAATTGTAACACCCACAATTACGAAAAAAATTTATTAAAAAAATACAGAAAAATTTTTCAATTTTGTTTTTATTCAACAAAATGTATTAATAACTTTTAAATAATTTCTATTATTACTAAATAGCTCAATTACTGTATTAACTAATTATCTTTGGAAATAATAGCAATATCAAATGCCTAAATTTGTTTGATATTAAATAAGCATCGAATATTATTATTTCTTTTTAATATAATTAGTTAGTGCAGTAATTGGGCTTTTCAATATTACCATAATTTTTTATTTTAATTTATTGCTTAAAAGCATTTTTAAATATATACATACAAACTTTCATTTTAAATAGATTGAATTATAATAGTGTGTAAATTTACCTCTGGTTCACTTTGCTGCACATTAATAAATACATTTATTTATTGAAAAATGTTTTTAATTTATTTTAATAAATGAAAAACTTTAGTTTTTTAATTACATTTATTTTATATATTTTATATTTTATTTTAAATTATTTTTTTTCGAATGATTTTAAAGTATCTAAATCTATTTTATGTTTTTTTGTGGCTCTTTTTTTTCTTCTACTTCTCGTAAAACCATTTTGTCTCTATGACCTTTTTCATTTCATTTTTTTCTAAAAGTATTTTTGGTTTGCAACTGTCATCTTTTTTGTTTTTTCTCAAATAATCTTCTTTTCGTTTTGTTTCAGATTTTGTTTTTATTTCTTGTGTGATTTTTTCCTTTTTTTCTTGTATCATTTTTTTTTATGTTATTCAACTTTTTCTTGTTCTTGTAGTTTAATTTCTAGTCAAAGTTTTTGTTTTTCTTAAATTATATTATCTTCTATCTGTATTTTTTCTCTTATCACTCTCAAAAGCTTTTCTTGTTCCCAATTTTTCTTCCATTCTTTCTCTTTTCTTAACCTTTAGAGGACCGGTATTTGAGATTTGTGATCGCTCTAAGAAAGTGGTCCAAAAAGGTATCTGATATCACTAATTGACTTTGGGGTAAAGGTCGATCAGGGGTCACGCCACTATAGTGGTTTTCTGGTCCTCTAAAGGTTAAGAAGGGGCCGAACTATCTGTCTCTGTCTAATAATGTTTTTCATTATTTATATAAACACTATCCTTCATAACAAGAAAAAAATAGCAGCCCCCGCTAGATATTAGTATAATTAGTAAATTTTATAGTAATAATCAAATTTTTTACCGCATAGTTTTTGACTAATTAAAGACCTACTAGCCATCTAGAATATAACCTATCTTTTTTTGGTAGGTCTCTAATTATTCAAAAACTACGCAGTAAAAAAATTTGTTTGTTATTACAAAATTTTCCGACTTTTTCTTGTCTCATTTTGCTTTTTCTTTCTAATTTTAACATTTCTTTTTCCTTATTTATTTTCTTTTTTTCTTTATTTTATTTAGCTCCTTTCTTTTGTACGTCTGGAGATGAATTTATATCTGGTAACTATAGCTCTTTAAACGAGGAATTAGAAAATAGTGAAGGTTAAGAAGAAGAGAAGAATCATGAAGTCTTTATCGAAGATGCAAATGAACTCCTTCACCCAGGTGCTCCAACATCAATTGGTAAAAGTACTATGTCAATTTTTTTACTTGCAACGTGTTTCAAAATAACAGGTGTACTGCTTTCAAGCATACTATCACTTCTTTGTCTACATTATATTCAACTAACAAGGAGAGTACCCGACCTTCGGGAAACGGATTTGGCTGAAACTGCTGGATATAATTTTTTGGTGAAAAAAATGAACCCGTGTTTTTTCTTTTCTTTGAATAGGCCCCATAGACGGAGATATAGGCATTTTTCGAAAATACAATAAAAAGGAGCATTTATAAGATCTTGAACAACCAAACAACTAAGACTCTTACAAAAAAAATGTATAAAAAATAAAATAAAGTACAGATTAAATGCTTCAATTTAAGATTTGTTGCATTAAAAAAGCTTGTATGGTTCAAAAGTTACAGGCGATTAAAATATGCTAATGAAATAGCATAAAAAAATGATGACATGTTACACGCTAAAAATATTAATAAATATGTAGTAATTTTCAATTAGGCACAACTTTTGAACCACATAAGCTTTTTTAATGCAACAAAGTTTAAATTAAAGCATTTAATCTGTACTTTATTTTATTTTCCGTACATTTTTTTATAAGAGTCTTAGTTGTTTGGTTATTCAAGATCTTACAAATACTCCTTTTTATTGTATTTTCGAAAAAATGCCTATATCTCCGTCTATGGGGCCTATTCAAAGAAAAGAAAAAACACGGGTTCATTTTTTTTCACCAAAAAATCATATCCCGCAGTTTCAGCCAAATCCGTTTCCCGAAGGTCGGGTACTCTCCTTGTAAGTGCGTGAAAAAGGTTTATAAATTAAAAAAATTTTTTGTTATTGTAAATGCATTTCTCATTATACATTATTATTGTTCTGAATGCTTATCGAAATTAAACAAACTGTATTGCCAAAAATGTAATAGCTCCGATAGTATGTACTTTCTACAAATACCTATATTATCCCAATTAGCTTTATTTTATAAGAGGCCAAGTTTTAAAAGATATATGACAGTTCTGCATACAAATCTTTACCTACAGATTTCTTAAATGGTAATATTATTAGATTTATTTGGAATTCTGATGAAGTACCTCTCTTTATTTGATGGTAAATGAGTTGCCATATAGATTATTAGTAACAAAAGAAAATATTTTAGCAGTCTTTGATTTGGCTCTCAAAAACCATCTTCTAATTTATTTTTTAATGATTAAAAAAATTAAGAAAAATGTACACAGGAGTAAGTTTTGATCTTCCCGGTTTAAAATATCTACGTATAAGAGGATTGATAGTAAGCAACACATGCGATTTATGCGCCAAAGCATACCGTAACATTAAACAATATAATAGAAGATATGGATGCCTTAATTGCAAAATTCAAACAAAAAGAGTTGATAATGTACAGATTTATCTCTTTATTGATAATTTAGATTTAAGAACGATGGAAGAATCAAAATTGTATAGCGAGGAAGCAAATGCAACAGGCACTTCAGTGTTTGAGATTAAAGGTCTCAGCTCCCTTGTCATAATAATTTATGATTACATAAATTCAATCGCTATCGATGTTATGCATTGTTTATTTCAAGGTATAACTAAAAAGTTAATGTTTTTTGGTTTGATATAGAAAACAAAACTCATCCATCTTCTTTATTTACCTATATAAGTATTACCAATGAGAAAATCAAGAATCTTACTTTACTCTTAATTCCCAGAACTCCAAGAAAAGTAAATGATTATTCTTATTGGAAAGTATCTGAATTGAAATTATTTTTACTAGTAATATGACTTAATAATTTTAGAGAATATAATGACTATATAATATTTTGAATACCATTTATTATTAGTACATGGTATTACTCTTTTAAATTTATTAAGTATTCCCGATTGAATAATAATTAAAACGATACGAGTTTTAACGGAATATGTTAGGAGATAAGAGATTTTGTATGATGAAGAGTATCAAGTTTGCAATTAACACTTGCTATTACAGTTACTAAATAATTTTGAAAAATTTGACTCGCTATGAACAGTAAGTTTTTTTCCTTTTAAAAATTTTAATGGAATATTAAAATCTTACATCCATGGATCTAGATTTGCAGAACTGCAAATTTATTTTTCCGTTTCCTTATTTTTATCTATAAGTGAAATGAAATTAAAAATATTACGGTCACAACGATTAGCTTATCAGATTTGTAAACAAATCGAGTTTTCCGGTACTCACAGATATAAGATAAAAATTTTTGCGGTTGGAGTTTATAAAAAAATTGAATTCATTCTTGATTTTATTTTGAATTCTTTAAGAAATTGCCCTTATCTTTAAATTTTTCATGTATTCAAAAAACTTTTATAAAATTCAATATATTTTGAAATCGAAGGGTATGCCTCTAAAAAAAGTAAGTTCTCTTGTATTAAATATAAATTTAATAACCAAATTAATATAGGTATTATAAAATACTTTATTATTGTATATAATTGCGATTACGGATTGATTTGTGAAGAATCCAATGATAATTATTTTACGTATATACAATAATAACTAAATGTAAAATAGAGCCAGCATTTCTTTGCCCAACGAACGAAAAGTTTGTACCACCTACTTCTTTGTTGAAATTCTTTGCGAATCAGTTGAAAACGATGTTATTGTGATCAGTGTAAAAGATATAATCAGCATATGTTTTTATACAAAATTAGATGATCAATCCTATGTTATTTTACCGAGAAATTTTAATGAAATAGAATGATTTATGGAAATATTGTTTTGTTATTTTATAAATATACATACGTTTTATATTTTATTCTGTTTAATAACTTTAAACAAATTTTGTCTGAAATTCTGCTTAACTTTATATATACTTCAACTTAGGTTCTGTATAAACTTAAAGAGATCAAAAAACGTATTAAATAGATGAAATATTTTTCCAGTAATTTTCAGTAAATTTTTACAGAAGTTTTACAAAATTTTATTAAATCAGGAATAAAAATAAATAAAATAAAATATTTTTGTAATAACATTGAATTAATTTTACATTAAGTTCTGTAAAACTTTGAAAAAATTATATAATGTAAAGCATAGTCTAAAAAATAAATTTTACCTGAATGCAATGAAATTATTATTACAGTTCATTCTACTTCATGAGGATTTGTTGGAAAAATTGCGTACAATTGTTCGTCTATTTTAGAATAATAACATATGCTGATAATATCTTTAACTAAGATAGCTATAAAGTTATTTTCAATTCGTTCACATAAAGAAATTATGGGTAAATATTTATTAGTTATAGAACAAAGAAAAGCTGGTTCGATCACGCATCTCGTTACAATTACGTACGTTTTACAGTCATCGTTGCATGCATTACATAGTTCTTTGCGAGATTCACATCTACAATTACATACAGTTATAAAATTATTTATTACACCTATGTGTATTTTTTCATCCATTATATACTTAATCCACGAAGAATTCGTTTTTTTTGTACTTGCATACCACTCTGTTTCTAAATAAATTCCATTTATCAAAATTCTTTTAAATACATGAAATTTAGACGTATTTAAAACTATAGGATAACATCATATAGTATTAAAAATAAAATCTGGAAGCTCATTTACTCTTGTATAAACTCCAACAGCAAAAATATGTTCGCTTAACAATTTTGTTTTGTATCTCCTTGTGCCTGAATATTCTATTTTTTTACAAAATTCAGAAGCCTGGGTTTTCGGTCTTAATAAATTTCTTTTTACTGTAGATAGAGATAAAAATGTTGAAACTGAGGAACAGATTTGTAACTCAGCATATCTCGAACCATGAACGTACATTTTTAAGATTCCATTTAAATTTTCGAATGGAAAGCAGGACATTGTCCAAAGGGGGCCAAATTTTCTAACATCATCAGGTAAGTGTAGTAATAAATGTAGATTACAGGTTTGACTTTTTCTTCCATATAAAATTTCATACCGTCTAACGTATTCTGTCAGCACACGCTTTGAATCAGCAATCATACTATCTGAAATACTTGATAAGTGTAATAAAATAATTCCATTTACTAACATTAAATGATGTTCAAAATATTCTTCACTCATTATATTTTTTAAAACCATTAAACCATATACAAAAAAAAAATAATTTCATTTCAGATGCCTTCCAATATGAATATTCTTCAACTTTTCTTGGTATTCTTGCGATAAATGATGGCAATGTGAGTCCTTTAATCTTTGCATTAATCTCGTGTGTAAAAGCAAATAACGATGCAGCAAGGGTTCGATTTTCTGCATCGAACCATACTGACATCAATTTTTTCATAGCACCTTGAAAAATGCAATGCATACTATCAATAGCCGTTGATTCAATATAATTTGGAACGATTATACGAAGAGCTGAAGGTCCTTTTATTCCAAACATATCTTTTTTTTGTTTGACTGCATCTTGTGCAAATACAATCGTTTCCTCGGTTCTCCTCAATTCTAATTGTTCAACAAATGGATATGTCTGAACATTTTCTACCCTTTCTGTATTTATTTTACAATTTGGACATTCATTCACTGCATTGTATTGCTTTATATTGAGGAATAACGCTTTTGCAGGCAAATCGCACGTCCCACTAATAATTAGGCCTCGTATACGTAATAAATTATTATCATTAGGAATCTTAAAATTAATCCCTTCATATAATTTTTTCAATTTTTTTTGAAAAGAATTTAAAAATAAATTAGCTGATGGTTTAACTCATCCAAACCATAAACCTGCTAAGATCATATTCTCTTTTTTTATTCGTAATTTATACGGCAATTCGTTAATCATTAGAAATAAAGGCCAGATACTGATTTTTGATGATTTAAACAGTGGTATTCCATCTGAATTCCACGTAAAAGTGATATTATTAGTATTATCCAAAAAATCTTGGGGCAAGCGTTTATATATTGTGCCATCGTATATATCTTCGTAGTTACATTCATTTTCTTTGCAACGCGTCGCACGATAACGTATATTTTCTTTAAATCCTGGCCTTTTGTAAAAAGAAGCTAATTGTTCCAAAATTGAAATTTGTAAAAAATAAGTAACATTTTCAGCGCTATTACATTTTTTACAAAATTGTTCTTCTGCTTTCGAAAAACATACATCACAATAATAACTACGAATCAAGGGAGCATTTAAATTGGCAAAAAACTTTTTTTATTTATACAAAGTCTTTATGCAACCGTTCGGTTCAATACAGTGCAAACTAATCAATGATAAAATACTTGATAAAAGTACTCCCGTAATTTTAAAGCGCAAAGCAAGTGTGAATATTGATAAAATACTCTCACCAATGGTAATTGGTGCTCCTGGATAAATAGGATCATTGGAATTGTCTATTAAATCATCAACCTCATTTTCTTCTTCATTAGAATCTTCACTCTCTACTGACTCATCATCTGTAGAACTAAAGCGATTATCAATGTTTTCATCCTCCGATGAGCTATCATCTTCTTGTTGATCAGTTAAATCTAATAAAAAAAGTATAAAGCCAATTAATACAATGTATTCGTGAATCTAAGTAGTAACAGACACATTCTATTTAAGTAGTAACAGACACATACTATCACCCATAAGTAAGTTTAAAAGTTTAAGAGGCGGTCGGAACCAAATCGGTGACTTGCGGTATATATCAAGTCAGCATTTTTCGCTTTACGATAATATTTTGTATATTTTTATGGCTTAAACTATTTCAAATTATTCTTTATATATATGACTAGAGTAAATGACTATATTTTTACCATATGAATAAGTAAATTAATTATTATAAGCATTTATTACAAATATCAAACTGACTTGACATATACTGCATGCAAAAAACTGTCGTGTCGATTGTTAGGTGGCATTTTTCGCTTTATAACAATATTTTGTATATTTTTGTGGCTTTAACTATTTTAAATTACTCTTTATATACATGACTAGAGGAAATGACTATATTTTTACCATATTAATAAATGAATAAATTATTATAAGCATTTATTACAAGCACCGAACCAAGTCACCGATTTGGTTCCGACCGCCTCTTAAGGTTAAATTTTTCAGTACACAATTATTTATTATACTTTGCAATAAAGGTCGTATTAAAGATTTTAATTTTAATTTATAATTCACTTTTAAATACAATACAATATATGCACAAGTTTAATTTGTAACATACATATTTCAAAAGTTTTAAGTTAAATTTTTCACTACATAAAAACACTTACTACACTTTGCCATAAGAGCCGTATTGAACATTTTGAACTTACTAGGAGAGTATCAGACCTCTGGATCACGGATTTTGCTCAAACTTTGTGATAAGTTTTCAGATGTCAAAATATGAAAGGAAACAGAATTTTAGATCCCAACGCTCAATATTTCCCTAGTTACAAGCAATTAAAGAAAATCACTAAAATTTACAAGATTTTCAAACGCATATGGTTCCTTAGCATTGATAGCTAGGAGCTTGAAAATTTTTTTAAATGAAAGCTGAGCTCAAATTCTTTTGAAATAGTAGTTATAACATGTCAAAATATTATTTTTTCTTAAAGTTATAGCGTAATAAACATTAGACCCAATTTCAGCTTTTTATATTAAATAATGTTTTAAAAAGAAAAATCAGGTCCAATGTTTATCACGCTATAACTTTGGGAAAAAATAATATTTTGACATGCTAAAACTACTATTTTGAAAGGATTTGAGCTCAGCTTTCATTTAAAAAAAGTTTCAAGCTCTTAGCTATCAATTCTAAGTAACTATATGCGCTTGAAAATCTAGTAACTTTTATAGTGATTTTCTTTAATTGCCTGTAACTAGGGAAATATTGAGCGTTGGAATCTAAAATTCTGTTTCCTTTCATATTTTGACATCTGAAAACTTATCCCAAAGTTTAAGCAAAATCCGTGATCCGGAGGTCTGATACTCTCCTAGTTAGTTTATAATTTACTTTTGAAAACAATACAATGCGCTCACAAATATAAGTAGTAAAAGACATTTTTATATTTTTTACTTTAATTACCATCTTTAAATAAGTTGAAGAGTTTGAGGTTAAATCTTTTAATACATAAAATAATTTATTATACTTTGCAGTGACAACCATATTCAACATTTCAATTCTAGTTTATCACGCTGGGATCATTTGCAATCTATAATTTTTTATAAAATCATTTTAAAAAACAAATTTTGTTGCTATTTTGATTTAACATATTTAATTTAATGTTTTGGCTATATACCCTATATTACTTTAAAAAATATACTTATAAAGAACTCTAAAAACTCAAATTAGAATACTAAATAGTTTTTATACCTGTTTTCACTGAGGTGCATACGATCCCAGTGTGCCCAGTATATGATTTTACAGTAATGCGTCGAATAAGGGTTAATTTTAGTTCATATTTCAAATCTGAAAACAAACCTTAAACTTGGATAAGGTAAAAGGTCATATTATGAAATAATTTCCTTGTTAAAGAAAAATTAAAAGAAAAAATAAAACTTAAAAATTTGTGTCATTTTTTATTTTTTTACATTACCAAGTTTTTATACAATTTTTTTTTCATTAAAAATTACATAACATTAGTATATTTTGTAATTTATGTCGCATATTTTTATTTATATTTATAAGCAAGCATCGTCAAATGTCGCTTGTATGATTGTTTAGGGGAATCCTCATACCGACATAGAGTTCTACCTTATCTACATTTAAATTATGAATTTTAATAAAAATTTAACTATTCATGACTGAAATTCGTAGGAGAGGCACATTCTTAACATGCCAAAGAATTTATTGCAACGTTAAAAGACAATATAAGGGTAAAAATAAAGGCGAAAACTGCTTAATACGATTAACTTTTCAATGTAGTTATGAATAATCGTATTATGCAGTTTTTGTCTTCATTTTCACTTTAACTCTGTCTTTTAACGTTGCAATAAATTCTTTAGAATGTTAAGAATGTGCCTCTTCTATGAATTTTAGTCAAAAATAGTTAAATTTTTATTAAAATGCATAATTCAAATATAGATAAGGTAGATCTCTGTGCCGGTATGAGGACACCCCTTAAAATAAAATAATCATTAATTTACATAATAATTAATTAAATATGAAAAACTGACATCCGTTTTGTGATGCGTTTTTAATTTAAATTAAAAACTTAAAAAAAGCAACAGTGGTATACTTCGAAGAACTGAAGTTATGTACATTTATAGTCTTATTTTATGACATGTAAAGAAAAAGATCCTAATCAAAGTGTAAATAATTCAGTCTAAAAATGTCTTAAATAAATTTACAATAACTAAAATAAAAGTAAAAAAGGCAAGCTTTAATTTTGCTGTTTCGACTTGAGAAATAACAATTAAAACCAAATTTATGCTTATTTAAAGTTAAGCAGCAAAAGAGTACCAAAAATTACTAAATTCTGAAAGATGGTGATTTATGTTACTTTCTTGCTGCTCAACTTTGAACAAACATGAATTTGGTTTTAATTATTATTTCTCAAGTCTGAAAACAGCAAATATATCCCAAAGTTGTCTCTCCTAATAAGATATTTATTTTATTTTTTAATTACCACTAACTTTCGGCATACTTTAAGTTAAATCAAAAACGTTAAAAATTATATATCCTCTTTTAAAAGTATAAAATGACTTTTTTTAAACTTCCCAAACTTCTGTTAAATTAAAAAAAAAATCAGAACTTATTTATTTTTCCTAATTGATTAATATAAAGTTTATTTTTATTTTTGCCAAACTTTAAATAAACTTTTAATAAACTTTGATTTGTAACTCATCAAGTTTTGGGAATAGTCTCAATTTCTAAGTTTAGCACAAAATTTTAACAAACGAAAGCTAAACTTGTCCCGAATGAAAAAATGCTTATGCAAGCTATCATTTTTTTCAGAAATGGTTCAAATTGAGCTGCAATTTGAAAATACAAATATTCACATCCCTGATTGTTTTTGTCTTTTATTAAAAAAAAAATAGTTCTTTATAATACCAATATTAAAAAACCATATGTTATAGATAGCCGTAACATATAGATTTATAATGTCGATATTATAAAAAAAGATTATTACTTGTTATTCCAACTAAAATATGAAAAATTAGTAATTTTGTTTGTTTTTCACTCGTTTCATAATCGGGCCCTTCAGTGAGGAACATTGTGAACACAGCAGTCAAATAATGTTTCATATAATGGTTATATGCGGCTCCCTCATTTTTTATTTATAGAATTAATTTTTATTATATTTATCCTGTAAAGTCAGTTTCTATTTTTGTATGTACTAAAATATCAAATTATGCAATAAATTTTAAAAACTTATTGATTATTTATTTAAATTAACGTTAAATACTAAATTTCTCATTAGAATCTGAGTCATAATACGGACTTTTATCTTATGAACATTTTAAGAAAATTGCAAAAAAAAGGTTAAATAACAATTTTTTATGTAGTAAAAGAATAAAATAATATTTCCATCAACATTTTATAATAATTTTGGAATACCTGAACAGGCACTGTCATTGCAATGCTCTTCATGATTGTGTTTTATTCTGTCATTATAATCCCGAAAACTACTATCTGTTTCATATCTTCTTTCTGTGAAAAAATAACCAATTAATTTTATTCTTATAAGAAATTCAGAGCTTTTTAATTGTAATCTAACAAACAATATTCATCATTATAATAATTATAATTAACACTGAATATTGTTAAAAAGATATTTTTTTTATTAATGAGATTACAAATTTTGAATTTAATAAAAATTTGTTTCAAGGAATAAAATAGTTCTATAAGTATAGTCTCTAGTCAATATAGAGATACACTGTCAAACATGACATGAAATTTAATGCTGTAAGGTAAAATGATTTAAGGTATTGCAGTAATTATGGTGTAGAATACATAAAATTTAATGCAATTTGCATAAAGATTAATGCATTTTGCAGTAATTATGTTGCAGAATACATGATTTTTAATGCAAATGTACATGATTTTCGCTTCATATCGATTAGATGTTTTTCAAACGAAAGTTTTTCAAACATCTATTAGATCAATATCAATAAAAATTACCTTAAACTTATTTTATAATTTAAATTTCTAACCTTTACTACTTGACTCGTCAGAATCATCATCACTTTCCGTTGTAGCGCTGGAAGTATCGCTGAATGAATCCACATCAGTAATAGATGAATCTTCATTGCTATCATCAGTAGTGTTCATTTGTGAAAAAATTCTTTGTTTGCTCGATCGAGAGTATTTACATAGATCCAATTTTTTCATATTTTTTATAAACTGAATGTATTACATAAGAATAATTTAAATATAATTAATATTCATGATAAATATGGCAAAAGAATTTTCAATAAATTATATCTAATTATTATTTTTCAAAAAATTTTAATTTTTACTTACATTAACAAATTTTGACTTCTACTTGTGTTTTTAAAGAAACACTTTTCCTGTAGATTTGTTAAGTAACTTAATTCAAATTGATTTTGATGTTTATAAAGACTTATAATTATTTTATAAGTATGTCTTAGTTTTATTTACAAATAATATTATTATTACTTTTCTATAATTTATAATGTGTAATATTACAGAAAACTATTATTGGAAATACAATGTTTTATATACTATTCTTTACGTCAATTGTGATAGTTCTGGGTTCAGATAAAAATGGAATAATATTTTTTTTTAATATTGATATTGATAGAAGCTACTAAATCGATTCATGAACCTAACTTCATGCTTAGAATATTAAAAAGACATGTCAAAACAAAGGTCAAGTGAAAAAAAATTAAAGGTTAAAATGGTTAAATATTAAAACATATAAAGCGTTTATTAAGGAGTTGCTAAATTAACTGAAGACCTAAGAAATCAATAACATCTAAAAATTTTATAAAAGAAAAAAGAAAATAAAAAAGGTTCGTATGATAGATTATAATAAAAATAATATTTATTTATTAGCTAAGAGAAAATTTAACAATCAATTTTTTATTTAACTATGTGAATTTATTAAGTGTACACAAATTCAACAGTATTCCGATTGGTATTAATTTATCTTCATCGAGCAGCTAACTACGTCTGGTGGAGCTGATTTCTTCAAGAAAAGTCTACGATTTAGTCAGAGGTTTATATCAATGGAAAAATATAAATAGTGGCCAAGTATTAAACTTCTCTTTGGAGATAACATACGGTATAACCAACGAAAGAAAGCTCACAGCTTTCTCTCTCTCTCTCTCTCTCTCTCTCTCTCTCTCTCAATGGCGTAAGTAGCGACACATCGGCTTCCTATTGCTCTCTATTATAAATCGCTTTTAACAATAGATTTTTTCACTTCGCGGAGTGAAATTTGTTTTAGGGGGTCGTCTGAAGGGGTCAGTAGGCATTGGCTGCATTTGTATGCATCTGCATGCATCTTTTTTGTGACTCTGTGACGATTTTCCTAACTCTGCACTGCTGTTGGTGTAGTACTTTGATTGCTGCTGCCGCTGATTTTGCATGGAGATTTTTTGCTGTTGTTTTGCTGTTCCTGTGACTGGTCTGTTTGATGGTGTGTAGTGCAGTGTTGAAGTTGTTTTTTGGTGCATTTTTATTATTTTTAGCGTCTTAGAGTGACATAACCTCTAATTTTTTGGCGCCAATTTCTCTGTAGTGAAATCCTACAACATTATTATATGTGGCGCCATCTATTGCATCTATTGCATACTTCTTGTACTATTTAATCTCTCTTGTTGGATAACTGTTATCATCGTTAATTACCATCGTCAATCAAAATTAAGGCGCTTATCCACTAGTACTTCTAATTATTAATGCACATCAAAACTTTTATATTTAATACGTTGTATTATTGTAGATGACCACTATCTTCATCAACTAAATTGGTATGCTATTCCACTACTACTTCTTATTTACGTCTTAGAGTGGCGTAATTTCTGAACTCTTGTCGTTGATTATTCTGTACTGAAATTCTACAACGTTAATATACGTGGCGCCATCTATTGCATACTTCTTGTACTAATTAATCTCTCTTGTTGGATAACTGTTGTCATCGTTAATTACCATCGTCAATTAAAATTAAGGCGCTTATCCACTACTACTTCTAATTATTAATGCACATCAAAACTTTTATAGTTGTCACATCAAAACGTTTAATACGTTGTATTATTCACACAGTATAGTGTTTTTCTTTTTCTCCGCTCTGTTCTGTTTTTGCATCTCATCTTTCCCCGACGCTAATTTTATTTTATTTTTTATTCTTTTCATTTTTATTAAGGTCATTATATACTTAATCTTTTTCACACTGCATAAACTATGGCACCATTAACACACTGCAGTTTCTGTTCTAAGGTTTTCACCCATACCTCCAAGCCTAAAGTTTGTGGAAGGTGTGAGAGAACTTATCATAGCTCCTGCACTACTTTCACATCTGTTAGAGATCAGGATAACAAAACTATATTGATGTGCAGTCTGTGTTTGGCGGCTGTAAATCCTGATTGTTTTCGACCGCGATCAGGCTCCCTTTCCTCTGCGCACAATGCAACTCTCTCTCCATGCCCACCTAGAACGCCATCACCATCAACAGCTATGCCACCAAATGATATCCTGGCTGCCATATTGGAGAAAATGAATAAGCTGGATAAAATAGACTCCATGGATACCAACATAGCTGCTATTGTATCTCGACTTACTGCACTTGGCGATAGGTTCACAGCGCTTGAATCTCGTGTGGACGCTATCAGTACAACCTTTGAGGAACGATTGAGCAGTAGTGAGGCTACGCTGGAGCAGTTTCGTGGAGAGCAGCGTGAGCTCAAAATGAGAGTGGATGGTTTACTTGCCGCGTCTTCTGATGTGTCTGCGTCTTCAGCAGAGTCTCTTTCTGCTAAGCTCCAAGAGTTGGATAGGGCCAACAAGTCCTTGTCGCTTCAATGTGAGGCTTTGGCTGCGCAGCAGGTGCGTTTTGAGAGGTCTTCTGATCTAGTAGTGGGAGGATTTGTGCCGGAGGAATTGAAGGATCTAAGGTCTGCTGTCTTGGCTGTGTTGACTATACTTGACTCTGGGTACTCTCTCGGTGACATAACATCGGTTCGACCTCTTAGGCGCTCTCTAGTTGTGGATGGTGCTGCGGCTGCTGGTTCATTGGCGACTGATGCAGCGTCTGCAACAGAATCTGCCTCTTCATTATCAACATCTGCATCTGCACAACATCCTGTTCGTCCATCTACTGTGCCTTTACTTGTCACTATGAAGAGTGCATCATTGGCTCGTGCTGTAATTGCTTCTAAAGCGAAGTTTGGAAAGCTATCATCATCTAAAATAAATGATCATCTGCCTCCTGATAATAAAAATGTTGAGTCTCTGACATCGTCGGTGATTAATATAAACGAGTATCTGCCTAGCTCATTACATCAGTTGAAGCTGCGAGTCTTAGAAAAGGCAAAGGATAAAAATATGACTTTGTCACATTTGTGCGAAATGGAATGATATACGCTAGGAAGAAGGGGGATCGGATACCTGTGCGTATTACTACTGATGCTGACCTGAATGCTTTTTTAGCAAAAATAACTCCCATCAGCAACGGAGAAGCGAGCTGATTCGAGATGCTGTGGTAAGTCCATTTTCTTCTTCCTTCCCTTCTGATTCTCTGTTACCTACTAATAATACTTCATCTTCATCTACCATTACAAAACATGTCTCTACTGAGGATGGTCTCAGGGTTTGTCATTTTAATGCCAACTCCATTCGTGCTCATATTGAAATGATAAGATTATTTTTGGCTTCTCGCACTTATTTTCATGTGGTGGCTGTGACTGAGACAAAGCTGGGTCAGATAGTCTCTGACTCGCTTATAGCCATAGATGACTATGTGCTTTTCAGACAGGATCGTAACACTAGAGGTGGTGGTGTTGCTCTATATGTTCATCGCTCACTGGATTGCATACGACTGTGTTCTTCAAAAGGTGGCTGGTGTGGTAAGCCAGGCTTACCTGAATATCTCTTTTGTGAGATTAAAACTCTTGATGTTGCTTCTCCTATTTTTGTTGGAGTAGTCTACAGACCACCTCATGCTCCATTCTTGGCTGGAACTGATTTTATTCCTGATCTGTCATCTTATATGCATGATTATAGCACTAAAGTTATCTTGGGTGATTTCAATACAAATCTATCTACTGATTCTGATGACTCTTTGTTTCTGAAGGGTTTGATCAAGGAAAATGCACTCTTTTCTGTGCCTTACGGTGCAACTCATCACACTGCCACATCTGATACTTGGCTAGATTTATGCCTTGTGGATGCAAGTGATTCCTTGCTTGATTATTGGAAGACTGATGTGCCATTTATAGATGGACATGATTTCATTGCAGCCACTGTCAAGTCTTCTCTTTCTAAGCCTGTGCTTAATGATTTCTCTTATCGAGACTATAAGGCTGTTGATAACACAAGGCTGATTGATTATTTTTCCTCTTTGGATTGCTCTATCTGTAATGGCGATTCAGATCTCGAAACTCGTCTTAATTGTCTTTATGGCCATCTAAGTGAAGCAATTTCACTCTTTGTTCCCATTAAAAAGGTTCGACAGGGTGTAAATCGTCGTCCATGGATCACTGCAGAGCATCGTGGTTTGGTTCATGATAGAGACCGGCTTTATAGACGCTATAAACGCTCACGACTTCCCTTTGACTTGCTATCATATAGAGCTGCACGTGATCGTGCTCATGAGAGCATTGAGTCTTCAAAACTCCTTTATTATTATGGCAGGCTCTCTGGGCTAAATGATTCTCGGCAAATCTGGAAGGAGCTGCGTAATCTCGGTATTTGTTCGGGTGGAAATACTTCTTGTCACCCTTTCTCTATTGATGAGCTAAATTTTCATTTTTCCAGTGTAGCATCTGATAGATCGGTCACCTCAGTCTTTGATTATTCGAATACTTTAGCTGAGGATGAACCATTTAAACCTATGTTTACGTTCTCTGAGGTGTCGCTGTTTCAGGTTGGTCAGGCTGTGCGTAGTTTTACTACGCAGGCGAGGGGTCCAGATGACATTCCTCAGTCTCTTATTAATACTGCATTTCCTGTTATCGGTAAATTCTTGTGTCGCATTTTCAACGATTCCTTGAAAGAATGTCTTTTCCCATCATGTTGGAAGTTATCGCTTATTAAAACTATTAATAAAGTTACTTCTCCACAATCTATGAATGATATTCGACCTATTTCCTTATTATCGTTTCTGTCAAAGGTACTTGAGCGTCTTGTCCATCAGCAGTTGTATGAATATTTGTCCACTAGACAACTATTGGATCCGCGGCAAACTGGATTTAGGACTGGGCATAGTACACAGACAGCCTTGTTGAGACTGACAGATGATATTAGACTCAATATGGATAGACGCTATGTCACCTTGCTTTTGCTATTTGATTTCAGTAAGGCATTTGATACCGTGAACCATGCTATTTTGCTTAGAAAAATGTCATCACTTGATGTCTCCATCACGGTAATCAGATGGTTTGCCTCTTATCTTGCGGGTCGTCAGCAGGCTGTTATTGGCGAGGGTGGTAATGTATCTAATTACCTCTCTCTTAGTATGGGAGTTCCTCAAGGATCTGTATCGGGGCCGTTATTATTCTCTATATATGTGAATGATGTTGCTATGGATTTTGGTCCTGATATTCAATACCTTATATATGCTGATGATCTTCAGGTATATGTCCATTTTCCTTTGGATAAATTGGATGTTTACTCTTCTATTATGAGTGCACATGCTGTTGCTATCTCTGATTGGGCTGCTAGAAATTGCCTTAAATTGAATGTCGGTAAAACTAAGGCCATAATTATTGGCTCCTATTATTATATTAATTTGCTGTCTACTATACAGGCTGCTGGTGTCCAAATTAATGGCACTACTGTTAGGTTTGAATCTTCTGTTCGGAATTTAGGGGTGTGGTTGGACAGTAAACTGAATTGGAAGGAGCACATCTCTCAGGTTTGTAATAAGTCTTTTTCTTTGTTCTACAGGTTAAACTACTTTCGAAAGAGTACTAACATTGCTCTTCGTAAGCATCTGATACAGACTTTACTTTTTCCGCTCATCGATTATTGTTGCCTCGTTTATTCTGATTTGTCGGCTGAACTTGACTTAAGGCTTCAGAGAGTCATCAACTCTGGTATTCGCTATGTTTATGGTGTTGGCAGACGTGAGCATATTTCTGCTTATCGTACAAAATTGGGCTGGTTATCTACCTCCAGTAGAAGAAAATATTTTGCATCCTCCTTTCTTTATAAGATGTTCTCTACTAAAGTTCCTTCTTATCTTTATTCTAGATTTATTTGGAATCAATCTGTTAGAACATTGAGGGGTGCTGTGAGGCCATTGCCTGTACCACCTGCAACTACTGAATTTTACAATGGATCGTTCTTGGTCACTTCATCCTTCCTATGGAATGAGCTCCCTGAGTCAATTCGAAATTCACCATCACTTAATTCATTTAAATCTTCAGCATTTACTCATTACCTCTCCTTAGAAAATGGACCTATGCCATCACAATAAAAATAAAAATAAACTGTAACTTAATTATAATCTTTAATTCAAATTATCAAGTTTTTATTATTTTCTTCTGTTTCTGTTTTAAATACTGCTTTTACTCAATATTATATTTTATTATTACTTGTACATAACTGTATAAAAATTGTACAATATAATGTACATACAATAAACATATATCTATATCTATATCTATATCTCTCTCTCTCAGCTTAGGGATTCATATATAGTAATACATTTAAAAAAATCGAAAATGCAAAAAAACTATCCGCTGATTTTATTTAATTTTTATAAATTGAAATCACAAGATTCTGATGGAAAAGGATAAACAATATGCTTGGATTATGTTTTAAATACATATTTAACAAACTCATATAAATTTTCAATACAAATAATTCAATCTGAAAATAAATTTAATGTTTTGAAAACATAACCTAAGTATATCTTTTAAATCATAACCTTGTCACTTAACTATACGTATAAAAGTTAAATAAAATTAGCAAATAAATATGAACAAAACGAGCTAGTTCTTAAATGTTTTCTTGACCGTAATTAGATCATCTTACAATTTGTTTTTGTATTGAGACCATTACAGGCTGACCCTGTTTGTGACTTATTTGATTTACCAAATTTATATGAAAATTTTAAGGTAAGCTTTGTCACCTTAAAAAAATCATTAAATTAATTTTTATATTAAAGTCAACAAACAATTGTAAAAATTTTTTTATAAGTAATAGTTATTCTCAAAAATTTCTAGCTTTTCCTAAAATATTTTAGTAACACTTAATGCTTTACTTTAACATATAATATTCAATAAAGTGTAATAAAAAATACCTATTTGTTTACTTTTATGTCTGTTGGACTATTACAGAAACTTGGTAATTAGACTTAAAATTGTGAAGCTAAAAATTATAAAATACCCACTGTATGTTCTCATGATTTTCTTTAAATATCTTAAATATTTTCTTAATTCAAGCAATATTTTAATCATTCAAAAAAATTAGTTTTTATAATACATAAAAAACTTTTGTAAAAATATATTTTCAATTTTCCATACTAAGGTACTCGGTATTTTTATCTACATGTTAGTAACTGATTTCGTTGAAGAAGGTTTGTTCAACTTCAGAATTTTATGTCAATATGCAGATATACCTCCTACAGTAAGAGGAGAGTATTATACAAGGAATTGATATCTCTTTTTGCAAATACAAAAAATGTAGGTATCTATATAATGTCTACATTCAAATTCGGTATATTTTGTACACATTTACATTATAAAAATTTATTTTTTCAGATATTTCAAAGAAATACTTAGGAGAGTATTATAACTTCGGGCCACAGATTTTGTTTAAACTACAGATGTTTTTTTATATGAAAATATTTTTTAAAACACAGAGTCATAGACTCCAAAACTCATTAGATTTAAAACAAAATGTTATATCAAAAATTTCATGAAACACAACATAAATTAGCTTTGTTTTAAAAGGGCTGTGGTTGAATCCATGTGTACACCTGATGGACGATGATTTACGTTAAAAAGTCATGCATAACCCTGTTAAATAATTCTGTCTAGTCCGTTATTCTAATTAAACAATGTTAAAAAACATTTGCCACAAATAAATGATCGTTGAGATACCTTATTTGATCCATTAAGGGGTGTCCTCATACCGGCACAGAAATCTACCTTATCTACATTTGAATTATGTATTTTAATAAAAATTTAACTATTTTTGACTAAAATTCATAGAAGAGGCACATTCTTAACATTCTAAAGAATTTATTGCAACGTCAAAAGACAGAATAAAAGTGAAACTGAAGACTTAAACTGCATAATACGATTATTCATAACTACATTGAAAAGTTAATCGTATTAAGCAGTTTTCGCCTTTATTTTTACCTTTATATTGTCTTTTAACGTTGCAATAAATTCTTTGGCATGTTAAGAATGTGCCTCTCCTACGAATTTCAGTCATGAATAGTTAAATTTTTATTAAAATTCATAATTTAAATGTAGATAAGGTAGAACCCTATGTCGGTATGAGGATTCCCCTTAAATTTATATAAAAAATTCTAAAGAAAAGCTCTAAATTGAGCTTTTTATATTCAGAAAAATCAATTTATTTCTAAATTATTAACAATCAAAAATGAAATTTGAAAATATACTCAAATGAAACAATAAAATATAAAATTTTGAATATAGTTTTAAACATAATTTGTAATTGTTGATAACTTTAGGATAAATTTATTATTTGTAATGCAACAAAGCTCGCTTTAAAGCTTTTGTCTTAAATTTTTCACATAAAATCAAATAGAATGCATATGGACTCAATTATGATTCTTTAAAATGAAACTAACTTCCAGTAACAAGAAGAGTGCATTGCATTTGGGTCTCGGATTTTTTTCTAACTTTGGGATATTTGCCTCACATAAAATCATAAAAAAGCCGCAACCGTTCGGTCCAACTCTCGATTTTTTCTGAGATATGAAGTTTTGTCTGAATTCTGAAAAAATTTGCATCTGCTTTATAGCCCTACATTTTTCGAACTACTTATTCTAGGTTTTTACTAATTGCATATTAAAGTTGAGATTAAAATCTTTCGATTGAAAAAAAACTCGTTCAAAAAGCTCAAGTTGTTCGAAAGTAATAAAGGAATACAAATAGTGCAAATATTTAGCTAAAAATATGCATAAAAAATAAATGCTTCATTTTAGTCTAAATTTCATTTTAATTTTAATTTCTTCATAACTTTCGAACAACTTAAGCTTTTTGAACACGTTTTTTTTTTAATCGAAAGGTTTTAATTTCAACTTTAATATGCAATTAGTAAATACTTTCTATAATGAATTGTTTGAAAAATGTACAGCTATAGAGCAGATGCATTTTTTTTTCTCACAACTCGCAAAAAATTGAGCGTTGGACCGAATGGACGCGGCTTTTTTTATAATTTAATGTAATAGAAAATATCTCAAAGTTATAAAAAAATCCGAGACCCAAATGCAATGCACTCTCCTTATAAGTTTCATAAAATCTAATAAACATTACAGCCTATGACTCTTGTTTTTTATTTTATGTAAAAAAACATCAGCATTTTCAATAAAATTCGTGCTTGAAAAAAATATTAAAAAATAGAATTTTTTATGATAATATATATATTTTATGTAAATATATTTTGAATAATATTCTAAATCATTTTTATGTTTATATAGAAACCTATAAGTTTTCTTTTGTTTCTCATAATGCTTTTTATTTTCTGAAAAAAGTATAATCCCTTTAATCTATTTATATCCGTATACTGACATAAAACTGACTAAATCAAACAAGCTTTCCTTAAAAAAAATCAATTCCATCAGTCTCAATTAGATTTTCATTAGCTTTATCAAATAGTTTCCTGATTGATCATCTACTTGTTATTTTTAATTTATTATTACATTCATATTTTAATATTAATTTTGAATACAAATGATTGAATTATCATTAAATTATTTTCTTAACGTTCCATTAGAAGTAGAAAATTATTGCAAAAAAATCAAAATAATATAACTATTTCGATTTGCAAGAAATTATCTGTCGATTTTTTAAAAATTTGTATTCATTTGATCTACAAAGTTCTAATACAGAAGTATTTCTTGTTATGAAATTAGTAAACAATTAATATACTTTCATCATGTTTTAATACATATTGAATATATCCATATTAATTTTACATTCAAATAATTTAAATTAAGAATAAATTCAATATGTATTAAAAATTAGTTATTTATTCCTAATTTATGCAATATTTTATAATTTATTTTGCCAAACGTAAAATTACGTTTTAAAAAAATTTGTGTTTGCAAGTATTAAGTAATTTTATGAAAATTGTAGAGTTTTATCATGTGCATTGTTAAGTAAATAAGCACATATCGAAAAAGATTCCTTTTTATTCTTTTTATAAATAGCTGAATAAAAATAAAACTTAAGAGCATGACGAAGCTGTCCGCCTTCTAATAATATTTGCAATCTTAACTTATGAATAAACGATGCGTTTAATTGAGTTTTTTTGCTATAAAGAAAAAATTTGTAAGATTAAACTCTAGTGCGGACAACTCAAGAAAACCACCAAAATATTATACATACAAAGTTATAATAAAAACTTTCAATATATCGTATTTTAAGGTTAGGTTTGTCGAGTTTGATATCTAATTTCCAATCCAAGCTCATAAAAAAATAACAAGTCCAAATGATTTTTTATTTTAACAAAAATTATTGTACTAATATAACTTTAGTGCGGACAAGTCATTATATTTGTTTGATTTAAGAATTTAAAAAGATATCGATAAAATAAAAAAAGCAAAACTCGATTGCTGCAGCTCCGACATGCCGTTAATTAATAATAATAGAAACTTTTTTATATTGAATCTTTTTCATATCATGAGTCTGAAGTTCGGAACGTTCATAAACAACACTCCTGAATTAAACATTTTTTTTAATCCCGAAATTTTAGGAATAGGAAAAGTATTGACATTGAAAATTACATAATTTTTCTTATGTAATTTTCAATGCTGATGCTTTTGCTGTTCTTAAAATTTCAGGTTTAAAAAAAAAGTTTTTGTCTTAGAAGTGTTGCTTACGAACGTTCCGAACTTCAGACTCATTTCATATCGATAATAAAAGATGCTAACTCGATAGTTGATACTAACTTCATTATATACTAACAAATCTGTCATTACAAAGGTTATACGAAGAAAATGTTTGCGCTAGTTCTATGGACAGAGACAAAAAATATTAGTGTATTATCTTTAAAAGAAATTAAAGAACAAGGTAGCAAGGTTAAGGCAAAGTGGGGTAACACTTAGTACGCTGCAAAAGTTCTTAAAAAGAGTGGTAACTATACAATATGTTTTTTTATTAAATCATACTTTAAAATATCGTATAAAAAAAATTTTTATCGTGTATCATATTATTTATTTAAGGGCACTGCTATATGCACAACAAAATTTCTCAAGACAATTTTTTCAAGTTCTATTCTGTTAATAACATATTTACTTATATTTTTGCTTTTTATAGTTATTTTATTGTTTTTCATTAATTTAATTAAACTATTTGTCTGTACAATAACCTTTTATTAAAAAATTCTTTTGATTTTGCTTATTATTACATCAGAATAATTATTATAATATTTTACGTATCTGTTATGCATTTAGCAATGGCATTAATTTAAATTAAAGAATACATACACGGAGAAAAATGTAGTTAAAATTACAATAGTTTTAAATAAAGTTGTCACAGACTACCTATATACCAAAAAATTAACATAGTTTCTGGTAAAATTCACAAGAAAAATAAGAATTTTTATTATATATCTTGTACATTTTACAAAAAACTATGGTAATTTTGTGCTACAACGGCAGTCTGTGACAATTTTACTTAAAACTATTGTAATTTTTACTAGAATATTTTTCTTTTTATTTTTAATAATTTAATTCAGACACAATGAATCTTATAAGCAAAACTAATTTTATTTTATTAGAAAAAAAGGATTGGCTGGAGTCGCTTCAAGTAACAGTGGACGGAGACATTGTCACGCCTGAAAAAAAAAAATCAATTGGGATTGATAAATTATTAACTCGACGTCTTCATAGAAATAAAAAAAAGGAAATCGAAAATTTAAAGAAAGAAGTAATGAATAATGATTATAATAAGTTGCTACAAACCAAACCTATTTTTGCTGATGACTCGACTGAAGAAAGTTCAGACGATGAGTAAGTTATTTGATTGTATATTTTTAAATATTTGTGGGCATGTAAACTATAAAAAAAGTAAACTGTAAAAAAAATTAAGAGTCAGCCGTATACCGACACAGTTACCTGTTTTACCGAATCTATTTAAAATTTATTTTTTATAAAAACTAATAGCTTCAGGCAGAAATAAAGAGATGGTTTCGATTCGTGTAATGGAAAGCAATATTTTATCTGATAAGAATAATTTAATTCCACCGCTTTATTTTCAAGAAAAGTTGGAATAACTTGAAAATCCCATTATTTGACACTAATTTCTAATTTTTTAAGTTATTCCAACTTTTCTTAAAAACGAAGTAATAAAATTAATTCATACTAATCAAAGAAAATATTACATTTTATTAAACACATCGAAACCATCTCTTTATTTTTGCCTCTTGTTGCTAATTTTGGGAAAAAGTCAATTTTTTAATTAGAAAAGGACAGAGATACAGCGGACTCTTAAAAAAAAATTTTTTTATTAATGACAAAAAATAAAATTTTCTGATATATGTCCACATAAGTATCAGTACTTCGCTTAAGAGGAGGTCACGTATCTCTGTCCTTTTCTAATCAAAGAAATGATTTTTTTACAAAAACTAATAACTTTATCAAAAAATGAAGAGAAAGCCGCATCTTGTATCAAAAAAAGCAATATTTTCTTTGATTAGAAAAAATTAATTTTATTGCTTCGTTCTCAAGAAAACCTTGAAAAACCAAATTGTTCACCATAACCTCTATGATTTAAGTTTTTTAAGGTTTTCTTGAAAACGAAGCCATAAAATTAATTCTTTCTTATCAAAGAAAATATTGTTTTTTTTATTACGAGATGCGGCTTTCTCTTCATTTTTTGCTAAAGTTATTAGTTTTAGTAAAAAACTCAATTCTTTGATTAGAAAAGGACAGAGATACGTTACCTCCTCTTAACCCTCTTTTTAAACTATTTAATATATTATTTAATAAGTATAATATTTTGTAATTAATTTTAAAAGTAATGGCGAAGTAAATGAAGAAGCATCACTCGATGATAATGAGAAAAAAGATGTTAATGGTAAGCAAAAAATCAATGATGATGAGAAGATCGATGATGACGATGATGATCATGATAGTGATGATGATGATGATGATGACGAGGAGAAGATCGATGATGACGATGATAATCATGATAGTGATGATGATGATGATGAAGAAATAAATGACGATGATGATAAAAAAGACGATGACGATGATGAGAACAAAGATGATATATCAACAAAAAATTATAATGATCAGAAAATTAAAAACAAATCAACTCATAAAGATTTTTCTAATTCTACAGTCAACAGTGATACAGTAACTATAACGATATCCAAAGAAGATCACCAGAAACTTAAACAAATTTTAATGCTGGCGAAAACTTTGAACATGGAAAAATTTAACTTTAAAATGGTAATATTTATGTTTATTTGGTAAAATATTGATTGATTTGAAAATAATAATTTTTTTATTATTTTAAGAGTGACAATATGTCAATGAAGATACCATGCAAAACAAAAAACAATTTAGTAAGTAAATTACAAATTTAAATTTTTCTGTAAAATATATTATGTATGTAATGCATATTGTTTTTAATTTTATTTTCATTTAACTTTCAGATTGAATTAGTGGAAGGCATGGGAGTTATAATCGATGAATGGAAGCTGCGAACTATCCAAGCTACATGCTACAAAAATCCGCGAGAAATGGTTCGCAGAATCATGAAATTGATTTTAGGTGAAGAAATTTTAAAAAGAGCTCTCCAACGAGGAAGAATGGATGGGATCGAATACCTGAAGATGTGTATCAGGCAGTAGAAAGTAACTTATAAATTAAAAATATATTAAATAAATTATTATAAACACTGTTTAAAAAATTGCATTTTGCCTTCAGTACATCACTGAAATTTTTAATTTTTATGCATTTGTACAATAAAATTACGATAAAATTATAAATTTTCATGCAATTTCAAAGTAAAATTAATAATTTTTATGCTGATTTGCATATAAATTAATGCACAGACTGGAAGTTTGCTTTCAGTTTTACATTAAATTTCATGTTTATTTTTAACAGTGTATAAAATAAATTTAAAAAAAATTATTCTACTGCCTGCAATATTATAATTAAAATATTTTTTAGTTTTTGTGAATAATAATGCTAAAAAAAAAGTATACGATCTCACATAAAAAATATCGAGAAGTATTGACAGCATTATGTGCCACTTTGAGGAACCCAAAAGATAAGAAAAATTCGAAGGCAGGACAAAAGAATTTAAAGAAAAGCAGTCAGAAACAAACTATCATTGGCGACAAAGAAGATAAACGAAACAAGATAGACGAACAAGAAATAAATTTGGGACAAGAATATAAGGAAAATGAAATAAATGAAAAGCAAATAGAACAAGATGAAAAACAAATTGAACAAGATAAAAAACAAATTGAACAAGAAGACGAAATATTGAAAAAATTAAATGAAAAAAAAATTAGTAAACAAAATATAAAGAAAAGCATTCAAAAACAAAATAATATTTGTGAAAACGAAGATAAACAAAACAAAATAGACGAACAAGACATGGTACAAATAGAACAAGAAAATGTAGAAGAAATTAATGAAAAGAATGATAATATATATAATACATATAAGATGTGAAGAAACCAGATGAGAAAGAAATTGAACAAAAAAGAAAAGAAAAATTAAAACAATTAAATGATAAAAAAATGGTTGCTGAAGAAGGTACAAAGAAAGAACAAAAAAAACAAAAACAGAATGATAAACTTAGAAAAGTGAATGAAAGAAAAGTTAATAGTGAAAAGAACGTAGAACTTCAACATGAACAAGAAATAAAAAAACTAGAAAAAAATGAAAATTTTAAAGAAATGAATGATAATATACAAGATGTGAAGAAACCAGATGAAAAAGAAATTGAACAAAAAAGAAAAGAAAAATTAAAACAATTAAATGATAAAAAAATGGTTGCTGAAGAAGATACAAAGGAAGAACAAAAAAAAAACAAAAAAAGAATGATAAACTTAGAAAAGTGAATGAAAGAAAAGTTAATAGTGAAAAAAACGTAGAAAAACCTGAAGAGCCTGGAAAATCAGAGAAAAGAAAAGAGCAGCACAAAAAAGAAAAAGTAAAACACGAAGATAAAAAATCGAAAACTAAAGAAACAAGTGTACGAAAGAATGAAAAGGAGATAAAAAGCCTAAAGTTAGAAAGAATTAAAAAAAGAAAAAGGAAAGCGGATGAAGTTATTGAGAATTTAAACAAAAAAAAAGTAAAGAATGATTTCGTTAAAATTTCCCCAAAAATCTAGTATAAAAAATAATTTTATAAGAATATTTAATTTTGTTTGAAAATTATAATTATGTTGATCATTATGATGTTGATTGTTCCTAAGATTAAAAAAATTTTATCGAAATAAGTTATAATAAATATTATTTATTATACATCTATTGTTGTTAACTACAATGTAATTGTTAACAACTGAAGCCTATAAAACACTTATTAATATTTCATTAGAATTTACAAAGCACATTGTAATAAAGTTTATCGTTTGATGTATTTTTAATTTCTCAATTTTCAGTAAATAAATCAAAATTAAAAAAGTTTTTCTGTATTTATTTAATAAATTTTTTTCGTAATTGTGAGTGTTACAAGTTTTTGTTAATCAGTAGTAAGAATAATATTCATCTAAGGATATGCTAAGCTTTTAAGGATTTTAAAAACTAAAAAAAAATATATGTATATTAACTTAAAAGGACTTTGCCCAAAGTTTCGCACAACCTTGACAAATAACGTAAAAAATGAAAATAAATAATATACAGAAAGAAATTTGGCAATAGAAGATTTCAATGTTGATTGAAATACTAAATGAACATCCATTGAATAATACATTACTATTTTCGACTTTATTAATGAAATAGTTGGTAATATATCATTTCAACGATTCTTGAAATACAGGATTCAATGCGCTTGACATCTGGGATGTCAAGTTTTGTGATTCTTTTTCTCTTTGTTGACATGCAGGATTTCAAGCATAGCATACGGTATTTCGAAGCTTCTTGAAATGTTATATTACAATTTTGAGAAAAATGCTTTACCAAATTTAGAATATATTTCAAATAATTTTGAAATCCTATATAATCAGAAAATGGTAATCATGCATTGCCAAATTTCTTTCTATGTATATTCTTTTAGTAACTCCGATCTGAAGTTTTTAGAATTCCGTCTAAAGTTTTGTAAAACTTTGTGAAAAGTTTCGCAATACTTTTGAAGAATATTTTCTCAAGTTTGGCATAGTCTTATCACCCAAATTCGGGAAATGTTCTGTGAAAAAAAAATTTTAGCCAAACTTTTCCAAAAGGTAATTTTTTTACGCGTTGGCTGAAGTTTATTACGAACTTTTGTCAAAAAGTTGTTAAATTTTATATAAACTTTTTCAAAACTTTTCCGAAACTTTAGCCAAACTTCTACATTATTTCCACAAAAGCTAAATTCTGTAAGTATAAAGAGAAAATCAAAAACTATACATTTACTTTCCGAAAAGTTTAGCAAAAGTTTTGCCACACTCACAATAAACATGATTTAACGAGTCTTAATCGTAACATTGGCTAAAGTTATTAAGAACTTTTGTCAAAAATTGCTAAATTTTATATAAAGTTTTCTGAAACTTTAGCCAAACTTCTATATCTTAAGCTAGATTCTGTAAATGTAAAACGAAAATTAATAAGTATATATTTACTTTCCGAAAAGTTAAGCAAAAGTTTTACTAAACTTACGGAAAACATAATTTAATATGTCGTAACACTAGCTAAACTTATTAACTATTGCCGAAAAACTGCTAAATTTTATATAAACTTTTCCAAAACCTTGGCTCAACTTCTCAAAAACGTATATCTTTTTCAGTACTTTTCAGAAACTTGGGCTAAACTCCTTTTTAATGAAAAATTGTTTTATTAAGTTATATTTACGAACTGCCAAAGTTTTCAATAACTTTTGCCGAGCTTAACTATTTGAAATTTCAAGTTTGGGATTGTCCCATGGGCCAAATTTACATAAAGTTTAGCCAAACTTAAACTTCAGCCAAACTTTGGCCAAACTAAATTATTTTTACGCGGGGAAGAACATAATGTATAATTTCTCTTTGTTGATTATTTAATTGTTCATATTGTCGTTCACCTATTTCTTTTATTTGTGCTGGATCATTCTCTTCAAATAAGACTATCAATTTCTACTGATTGTTTCATTGTAGGAAAATCAGTCAAACTTTGACCTTTATTTATTAATAAACTATTAATATGAGCATACACTATTTGATAGCTTATAATTGTATCGTAAGTTCGTAAAAGTCTTCTGACATAGCATCTTTGAATTGATTCTATATCTCTTCTGGATGCATTGGCTGACAGTTTATAGGAATGCGAACAAATAGTTGGCGTAGTCGTTAAGGCATCATCCACACTTTGGCTTCTCCCATTGCACGAATTCATTCTTCATCATCTTCTATGAGTCCTAAAGCTACACATACAGCGGAAAATGGAGGCAGATGTTCATCATCAACTGTTTTCAAAGCTTGTCGCTCCTTTTACATGTAATAATAACAATCGTAAATGAAACAATTTAAATTCATTTGAACTAACTAAATGTATACGGCCAAAAATTTTGAATTGTACTTTTCGAATTTCCCTCGATTCTGCGATTCTGCGATTTTAGTTACTTTATTTTTCTTATAAGTATAGTGGCAAGGAATATCTTTATATAAATATTGTCTTGCATTATCATCTTGCAAATTTACTTCGAAGTAATCAAATAACATACTACTTGATTGATTGAAATTTGTTCATTAGGTAACAGTAATCTGCAAACATGTTCACACCCCATTGCCCTTAAAAACGCCGTTCAAATTCTTTTATATTCTGATGGAATCGTTCTCTTGCTCCTCACTAAAATCTTCATTATTTCATGGAAACTCATCGATGTGAGAATCGAGAAAATGTAGCTTCAAATTCATGAGACATCATAAAGTTTTGTAGTTTCCTACCATATTTGCTACAATACTCTTATATTCTGCATTCTTCGTATTTCCTAAGAATTTTGTTGATACATCTTTGAAGCTTAACCAATCTGGTTTTTCTTCATCATTAATGTGTTCGACAAATTCAGCATCCCAGAACAAGCTCCTTATTTCAGGTCCATCGAATATACCTTTCTTCAATTTAGAATCAGATTTATTTCTGAATTTCTGACCTAAATATATGAAGCATGGCTCGTCTTGAGCTAAAGCTCTCAAAAACTGTTTTACCAAGCCAAGCTTGATATTCAAGGGAGGAATTAGAATTTTAGAAGGATCAAAAAGCGGCGTTTTTACTATATTCTTTTCTCCAGAATTGAAAGACGTTCTTGGTGGCCACTCCCTCTGTGTATAGTGATTTCGTCTATCCCTTCTATCAAACATGCATAAGTAACATGGGTATTTTGTAAATCCAGATTGTTGATCTAGCAACATAGACAAAATCTGAAAGTCCCCACAAATTTGCCATTCATGTTCTTTGTACTTTATTTTGATTAGAACCATTCCAAGGTTGGAATACTCTTCTTTTGATACAGTTGAATAAACCAGTGGTATTGAGGCATACTTGTTTGTATTATGAAGAAGGATTGCCTTCAGACTGCGCTGCGATGAATCGATAAATAACCTCTAGTTGCTCAGTTTATACAGGTTTGGTTTGAACTCATCGATAAGACCCTTGACATCTGTACAGTATAGCAAGTTGTCTTCTTTTGTGGAATACTTTCGAAAACTTTCCTCTTGGTTGTGATACATCGAGACTTTAGTACCCTTCGTTAGCATGTTTCTTGCTTCCAATTCAGAAGCAAATAATTTAGATCCTTCCTTTGATAAACGTCCTTTTCTGAAGAGATTACTTAAATGTTTTTGATCAAATATTTTGGGGGTACAATCATGACTGGCAGGAACGTATTCCTCTTCACTTCTCGTATATTCTTTCCCTTTAGTCTCATCAGATTCGCTAAAAATACTATCATCTGATGCTTTGTTAGCTGCATCTTCTTTCTCCCCTTTATTACAATCATTAGCATTTCTATCATTCAATTTTCTTCGATCATTATCTGCTTCTCTTTCATCTTCTGAACTTGTAAAAACTTCCATGGCATCTAGTTTTCTTGTGAAATTATCCCGAAAGTCTTCATCTTATAAATTTACTATCAATCTTCTTTCCGGTAGCTGAACACTTTTTACAGAAGCATATACAATTTTAATTTGTCTTATAAGATTCAAATTTTTGACGTTTGTATTGCAGAAATAGCAATCACTTTCATTCTGTTGTTCATTCCATACTGCTGGTATTGTGAACTTTAACTTGTGTTTGTCCTTATGTTTTTCAAAATGAGTGATCATATTGTAGCAAAAGCCACAAATTACATTTAGAGTCTAATTTTGGCTTTCTTGTGAAAGTTCCTTTGTTAGGTCCTAGCTTTTACCAGGACTAAATAAAATGAATGATTTTATAAATGTATATATTGAGTTGATTAATAATTTATAGATAGATTAAATAATTTAGATTTGTATATATTAAATTGAATATTAAACTTAATACGTTTGATTGAGTGAATTTAATTTATTTTAAAATATTTTAGTTAATATAAAAGTAGTAAAAGTTGAATAACATAAGTATAATAAGAAGATGTATGTAATCTAGTGGGGAAGAAAGCTTCACCAATATTTGACTGAGAGAGATCGCTCTCACTATTGGACAATAATTAAAGACGATTTGATGATTTGAATATGAATCTCTCTATATTATTAAAAATATATCGCCGCTGTCGACGCTGTCGCCGTCAGAAATAAGCCCCCCTTTTTTGGACCCTCATTTTATAACCTAAAAGTCAGCTAAAAGTTGGTTAGGAGTGAACTATAAGTTAGCTAAAATTCAGCTGAAATCGACTAAAAGTTAGCTAAAATTAAGATGAATTTAGCTATAATTTCCAAAATTATTGATAATTTGCTTTGAAATATTTAAAAAGAATTTATAATTAAATTTTTTTATATTTTATAATTAAATTTTAAAATTTAAATACTGTATACTAAAAATCAAAATAAATACTTGAATTGAGCATTATAAATTAATTTTTAGCTAAAATTTAGATATATTTAGCTATAATTTAGCTAAAAGCTAGCTATATCTCTCTATTTATATTATAAAAAGATTCCGCCGCCGTCGTTGCCGCTGTGTGTAAGAATTCGATTTGTCCTTGGTTAGCTAGAATTTAGCTAGAATCTAACTGAAATTTCGCTAAAAATTAGCTAAAAATTAGCTGAAAGGTAGCTAAAAGTTAGCTTAAAGTTAGCTGAAGTCAGATAAAATTACATAAAAGTTAGCTACATTAAATCAAAAGTTAGCTAAATTTAATGTTACAATTAGCTAAATTCATGCAAAATTTAGATGGAAATTAGCTGAAATTTAGCTAACAGGTAATTGCAATTTATAGTAATTTAAAGCAATTTTAGGTAAATATTGATTTGTTTTCAACTGAATTTTAGCTGCATTTTAGATCTATTTATTTTATATTCTCTCTATACCATCGCCGTTGTCATCGCTGTTATCGTCAGAAATGTGCCCCTCATTTTGCTTTCTCATAGAGAAAGCATTGTATCGGTAAAAAAAATTTTTTTCTGTTTTTTCATTAATTTGTACATATTTGAACTCGGTGAGTCGAAAAAAGTGGTTTCCAGAAAATGTCTGTATGTATTGTGTGTGTGTGTGTGTGTGTGTGTGTGTGTGTGTGGATGTATGAATTCAGTTAGTAAACTGTATCTCGAGAACTACTCGATGGATTTGCTTCTAATTTTGCATGGAATTTAGTTTTGTGACTAACTTGCTGGGAAGCTATATTGATAATTTGGTTCTTCCAGCGTAGTTTTCATTTTAAAGTTTTAAAAAAAAAAAAAAAAATTCGATTTTTCGTTTTTTGTTTTTTTTTTGTTTACTACTCGATGAATTTGCTTCAAAATTTGCATGGAATTTATTTCTGATTGCCCGGATAAAATAAATTTTTAAAAACTGATTTTCTTAGCTCAGTTTTAATTTTAGAGCATTTTGAAATTTATGAAAAAAATTTTTCTATTTATTAAGCCAATAAAATCTTAAAAACTACTCGATGGATTTACTTCAAATTTTCCATACAATTCAATTTTTTGATGAACCGGTGCGGAAGCTATTGGGAATTGGTTTTCTTAGCGCAGTTTTTTTTTAGAATCATTTTAAGAATTTTTAAAAAATTTCGATTTTTCATTTTTTTTTGTATTTTACGTAAACTACTCGAAGAATTTGTTCGAAAATTTGTATGGAACTTTATTTCGACTGCCAAAATTATTAAAAATTTTGTAAACTAATTTTCTTAGCGCACTTTTAATTTTAGAGCATTTTTAAAATTTTTTTAAAAATTTTTATTTTTAATTTTTTTCTATTTTACGAAAACCATTTGATAGATTTGCTCCAAAATTTGTATGCAATTTATTCGCTATTGTCTGAAGAAAACAAGCTTTGGAATACTAATTTTCTCAGCGCAGTTTTAATTTTAGAGCACTTTGAAAATTTTCAAAAAAATTTTTATTCTTCATTTATTTTCTTTTTTGCGTTAACCATACTATAAATTTTCTCCAAAATTTTCATACAATTAATTCGCTATTGTCTGAAAAAAATAAGCTTTTGGAAACTAATTTTCTTAGGGTGGTTACAATTTTAGAGAATTTTAAAGATTTAAAAAAGAATTTTGATTCTTCTTTTCTTATTTTTGTTTATTCTACGTAAAGTACTCGATAGATTTGTTCTAAAAATTGCAGGGGAATTATTTGCGACTGCCAAAAAAAGGGAAATTTTTAAAAATTGATTTTCATAGCGTAGTTTTAATTTTAGAGCATTTTTAAAATTTTGAAAAAGAAATTTTGAAAAGAAAATGTTATTTATTTAACCAGTTAGATCTCGAAAATTACTCGATGGATTTGCTTCAAATTTTGTATACCATCTATGTTTTTGTATAACTAGACGGGAAGCTATTGAAAATTGGTATTCATAGAGTAGTTTTTTTATAGAGCCATAAACATGAACTGTATTTATATATAAATATGATTGCATTTTATAAAGATTAGAAATTTTGTTGTCATCATTCTTTTTATTACTACATTATATCATTTTTTCAATAGAACAAATTTTTTGTATTACTTGATGATTTAAAATAAATTATAAATGTTGAAAAAGCAAACAGCTAGCATATATGTTCGAAATTTATAAAGTACAATATGAGTAAATATTAATGTTAGACAATTTTTTAATATTAAAATCACATTTAAATAAATATAAAAAAATTAATGAAACTCAAAGAACTCTATGAGAAAGCATTCCGCCAAAGCACTTGGCAGCATTTTTGGACCTACATTACAGCGTTAAATTTAGCAGGATTGAAGCTTGTAATTAGCTAGAAATAACTAAATTAAGCAATATTTGAGCTTCAAAATAACTGAAGATTAGCTGATTTCAAGCTTGTAGTCAACTTGGTAATAGCTAATTTTAAGTTTTGTATATAACGATGTATGATAACATATAAGTTTAAGATTTATGAAAGATGAAAAATAGGTAACAATATTTCTTTTTACAATAAGCTAATTATCCTGTAATCATCGTGAAGTTTAATCATATAAATAATTATTGATTTTACGATTTTATTTAAAGTATAGGGTTGAAAATATCATTTTGAAAAAGCTAAATTGAAGTTTAATAATCAAATGATTAAATTCAAATTTTGTTAAATCAAAATCAAAATTAAACACTTAAATATAGTCTTTATAAATTAAATTAAATTTTTATTTAATTTTGTAAAAAAAACCCGACATTACAGTTTTCCAAATTTTTTATTCTTAATCTAAAAATGTTTCAAATATCTCTTTATTACTGCCTTCCATTTTTAGTTTATTATAAAACTATCAAATATAAAAATATCACTATATTCAGTTTATTATAAAAGTATCAAATAAAATCTCTATAGTTAAATTATTAAATCAAGTGTACTTGTTTACTGTCTGCCTGTATCTACTTAGCTGAATCATAGTAAGATTATTACCATTATATTTCTATATATTTCTTTCAAAATTGCAAATTCTTCGATATTTTTTTAAAATTATAAAAGCAAGATGGGGTTGGCGCGCTTGCCCCCTAGTATATATTAAAAGTTATTCTTACCTTTTAATGCTCCTTTAAGTAGATTGATGCTGGGTACAGACAGACAAATGAATAGGCACGATATGAAGATATATATATCCTCGAGGTTTATTAATCTTTTTTAACACTTTTAATATAATAGATTTTTATACGCGTATATATTTTAATAATAGATGTATGTATATGTATTATTAACAATTTCTTTTGAAATATAAGAAACCCGGGGTAATGACCGTTAATCTTGATTTTGTCTGTCTTTTTATATTAATAATCCTTGCTTTTGTTTAAAAATAATTGTTTTATAATTCGAATTTTGAATTGATGTCAATCGATGGATAACTGTTTATTATGCATTTTGACTCTTATTGAATAATATGGTTGATGTGGTAAATCTGGTTTATGTAGCCTTCACAAGTTCTTGTTTCGTTAATTTTGTAACTCGCATTGCACTTTCTTTTGTTTCTTAAAAATGACTTAATTTTACAATATGCTTACTAACTAGGAAAGTATCAGACCTCCGGATCACGGATTTTGCTCAAACTTTGGGATGAGTTTTCAGATGTCAAAATATGAAAGGAAACAGAATTATAGACCCCAACGCTCAATATTTCCCTAGTTACAGGCAATTAAAGAATATCACTAAAAAAGTTACTGGATTTTCAAACGCTTACAGTTCCTTAGCATTGATACTTAAGAGCATGAATCTTTTTTTAAATGGAAGCTGAGCTCAAATACTTTCGAAATAGTAGTTATAGCATGTCAAAATATTATTTTTTCCCAAAGTTATAGCGTGATAAACATTGGACCTGATTTTTCTTTTTAAAACATTAATTAATAGCAAAAGCTGAAATTGGGTCTAATATTTATTACGCTATAACTTTGGGAAAAAATAATATTTTGACATGCTATAACTACTATTTCGAAAGGATTTGAGCTCAGCTTTCATTTAAAAAAAGTTTTAAGCTCCTAGCTATCAATGTTAAGGAACTATATTTGTTTGAAAATCTAGTAACTTTTTTAGTGATTTTCTTCAATTGCATGTAACTAGGGAAATATTGAGCGTTGGGGTCTAAAATTGTGTTTCCTCTCATATTTTGACATCTGAAAACTTATCCCAACGTTTGAGCGAAATCCGTGATCTGGAGGTCTGATACTCTCCTAGTAAGTTAAATTATCTGATTGATCAATAACTGCATATTTTAGAATAACAAATTTTGAAATAAAAGATACGTCGTGACGTAACACCTTATCAAAACATTCTCTATATAAAACCCTTATGCGATTTGTTATATTTTTAGTTGTACGTTTCCCTACACAATTTACACAAATAAAAAAAAATTTATATGGGTTTCTGGATATATATGTGAACATAAGAAGTCCCAGGAAGATTTAAATTAGAATTTTCAGTGTCCATAGAATTACGTTAAGAGGACGCTGGATCTCTCTATCCTTTTCTAATTGAAAAATGTAAATTTTTGGGAAAACTAGTTATTATTGATAGAAATTAAGGGTTGTCCGCAACTTCTATAGTGAAAAACAATATTTTGTCTGATGAGAGGAGGGTTGCGAAAAAAGTAATTAAAAATTATTTGAATCACGAATCATTTTTGAATTTGTAATTAAAGTTTTATTTAACTAACAATTCCTTTTAAATTAATAATTAAAAATATTTTAATTAACAAATCAAAATCTAATCGTGAATTGAAAAGGCTTTAATTAAAAAATCAAAAGGAATTCTCAATTAAATAAATTTCAATTAAGAAATCAAAATGTAATCGTGAATTGAAAGGGCTTTAATTACAAAATCAAAAGGAATTCTTAATTAAATAAATTTCAATTAAGAAATCAAAATTTAATCGTGAATTGAAAGGGCTTTAATTCCCAAATCAAAAGGAATCCTTAATTAAATAAATTTCAATTAAGAAATCAAAATGTAATCGTGAATTGAAAGAGCGTCAGTTATGATTATGATTTGTGAATTCGAGGGCTTTAATTAAAAATTCCACAATTCCTTTTTAATTAAACGTTCTAAGGAATTTGTATCATATATATGTATATAGAAAAACATATGTGGACGCGCACATACATACGCACCTAGGCTCATATATATGCAACATTTCATGTCGACCCACACGCACACATACGGACAAGTTGATATATATATATATATATATATATATATATATATATATACATGGTCCGTTTCATGTCAACTTGCACCCGTAGACCCGTATATATTTTGGTTTATATATATGTATATATATATACATACATACATACATACATGGGATATTTCATGTCGGTTAGCACGTACTCATAAGTACAGGTTTTCTTTATATGTGGTACATTTCATGACAACACGCACACACCCATTCGTGTACCCTTAGATTTACATATATAGGACATTTCATGTCGATTCGCATGCAAGCACACGCACGTTAATAAACATAGGATTTTTCACGTCAATTCGAAAGCACACACACAGGTTTATATATATGGGACATTTCATGTCTATTCGCATGCATGCACACAGACTTTAATAAACATGGGATTTTTCACGTCAATTGGAACGCACGCACTTACAGGTT
Organism: Anastatus disparis; assembly: GCA_017163975.1. Classification (NCBI taxonomy): domain Eukaryota; kingdom Metazoa; phylum Arthropoda; class Insecta; order Hymenoptera; family Eupelmidae; genus Anastatus; species Anastatus disparis. The sequence goes on from JAFFSR010000311.1 coordinate 3,315,480, forward strand.
TAGATATATGGGACATTTCATGCCAATGCGTACGCACACACACACACACACACACACACACACACACACACACACACACACACACACACACAGGATTATATATGGGAAATTTCATGTCAACTCGTACATACTCATAATGACAGGCTTTTTTATATATGTGGGACATTTTATGACAACACGCACACACCCATCCTAGTAACCTTAGGTTTATATATATATATGGGACATTTCATGTCGATTCGCATGCATGCACACGCACGTTAATATATATAGGATTTTTCACGTCAATTCGAACGCACACACACAGGTTTACATATATATGGGACATTTCATGTCCATTCGCATGCATGCACACAAACTTTAATAAATATTGGATTTTTCACGTCAATTGGAACGTACGCACATACAGGTATATATATATGAGATATTTCATGTCGTTTACAGGTTTATATATATATATATATATATATATATATATATATATATATATATATATATATATATATATATGGGACAGTACATGTCGTTGCGCATGCATGCACACACATGCTAATATACATGGGATTTTTAATGTCAATTCAAACGCATACAAACACACAGGTTTATATATATTGGACATTTCATGTCGATTCGCATGCATGCACACGTACGTTAATATACATGGGATTTCCCATGTCAATTCGAACGCACGCACACACACACAGGTTTATACATATGGTACATTTCATATCGATTTGCATGCATGCACACACGTTAATATACATAGGATTTTTTACGTCAATTATTACCCACGCCTCTACAGGTTTATATATATGGGACATTTCATGACAACTCTAACACACCTATCCAAGCGCCCTTAGGTTCACATATATGGGACGTATCATGTCAACACGCACGCACCGGTTTTCATATATTTGACATATCTTGTCAACTCGAACACGCAAACACATCTAAACATGTATTTGAAATTTGTATTTATATATATGGGACCGTTTCTGTCAATTCGCATGTACGCACACACATGGGCTTATGAATATATATATATATATATACACATATATATATGTGTATATCTGTGTACACATATACATGGGATATTGAATGTTAATTCACACGCGCGCACATACACACAGGTTTATATACACGGGACGTTTCATGTCAATTTACATGCATGACACACGTACTTGAGTTTGTATATATTTTTCTTTATATATATATATATATGGGGCTGTTCCTGTCAAGGCGCATGCATGCACACACATGGGCTTATGAATATATGTATATACATATACATGGGATATTTTATGTCAATTCACATGCACACACACACACACACACACACACACAGGTATATATATATATATATATATATATATATATATATATATATATATATATATATGAGTGCCACCAGATTTTTTTTTTAACAAGTGAGCAGTTTTTAATCAGTTACACAAACAGGTTATTTTTTCTATGTTACTTAAAATAAAAAAATTCTAATTTAGGAAAAATTGCTAATATTAATACTGATAAAAATCTTAAAGATTTTTAAGGAATGGTTTTACTTTTTGATGGATAATTTGATTATATGATTTTATTTTCAAAAAAGTTTTTCCCATAATAGTTATCTGTAATAAAAAAATTCTTTTACAATGTTAACTACTTTTTCCTGACATTCGTTTTGAAAGTTTATGCTTAGCAATTTTAAAATTTGGTTGTGACACTGATGATGCTGCTATAAATTATTTTGGATGTGTTATAATTAGTGTGCTGCCTCAATTTTCAACTGAAGGATTATAAATTAAGGATATTTTGGATTGAATTGCGGAAATAAAATAAATTATTAAAGAATTACAATCAACAAATCAATAAATTCAATTATTAATAGTTAAAAAAAAATGTTACCATGTCAGTGAGTTTTTTCAACAGGGTTATACATAAATTAAATTAATTAAAATTAATATTTTCAATCAATCATATACCTATTTTTTTTATTAAAAGATATATTTTTACAAAATATGTAACAGTAAAAGAGTAGTTCACAGAAAAAAATTGTACTTCGTTAAAAATTTTATAAATTATAAAAACACAAGTTTTTTAAACTTCATAAAATAATGAATAGCGTACTGTACATATTGTTCTTGTAGCAAAAATTCTACATGTAAAAATGTCATAAGATTAAAATACAAATAACGATTAATTAAACGTATTTATAAATTATAACATAAATTTAGCAAATGAAATAAAATTTTAGGAAATCCTATTCTAATCTCTGCTGCACTGTAACAATAGTCTCATTCTAATATGAAAAATTGAAAAAAATTATAAAACTTATTCTTTTTTATAACTTTGGCATGAAAATTGCATGAAATAAGCGACAAAATGTTTTTTATTTGAAAAATAGACTTTTCAAATTTTTGGAAATTATATCATACAAATTTTCCTGGACATTTTCCGACTTCACCCCCTTTAAATTAATGTTTAGTGACAAAATATATAAAAAAATTTTTGGAACCGTGGACTTTAATGTTACTATAGCAATCTCCCTATTTTCCGACCTGACTTTTTCATGTGAGCACCGTTGCGCGGTACTTTCTGAATAAGCGGTTCAATTATTCGTGAAAAATTAAAGGAAGACCGCAACCAGCCTAAACCGTTCTTTTTTTATCAACAGTTGGTGGATTAAAGAATAATTTTAGCTAATTAAAATGTAAAAATTCTTAATTATATTGGTCACCAATAATTAGTGCAATAAAATAAAAAAATCATTAAAAATGGCAAAATGAGTTTTTTTATATTTATGATCTTTTACAGAGAAATGGTGCAATGTACGGCAAAATTGATAAGAATATTTTCGACTTAATATTTGATGAAAAACACGAAAAATTATGTTTTTCTGCGAAGAATTAACAACCAGAAAATTTACTTTAGAGATTTTCCTAACTATTTTCCAGCTATCCACCCTCGAAATTCGTGTTCAAGGCACCAAAATACATAAGAAAAACTTTGGTGGAGCCGTGGATCTCCATCGGCTACGGAAACTCTCCTAGCTACCTATATTAGTTATAAATGTCCTCCGTATTCAGGTGAAATACCCCGGTGAACATGTACATTAAGGTTTGGAAAGATTCTGATGTAAAAGAACCTTTCTAATTTTTTGCGGTTTTTGGTACCAGTCCATAATACAACTTTGTGAACTCTTATGAAAAAAATTGTCATGATTTTCGTTGATACCTTCTGAACTTTTTTGATTCATTAAGTTTTACTAAGGAATAGTAACCTTAATTTTATCGTATTCACAATTAATGAACAATTAAGATCGCTTTAGAATTGAACAGCACTGTAAAGTTTTCAGGAGAATCCTTCTAGATTGTATTTTAAAAAATTCTTCAGAAATATTTTTCACGTTTTATCATCGTATGAATATATTTATTAAATTATTGGTAAATAAATGATTATAAATCTATGAGATCATTTTTTTTTTTTTTTTTTTTAACGTCGCTATATTTATGCTATGCTATTATTGCTATGCTAATCAGCGACGGAGCTCGTAAGTGTGTTTGTGAACAAAGCACATGTAACGTACAGTGGTGCTTGTATCAATCTGCCGAGAACGGGATTCGAACTCGGAACCTCGAGATTACGAATCCAACGCTCTACCGAATGAGCCACAGCTCGACTCCTATGAGATCATTTAAGAATACGGATGAATCTTTATATTTTCTGTATATTGATTGAAAGGTTAATGAAACTTCACGAACTCTGTGGAAGTAAATCGAGATGAATTATTACAATCTTGTAAAGAGTTTAATAGCTATTAAAGATCCTTAAGAGGAGGTCGAGTATATATGTCCTATTGTAATCAAAAAATTGATTTTTTACAAAAACTAATAATTTTAGCAAAAAATAAGAGAAAGCCCCATCTTGTATCATAAAAGCAATATTTTCTTTGATTAGGAAAAAATTTTTTTATCGATTCCTTTTGAAAAAAACCTTGAAAAACTTGAAATATCGAGGTTTGGATGGACAATTCAGTTTTTCAAAGTTTTCTTTGAAACGAAGCGATAAAAATAATTTTTTCTCATAAGAGAAAATATTGCTTTTTAGTATACGAGATGGGGCTTTCTTTTTATTTTTTGCTACAATCATAAGGTTTTGCAGAAAATTGAATTTTTTCATTATAAAAGGATAGAGATGTACGACCTGCTATTAATAAAATACCGTGAAAATTATTTATGATTCTCAGTAACGATCTTGAAGTTATAAAAAAATATGCATATTATTAAATTTGTTTAACTCTTGAAATAGTTAAGCATACCATGGAATTGTTTGATAGTGGAAATAAAGCCATTTTACACGACTAAGCTATAAATTTTTTTTGTGAATAAATACAATAAATCGTACTAATTTATTAATACTAGCCAATTTTTTAGTTTATTAATAAGTTAATTTAATTAATACTATGATATGCTCTTCAAAAATCACTATTCAATATATTAGAAATTCATAAAGAATCTGAAGAAGTCATAATCATATTTTTTGATATATGGGGATATCCACAAAACTTTTAATTGTCTAGTAACAGGTCATATTACAGCTGTTACTGGGTTACCGCATGATGCACATTGTTTAAACTAGGTTCAAATCTTTTGTGCTATCCTGTAACTCTATTTCTGATGTATTTTGTAAATTTTTAACAAACGGCGCAGTAGATATTTCTATGAAACATTCATTTTTACACATAAAAAATTACCGTAATTTATCTTATGTGTAAATTTACTTTTTATAGAATTATCTGCTGCGCCGTTTGTGGCACATTTACAAAATACATCAGAAATAGAGTTACAGGTTTAAATAATGACCTGTTACTAGAGAATTTAAAGTTGGATGGATATCCCCATATAATACCATAGTGGTACACATGAAATTGGAAAGGTTCTAAAAATATATAAATTACAATAACTTTTCTGATGAGGATATATTATTCAGATTAATATTATTTTTAAAATTAGATAACATTATTTTTATTTTTAAGAGCATGACGAAGCTTCCAGTCTTCTAATAATATTTCCAATCCCAAGTTATGAATAAACAATGCGTTTAATAACATTTTTTTGCGACAAAGAAAAAATTTGTAAGATTCAACTCGAGTGCGGACAACTCAAGAAACCCACGAGAATACTACATAAAAAGTAATAATACAAACTTTCAATGTAACGTATTTTAAGATTAGGTTTGTCGAGCTTGATATAATTTCCAATCCAAGTTCATAAAAAATTTAAAAGTTTAAATGATTTTTTATTTTAACAAAAATTATTGTATTAACATAGCTTTAGTGCGGACAAGTCATTATATTTGTTTTTCTCATCCGTGCTGAGTAAGCGGCCTATAGCGCATGTGTTTTCGGGGTAGTAAGTAGCTAATAGCGCGCGCTGCGTGTGTTGTTTTTTGAGGGCGTGTGTTTCACAGCTATGTATAATATTATTTTGTATTAAATCACGTAAATACGTTACATTCTGTAAAATAATGTCACGCAAAAGCGTTAATTAATGTAAAATCGCAAAGGTTTATACAAGCGCAGCGCCCTCATACTGTATCTCATCGACCATATGATGAATTTTATACTCTATCTCGCTTTAACCTCTGTCAAAGTAAATCGTATCATCTATTCTTGTATTATTTTTACATTAACGAAATCGTAATTATTCCGTATAAACGTGAAATTGGTGAACTAAAAGTATGTAATTTAATTACAAATAATAGTACCAAAAAGTATTGAAATATACTATTGCGAGTCAGTCGTACGGCAGATATGAGAGAGAGAGAGAGTCTCGGGCAATGGCGCTATTCGCTACGCTCGTGCGCCAACTTGCCCTCGTGCGCAATAGTCAACTAAACCTTACTCGTTACACAATATACTATTAATTTACGAATTTAAAATGATATTAATGAAATAAAAAAAGCAAAACTTGATTGCTGCAGCTCCAACATCAGATAAATATTACGGAAAGAAACATAATGAATCACCCAAATTCACAATTTTATAAATTACAACTGAATCACTGGAAAAATAGTTGCATACAATAGACTTTTCCAAATTTTATGAGTAACGGCTTATAATTGAAATTTCAATGTCGGAACGATTCGGAAAACTTGAAACATTTATCAATTTTCATTTCATAATAGTTCTTAAACATTCTTTAAAGACCGGAAAAATATTTGTTCCGATTCTTTAAGAAATTTTCGGGTCATTTTAACAAGGATATAACTGATGATGATGTAACAAAATTCAACTGCAATAATCACAAATTTTCCAATCGAAAACGTTTCCATAAATAATTTCCATAACTTTATAATTTCCGCGAAAATAATCATAATCTTCATAATTCTGCAAAAATGACGATTTATATTGACTTTTTCATAAATTTAAGTAACTTATAGAAATTTTCTCAAATTCAATTTACTTGTTTTTGTCATAAAAAACGAAAGATAATTAGTCTCAAAGCAGACTTAACGTAGGTAAATATTATTTTTTTATATACGCTTTTCTTATTTTTGCCTTCATGTCTGTTTGCATGTTTGTCTGTCTGTAATCAAATCTTGCGCGCTCGATTTCAGGCACTTTTTGACAGATATAAATTCTGACAATTGGCATAGACTTTGGTCTTGGATGACAATACAATAATCAGTTGTCATTTTGGTACCTGGACATCCAGGTCGATGATAATGGGTGTGAAAAGTCATCTCCGAGGAAGTATAAATGGGGAGGCTTTCTTTGGGTCAAGGCGAGTTTCTCGGGGTTTTCAGGGTTGCTAAAACCGAATTTGAGATCAAACAATTGCCACAAAGTGATGCACGTTGTCCAGAATACGCATGGACGTCGTCTCCGAGGAAGTACAAGTGGGGAGGCTTTCTCTGGGTCGAGGTGGGTTCCCCGGGGGATTTCGGGGCTGCTAAAACCTAATTCAAGGTTTGAAAGTGAATCTTTAATGCATAATAATGATTTAGGATGAAGAGGTCGAACTGGAGTACCAAGTCGCCGATAGCGGATGTACCTGAGTGTAATCTTCGAAAAGTCTGGTTGCAATGTAACTCTAAATGATAATAAAAACAATTTTAACTTAAAAATAGAAAATACAAAATTTTAAAAATATGCTTTAAAAATAAAATACAATAATTGAATAAATAGACTAAAAAGTATAAAATAAATAAATTAACTTTTTTTAAATTTTTTAAATAATAGCGCTTATTACCTGTATATCGGAATGATATTTGATGAAAAAATGTTAAAATTATTCACTAATTACAATAGTAATATGCTTTCTCGAAGTTAAATTTCGCTGGCATTATTCGAACGAAAAATTCATAAATTAGTAGGGATACTACCGCAAATTTATATGCGAGATGATTTGTATGAATGATCTTTATATATGGGTATCGACTACGAGTAAATCAACATATTTCATGGAACTTGCATGAATCTTAAACAATTGTTCTTTTAAAATCTTTTTATTTCCGAGTATTCTCCGACCTAATCAAACAACCTTAGAATCGAAATCTAAAAGAATCTCCAAGTTTCATTTGACGTAGTCCCTGCAAATATCTGTAAACTTCATAATCGGTATGGAAAATTTCAAAATTCATTCATATAGACGATTTCCAGGTAGCCAGGATCACCTGGATATTGTGAGATGTCATCTCGGGAAACGTACATGTTATTAATAAATAATGGCTAAATTTCAAAAGATATTCTTGTAGACAATGTTTATCTTACTCGGAACATCCATGTTTGGCTAGACAACATTTGAAACAACTTCAAAGTAGTTATTGAACTATAAGTTGAATTTCAAAAGTTTTAGCTGTAGATGATGTTTAAGTTGTCATTAACACCTAGGTATCCAAAGACGGCGATCGTGGGTACCACAGCATAATAAATAACTATTTTTTAAATATTGTCTACATCGATAAGGTAAAGTATGTATATATATATATATATATATATATATATATATATATATATAAAGTTAAATATGTGTTTGTATGTGTGAGCGTGTGCGTATGAGTTGAAATTAAATGTTCCATATAAACTTGAATAAACCTGTGTGTGTACGTGCGATTCTACATGAAATGTCCCTTATGTATATATATATATATGTTTATATCATGCTTGTAAGTCGACATGAAAAGTCCCACGTACATGAACGCGTGTGTGCATGCATGCGAATTGACATGAAACGTCTCATATATATAAACCTAAGGGTACTTAGATAGGTGTGTACAAGTTGTCATGAAATGTCCCATATATATATATAGAAAAACCTGTGCTTGCGAGTACGTGCAAGTTGACATGAAATGTCCCATATATATATATATAGAAACAAAAAAATTGCGGGTGAACGTGAGCAATTTGATATGGAATGGACCATATATACATATGCAAAAACCTGTCAGTAAGGTCGTACATGAGTTGACATGAAGAGTCGCATGTATATAAAAGCGTGTATGCATGAATGCTAATTGACATGAAACGTTGCATATATGTAAACCTGAAGGAATTCGGATAGGTGTGTGAGAGTCGTCATGAAATGTTCCATATATATATAAAAGCCTGTGATTATGAGTACATACGAGTTGACCTGAAATGTCCCATATATATATATATATATATATATATATATATATATATATATATATATATATATATATACATATATATATCTATATATATATATATATAATCCTGTGTGTGTGCATGCGCATTGGCATGAAATGTCCCATATATATAAACTTGTATGTGCGTGCGTTGAAATTTACAGAAAAAATCCCATGTATATCAACGTGTGTGTGCATGAATGAAAATTGACACGAAACGTCCCATGTATGAAAACCTGAGAACTCGGATAGGTGTGTGAGAGTTGTCATGAAATGTTCCATATATATAGATAAGCCTGTGATTATGAGTATGTACAAGTTGACATGAAATGTCCCATATATATATATATATATATAATGCTGTGTGTGTGTATGTGTGCGTGCGCATTGGCATGAAATGTCCCATATATATAAACCTGTATGTGTGTGCGTTGAAATTTACATAAAAAATCCCATGTATATTAACGTGTGTGTGCATGAATGAAAATTGACATGAAACGTCCCATATATGCGAACCTGAAGGAACTCGGATAGGTATGTGAGAGTTGTCATGAAATGTTCCATATATATAGAGAAGCCTGTGATCATGAGTACGTACGAGTTGACCTGAAATTTCCCATGTATATATATATATATATATATATATATATATATACATATATATATATATATATATATATACATATATAATCCTGTGTGTGTGCATGCGCATTGGCATGAAATGTCCCATATATATAAACCGGTCTGTGGGTGCGTTCTAATTGACGTGGAATGTCCCACGATGTATGTACGTACGTATGTATGTATATATACATATATATATATATATATATATATATATATATATATATATCAACTTGTCTGTATGTGTGCGTTTGGGTCGACACGAAATGTTGCATATATATGAGCCCAGGTGCGTATGTATGTGCGCGTCCACATCTGTTTTTCTATATACATATATATGATAAAAATTCCTTTAAAACGTTTAATTAAAAAGGAATTATGGAATTTTTAATTAAAGCCCTCGAATTCACAAATCATAATCATAACTGACTCTCTTTCAATTCACGATTACATTTTGATTTCTTAATTGAAATTTATTTAATTAAGGATTCCTTTTGATTTTGGAATTAAAGCCCTTTCAATTCACGATTAAATTTTGATTTCTTAATTGAAATTTATTTAATTAAGAATTCCTTTTGATTTTGGAATTAAAGCCCTTTCAATTCACGATTACATTTTGATTTCTTAATTGAAATTTATTTAATTAAGGATTCCTTTTGATTTTGGAATTAAAGCCCTTTCAATTCACGATTAAATTTTGATTTCTTAATTGAAATTTATTTAATTAAGAATTCCTTTTGATTTTGTAATTAAAGCCCTTTCAAGTCACGATTACATTTTGATTTCTTAATTGAAATTTATTTAAGTAAGAATTCCTTTTGATTTTTTAATTAAAGCCTTTTCAATTCACGATTAGATTTTGATTTGTTAATTAAAATATTTTTAATTATTAATTTAAAAGGAATTGTTAATTAAATAAAACTCTAATTACGAATTCAAAAAGGATTTGTGAATTAAAATTTATTTAAAGCCCAAAATGATTTAAATATTTGCAACCCTGGATGAGAGCAAATTAATTTTATTGCTTTTTTTTAAGTAAAGTTTGACATGCTTAAATAACGTATTCTCTAGCTTAATTTAGGAATTTGTAAGTATGTCAAACTTTACTTGAAAAAAAAAAGCAACAAAATTTATTTGCTCTCATCAGACAAAATATTGTTTTTCACTATAGAAGTTGCGGACATCCCTTAATTTCTATCAATAATAACTAGTTTTCCCAAAAATTTACATTTTTCAATTATAAAAGGATAGAGAGATACAGCGTCCCCTTAACCCCGCAAGCTAGGATTCCTGTTCAGATCGCAGATGAGTTCGCCGTCCTGGAGGTGATAACCCTTATACCTCTCTAGGCCTAAGTATCAGGGCTTTCCGACTTTGACAAGGACCATGTCAACTCGTCGTCGGACTCATTAGGGCATCATTCTCATATCCTAGTGCTCCCCTGCAGGTCAGCGTGCCTTTACTGGCTTCGTTATCAAAAAGAACTGAGCAAAACGAATCATTCTACGCATACCATTTTCAGGCAGTTGTCATCGTGGCCAGTCCGACATAGCATGAAATATTTATGAAATATTTATGGAATATTTGCAAGCAAGATTTGAAATATTTCATAAATGTTTCATTAAAATGTTATTGAAAGTTTGCTATGTCCGCGTGTGCAATGACCAATAAATATTTCTCTGAAAGATTTATGAAAGATTTTAACAAGATTTTCGTAAATATTTCTAAGAAATATTTAAGAAATATTGATATAATAATTCATTGCAATATTTATAAAACAACACAATTCTGTTATAAAATGTTTGTGAAAGGTTTCAACCATATACTTGAAAATATTTCAAAGAAATATTTCTTAATTATTTATTATATATTTCAAAGCAAAAATTAAACAAACATATAAATCTTTCATGAAATATTTATGAAATATTTTCAAGCAAAATTTCAAATATTTCACAAATTTTTCATTGAAACGTTGTTGTTCGCTATGTCCGCCTGTGCAACGGCAAATAAATATTTCTCTGGAAGATTTGTGAAAGATTTTATCAAGATTTTCGGTAAATATTTTTTTAATCAATATTAAAGAAATATTGATATAATATTGCATTGCAACGTTTGGGAAACAACATAAATCTTTCATGAAATGTTTATGAAAGATTTGAAGTTTATTTCAGGAAACATTATTTAATATTATAACGCATTACGCTTCTACATTAATTACAAATCCACATTACTTATAAAGTCGCATTTACATAAATTGTAATCATGAAACATATTTTTATTACATGATACTATATTATATTATAACTCATTATACATATACATTGATACATATCCGCACACATGTTTTCCATTTATTTATTAGTCGCATTTACATTGTTACAAGATAAGCGCTGCGTGTCTTTGCACAAAGCAGCTGGCTTTTGTCTTATATACTATCTAAGGTCTCCTCCAACCGCTTGGTGACAAAACGCGCATTCAACGCGTGTCCTCCTATCGGCGGAACTGGAAATCAAAAATCTTGCAAATGAATATTGTCGAAATATTTCAAGAAAATATTTCTAAAAGTTGCAATTAAAGATTTCTACAATCTTTCATTGCAATATTATTGCCATCAAACAAATCTATCATGAAAGATTATTGAAATGTTACAGTAATATTTGCACAAATATTTCAAGGAAACCTTTACGAAATGTTAATTAAATATTACATTATCATTCGAATACCGATAGAAATATTTCATGAAAGATTAAAGTAAAATTTTAACTTTATTTCAGAAAATCAAGATTATATAATAACTCTACTTATAATTAATCTATTATTTCACAGAAATATTTCTTAAAAGTTTGATAGAATGTTTCACAAATATTCCGCTATTTTATTCGGAAATCTCTGATGTGAAATCTTTGGTAAAGCTTTCAAAAATATTTCGTAAAAGATGTTAGTGAAATGTTTTAACGAAATTTTTTCGTATTTTTTTAGAAGTCGAGAATCTTGCAAAGTAATATTGTGAAAAGGTTTATAAAATATTTTGTAAAGTTTTATTTGAAAGCCTGTATTAATATTTCGTTGAAAGATTTCTTGAAAGTTTGATAAAATATTTCATAAATATTTCTCTTTCAGATTTAGAAATTGCCGATGTGAAATCTTTAGTAAAGCTTTCAAAAACATCCGTGAAATATTTCGATGAAATGTTTTAACAATATTTTCTCGTAGTTTTTTTTAATTGAGAATCTGGCATGTTAATATTTTTAAAAATTTATGAAATATTTCGGGATTTTTTATTTGAAACTTTGATGCAATATTTCAGTAAAAAGTTCCTTGAAAGCTTGATAAAATATTTTATAAATATTTCAGTATTCGATTTAAAAGTAACTGATGTGAAATCTTTAGTAAATTTTTAGAAACATTTCATGAAAGATTTTTATGAAACGTTTTAACGAATTTCGATGAATATTTCATGAAATGTTTCTTAAAGGTTATATCGAAAGATTAAATAATTGCACTAAATATCTTGCTTTGAAATATTTTAGAAATATTTATGAAACAATTTTTCAAAACATTTCACTGAAATGTTTTGAAATATTTCACCGAAATTTTCTTGCTATGTGGAATGTGAAATATTCCGCAAAGCTTTACAGAATCTTTCATAAAAGATTTTAGTAAAACGTTTTAATAAAATTTTAAGTGGGCTTTAGGAGATGAATATAATAAAATATTGTTGAAAAATTTATGAAATATTTCAGTACGCCTTATTTCAAATTTCTCGACAATATTTCATTGAAATATTTCTGAAAAGTTTAATAAAAACTTTCATAAATATTTCAGATGCTGATCCACTTATGGTCGATATGAAATATCACATAAAGCTTTACAAAATCTTTCATAAAAGAATCCAGTGAAATGTTTCAACAATATTTCGAGTCGGTTTTGAGAAATGAAAAATTTCGCAAAGCAATATTCCTGAAATATCTACGAAATTTTTCAGGAAGCCTGATTTGAAAGTTCCTGACAATATTTCATAAATATTTCAGATTTTGATCCACTTACGACCGATATGGAATATTCCATAAAACTTTACAAAATCTTACATGAAAGATTTTAGTGAAACATTTAAACTGTATTTCACGTCGGCTTCGAGAAATAAAAAATCTTGCAAAGTAATGTAGTTGAAATATTTACAAAATATTTTAGAATGGCTTATTTGAAAGTTTCCAAAAATATTTCATTGAAACATTTCTGAAAGGTTTAATAAAATGTCTTATAAATATTTCAGATTATGATCTTCTTATGGTCGATGTGAAATATTCCATAAAACATTACAAAATCTTACATGAAACATTTTAGTGAAATATTTAATCAATATTTCAAGTCGGCTTTGGGAGATTAAAAATCTTGCTGAGTAATATTGCTAAAATATTTATGAAATATTTTAGGAAGCCTTATTTGAAAGTTTCCAAAAATATTTCATTGAAACATTTCTGAAAGGTTTAATAAAATGTTTTATAAATATTTCAGATTATGATCTTCTTATGGTCGATGTGAAATATTCCATAAAACTTTACAAAATCTTACATGAAACATTTTAGTGAAATATTTAATCAATATTTCAAGTCGGCTTTGGGAGATTAAAAATCTTGCTGAGTAATATTGCTAAAATATTTATGAAATATTTTAGGAAGCCTTATTTGAAAGTTTCCAAAAATATTTCATTGAAACATTTCTGAAAGGTTTAATAAAATGTTTTATAAATATTCCAAATTTTGATCCACTTATGACCGATATGGAATATTCCATAAAACTTTACAAAATCTTACATGAAAGATTTTAGTGAAATATTTAATCAATATTTCAAGTCGGCTTTGGGAGATTAAAAATCTTGCAAAGTAATGTAGTTGAAATATTTACGAAATATTTTAGAAAGGCTTATTTGAAAGTTTCCAAAAATATTTCATTGAAACATTTCTGAAAGGTTTAATAAAATGTTTTATAAATATTTCAGATTATGATCTTCTTATGGTCGATGTGAAATATTACATAAAACGTTACAAAATCTTTCATGAAAGATTTCAGTAAAATGTTTCAACAATATTGCAAATTGGCTTTGAGATATCAAAAATCTTGCTGAGTAATATTGCTAAAATATTTATAACATATTTTAGGAAGCCTCATTTGAAAATTTCCAACAATATTTCATTAAAAAAATTTCTGAAAAGTTTGATAAAATATTTCGAAAATATTCCAGATCTAGATCTACTTATGGCCGATGTGAAATATATAATAAAGCTTTACAAAATCTTTCATGAAGATTTCAGTGGAATCTTTCAACAATATTTTAATAAATATTTCATGAAATGTTTATTTTTATTGAAAGAAATAAAAAGTCCGTTGTAAATCTTGCTTTGAAATATTTATGAAATGTTTATGAAAGCTTGTACTGAAATTTTTCGCTGAAATATGTCAAAATATTTCACCGAAATATTTCATGCTATGTGGGGTTCACTTCTTGGTAGCAGATTTCTGAAGGTACTTAAATGTACCTATACCAATCTACAATTAACTGTTTTTTCTTCATACATATAGTTGCTCGCACTATCTTACAACTGGTTACATTACAGTTATTAAATAATAGTTTCAGTAGCTTATCGATACATTCAATTTCAGAATTGAATCACATTACTACAATACATAATTACAACTATGCCACATAAAATTCATGTTTCTCGATGTATTAATCTGAGAAACCGTGAGTTTCCCGAGTTTTTCCGGGATTTTCCGGAAACCAACCCAGAAATCACCATTTTTTATTACATATTATTACTTAGTGGGAAAAAAATACAAAAAGAAAGTAGTCTAACTCTACTTTCAGACCAAATTTATGTTTCTCGATGAATTAATCTGAGAAAACCGTAAATTTCCCGAGTTTTTCCGGGATTTCCCGGACACCAACCAAGAAATTACTATTTTTTATTGCATATTCTTACTTAACGGGAAAAAATACGCAAGAAAAATGTAGTCTCATCCCCAGCACAGACAACCTTTTTATTTGTGGGCCTGTCTTATTATATCAAGTATTACTATAGGCTCATGATCGATCGATGGACATTGACTTATTCTAAAATTAACTGCTTCTTGTGGATCAATTATGAAAAGTTGCCTGTAAGAAGAATTTTCATTGACTTCTGGAAATAATGCAGTATTAATTCAATAATATATTTACCCTTGAATCTTAAAGCATTATGGTCCAGGATTCCTGGACTGAAAATTGTGTTAATTTGCATTAAATGATGCAAATGACAACGAACTTTTGTAACTTCGAATATTCTGAAAGAAAATATTTGAATACGGGTGAGAGTTATCAAACATTGTTAAAAATTCATCTGGAAATGTAGGTATAGGATTTAAAACTACTGATCCATGACCACAACAGTCATTGAAAGACAATCCTTTATTCGAAATTTTTTCACTATCAAAATTTTTTGCATTACAATGTTTGCATAATACATTGATTTTCCCTAAATAATTTTCTTCAGCATTTATATTTGGAAGTTCTTCAATACGGTTTCTAGAACTATCAAGAATATGATTGCGAGCCGCTTGTCGCCAACGTCGTTGATGTTCAGCATTACGTTCCCACCGTTGTCTTTTATAAGTAATTTCTTCCTCAGGAGTACGTCGATTTATAGGAGCCATTTTAAGAAATTGAACTAGAATTTGATGGGCAAAATAATTCGATTAACTCAATTTAATTATTTGATGTTGATTGATGATCCTAATTTTGAATAAAAATGATGAAAAAAATGAATAATATGAACAGAAAAATAATAATATAAAACTGAATAATATGAATAGAATAAATGAAAACAATTCAGATTTCTCTGATAAATAATAAAATTTATAAATTAATAGATAAATGATAATAAAATCAAGAGTAGGAAAAAATGGTATTTTCCACACTTAAGAGGAGGCCGTATCATTCTATCCTTGTCTAATCTAAATTTTCGTTATTATAAATAAATAAAATATTTTCATAGAAAAGTAAGACAACCGCCCAATACAGCAAAAGACAAGCAAACGATTCTTTTCTATGGAAAAATATGAAATTTTCATTATTTTTCGAGTGAAGCACGACAAGCAAACGGTGTCAAAGAGAGAATTAAAAAAGAATTCTTTATGTATACTTTCGTAAACGAAAGTATCAATAAAGAGTTCTTAATGATTGCTTTGTTTATTCGCGAATGTCCGACCACTTTAGTTTTTAAAGTATTCACAAAGTATTCTTAAACAATTCTTTTGATTGAATCACATTCTCAAAATACTTTTTTTAATCATCTAATTATAAATAATCCTTCTATTTTACATGATTATGAAAAACAAAAAATGTTATAATTAATTAAAAATAAGCTATTAAATTTAAAAAAAAAAAAAAAATTATTTGTTCGAGATTCGAACCACGGTTCTTGAGGATGTCAAACAAAATAAAAAAAACTGTTGCCCATGACTTAGCCTACTTGGCTACTGACTCATCTGTTGACCCGACAAGAAAAATATTAAGGATGCCCTACAAAATTGTAAGGACCCCACAGGGCATCCTGACAGGGGCGCTACTTGGCTTGTAATGGGGCGCTTCTGAGGTCCCGATAGGGCAGCCTCATTTTCCTAAATATTCTATTATTACCCGTCCACTGCCCGATTATTGCCTGACTATTGATATTCAAAACCTTTTAAAGTAAAACATAACCTCTTCTGACATTCTCGCCAGTAAATTAAATTTTATTTTTCTTATGAGATACGAATTAGTTTGCAAAAGATAAATGTATTGATATTTTTATAAAATAATATGAATGAATCATTCTTCAACTCAATTTTATATATTATGCATTTATTTTGTTCTACGAAAATTCAATGTTGATTGCTATTAAAACACACACACATACACCACACTAGTAAATAAGAACACGGCTGTATCTAAAATTAAAATAATTCTTCTTTTCGTGTTGAATATTATTTATATTGAAACTATTTTAGAGTTAAATTTACAAGAAAAATAGTTTTTTTCACACCAAATAAACACGTGCATCAGATGAGGTTATGTTATCACTTCGAATTTTTTCAACATCGATTGTCAAAATAATTCTTCTTTTCGTGTTGAATATTATTTATATTGAAACTATTTTAGAGTTAAATTCAAAAGAAAAATAGTTTTTTTCACACCAAATAAACACGTGCATCAGATGAGGTTATGTTATCACTTCGAATTTTTTCAACATCGATTGTCAGGCAACTGTCAGGTGATAAACGGGTAACAATAGGGCACATCTGAAAATGAGTCTGCCCTATCAGGACCTTAAAATCGCCCCATTACACGCCATCTAGGAACCCTTTAGGGCACCCTACAGGGACCTTATAATAATCTTAGGGTACCTTATAGGGACCTCATTTTCACCCGAAATTCGTTTCTAGTCGGGAATAAATTCTTGAAACTTGTACATGTTCGTTGGTATAAGCATAAGAAATGTTAATAAATTTGTTAATTAATTATTCATGGTTAATAATATTAGCCAAACTACATTTTTATTTAAATAATTTAAATAAAAGTTCATTAAATATTCAAGAGATACCTTAATTTAATAAAAGAAATTTTTTGTGAAGTCATGGTTAATTTAATTTAAATTGAAGAATGTCTAGATATTTGTTTAAATTCTCAAAATGAGAATTTATTTAAAACACACTTAAAATATTTATATATTTTGTTTCATAAAATGTTAACAATTTTTTCGTTTAAAATAGATAAAAAATATTTCAATTATTAAATGATTAATTAAATTGAATTTTTCTAATTTATAAAATTATCAGGAATTTCAAGTTTTCAATTTTGAATTTCATGAAAATCGAAATTAAAAATGATTTTAAAACAACCTGAAAAGCGATAAAATATCCATTACATCTTTCGATTTTTGAAAGTGACTAAGTTACTAGAAAATCAGTGTTTCAAAAGTAAACTTTTTGACTACTTTATGAATACTTTAGATTATGATTACTTTTTCAAAAAAGAATTCTTTATGAATACTTTCTTAACCCTTTTAAAATATTTATAAAGATACGTTGAAGAGTTATTTTTTATTTAAATTTTGTGGAAGAATACTTTGTGAATATTTTATGAATACTTTATTAATATATTTTATTAACTTTAGAGCGGACATTCGTGAATTCTTAAAGAATTCTTTTTTCCAGATGTGTGCTTATTGGGTTGTCTTACTTTTCTATGAAAATATTT
This sequence comes from Anastatus disparis, assembly GCA_017163975.1. Classification (NCBI taxonomy): domain Eukaryota; kingdom Metazoa; phylum Arthropoda; class Insecta; order Hymenoptera; family Eupelmidae; genus Anastatus; species Anastatus disparis. The sequence continues at coordinate 3,334,030 of JAFFSR010000311.1, forward strand.
AATTTATTAATAATAAAGAAAATTTAGATTAGACGAGGACAGAACTATACGGCCGCCTCTTAAGAGCAGGCCGGATTCGCTGTCCTTGTTTCATTGAGATTTTTGTTATTTGCTTAAGTATTAATCGGTGTATCTGCGAATTGAAGGTTGAGCGCAATGGATATTCTTATTACAAATATTTATGCATAAGAAAAAAAATATCTACTGATTTGTTTTTGAGAAAAGTAAGTAACGCGAAAATATTATAAACATAAACTATTGGGCGGTTGTCTTACTTTTTTATGAAAATATTTTATTTATTTATAATAACGAAAATTTAGATTAGACAAGTACAGAATGATACGGCCGCCTCTTAAAGTTATCAATTGTGTTACTTGTTTTTTAATTTATAGGTATGATTTAGGTTGAAGTTGAAAATAAACTTTTGTTTAAGGTTTAACTAAAAATTACAGGTTTAGGTTTAAGTTTCGTTAAAGGTTAAGGCTAAGGTAGAGGTTAAGGTTAAAATTTAGGTTGATGTTTGCAAATTGAAAATCAAATAGATTTTGTGATTAAAATGAAATTGACACAAATGTTAAACTATAAAATCAAGCTTATTATTATATATTTTATTACAACTTTCATTCGCTTATTTTTATATACATGATAAGTTTAAAATGTAATCTTCTTTAACATTCATTAATCTCATACATCTAAAGTTCTTATTAGTTTCATTTTCAATAGAAAATCCACGAATTTCTGGATTTAAATCATTTTTACTGATTTTGGTATCCAAACCTGAAACAAAAAAAAAGAAGAGTTAATTAATTTTATAGTTATTAAATTTGATTTACATTCAAAAATTTTTACATAAAAATTAGTTTATAGATATATCAATTGTTGGTGTATTGAATCAATTGTACGATATTACATAATATGAAAACTTCAAATTGTATAATATTATATATTTAAACTGGTACAATGTCTGTAGCTGAAATATAATACACCGACCCCTAATATACCTTCTTATAAATCTACAATTTAGTCAAATTTGCGGAAGTAAAAGGATTATTGTATTCTTGAAAACGAATTTCAACCTACTTGTTTCAGAGCAAAGCAGTCACATTATATTTACAAAACTAACTCATTACTATCTCTTACTATGTACTCGATGATGTATTATAATAGTTCAATTAGATATTAAAGAATAATATATCTAATTTGCCCTAAAGCAAGTACGTTAAAAATGATTTTCAAAAGCAAAGTAGACCTTGGACATTTTATAAATTTACTAATTTATACAAACAACATGAAAGACATATCGAAGGTTAATGTATCATGTTTTAGATCTGAACAGTGTATTGGGTTCAATATAATAAATTTCTTTATACAAATGTTATAATATTATAAAATGTCCGTATACTTGTTTAATATCCAAACCTGAAATTTTGTGATACAACAACCCTTAAGATAAAATCCATGATGCTTGTATAATTTTGTAATTTTTGAGAAAGCTGAAAAACTACATTTCATAAAAAAAAATTTTAACATACATGTTTTAAGAGAGCAAAGAAGATGATTTGTTTTCACAAAATTATTTCAAACCATACTGACATTATGAAATATATACCAAAAAATTATGTATCAAGTTTCAGACCTTGATGAGGAACTAATGTAAAGAAAGTTATATTTTAAAAATAACATTTTTGATATAATTTAAAATTAATAACGTGCTTTTCCTTCTGCACATGAAACTCTATACACAATCTTTTACAACCTACTTAATGATGTCTTTAAAATTAAATTAAATTCTGAACAGCTAAGCATATAATTTTCTCTCAAGTGCGTTCAAATTGAGTTTATGAAATAAAAAGTGAACCTTAGGCATTTTATAAGGTTACTGAATTATACAAACAACATGGGTTAGATCTTGAGGGTTGTTGTATCACATAAATATTAAAAATGCATTTAAAACAATAAAATAAACATTTAAGGCTTAATTTTAAGTTATATACTTTAATGCCATGTTTATAATATGACAAGTTTAATATAAACAAATTTAATTATATTAAAATTGATACATAATATAAAATATACTTACAAATTAATCCTTCATGTTTCCCAATCTCTGCAAAATTAGTTTCTTGTGAATTTCATGCGCACATTGAAAGCTAATCACGAAACGTTATTGTTAGCATCACAACACTGGTCATGACTTTTTTTATAGAGAGATATTGTTAGTGTTCGCGAAAACCTTGAAAATTAACAATTCGTCAACTTTTTTGGACAATCAGGATAAAAGTTATAGCAATTTCAAGTTTAAAAATATGTTAACAAAGAGAAAATATGTTATCATTCATTTAGTTTCAATTTATAATTTATACTTTTTTATTTATACAATGAAGTTCTAGAAGTAAACACAATATTCTGTTCAGTTTCCTAGTATGTTTTCTTTTCCATTTCAAGATTTTCTTCTTTGAATAATTAAAACATTCGTTTTCTGCTTTGCGTAAGAAATAGTTTTGATACAATTTTTTTACGATTATTGTATCATTTATATTTGCACTTTGACGAAAGCAATTAATATCATCGTTTAAATAATACTCTTGGGCTTTTAATACAACTTTTCGATCCAAAGAATGACCGATTCTTAAGCTTCTTATAGACATCTTCATTATTCACCACTGAGCGTGCTTGATCTATAATGTACGTAGTTATGCCTGGCAGAGCTGATAATAAATATTTTTTGAAAAAATCCGTTGGTATAAGCCTTAATAGCCGCATTTTTTCGTAAAACCTTGAAAAATTTTTTAAGATAATTTTAATATTTTCGAAACATTCATTACATGTCAACAGCCCTAAACTATACAAGTCAATCTCACAACTCCAGACTATGCTATCTCTGAAGTTTGAGCTATACTATTCTATCAAGAAACTCCGGGCTATACTAGTCTAACTCTAAACTTCGAACAGTAAAAGTGTATGTCGCTCAGAATAAAAATTAGTAATAGAATATTTAACTATGCCAGACATTCTTCATTCATTTATCAAATTTAGTTGAATATAAGTTATTTATTAAAACTTTCATGATATGTCTTGGAGGTATCAGGACTAACAAGGAGAGTATTTGACCTCCGGGAAACGGATTTGGCTGAAACTGCAGGATATGATTCTTTGATGAAAAAAATGAACTCGTGTTTTTTCTTTTGTGCTAATAAGCCCTATAGACAGAGATATAGACATTTTTTTTAGAATATAGAGAACAAAAGCGATCATAAGTACTTGAATAGTTAAACAACTAAAACTATTACAAAAAAATATATAGAATAGAAGAAAGAACAAGTTAAAAGCTTTAATTTAAGCCTCAGTGCATCAAAAAATTTTCTGTAGTTCAAAAGTTGTGCCTAATTGAAAATTATTATATATTTATTAATATTTTTAGCATTTTACATACGAACAAATTTTACCCAATTTCATTAGCATATTTTAATCCTCTGTAACTTTTAAACCATATGAGATTTTTTAATGCAATGAGGCTTAAATTAAAGTTTTTAACCTATACTTTCTTATATTCTTCATACCATTTTCTGTAAGAGTTTTAATTGTTTAGTTATTCAAGTTCTCATAAAGACTTCTTTTCACTAGATTTTCGAAGAAATGTCTACTTCTCCGTCTATAGGGCCTATTAGCACAACAAAAGAAACACGGATTCGTTTTTTTCATCAAAAAATCATACCCCGCAGTTTCAGTCAAATTCGTTTACTGGCGGTCAAATACTCTCCTTGTAAGTTAAAGCCTGAAGAAAAATCAAATTTAAATGTAGTCATAATTTTTTTTTTCTAATAATATTATGTTAAATAATTAATAAATGCAGAGCACAATTTATATTAAATAAAGTCTTTATTTGATCCATACAAAATGAATTAATTTAAATGATCTCTCTATAATAATAAAAAACAAGTTCTGACTTTAACAGACGGACTTGAACTGAACTGAACGACGACGAGACGCAACTTGATTCTCTTCAACTGTCTACTAAAATATTCTCAATAGGTGGTGACACCTAGTATGAGTGTGTATATTTTCAACACTCCCTCCTACACTCATACATATTTTAATTAAAGGAGTTATAGCATATCTCTCGTTTTTATTGTTTCTGTTCTGATCGTTCATTTAGTTCTTGTAATATAGAGAAAAAGTTTGTTAATAACTTAACTAAAATACATATCAGAAATATAATCAGTCAATGTTATCAGTCGTTAAATATTTGTTTGGTCAGTCGTTCATGTAATTCAAATGACAAAGGTTTTGTGAATACATCAGTTATCTGACTTTTAGAGGAAATTCAACTGACATTAATTAAACCTCTAGTTACACATTCCTTTACATAATGTTCTTTTATTTCGGTCATATGTCTTAATTTGTTTTCACCTCGTCTTAACCTTTTAACCCTTTCAGAACCAATGTACATTACAATGAACATTGACATTTTTTGGTTTTTTTGAAATTGTGCAAAAGTGGCTTCAAATTTTGTAAAAAAAATATGTGTATTAGATTGAAGTGGACTATTTCCGATCTCAAATTGAGGGCCTAAGTTATTATATCTTTGATAGAAACTGAGAAAACTTGAAAAGAAAAAAAAAAAAAAAAAAATTTTTATCGCAAAAATTGCTTAATAAATGAACACTTATCATCGCTAAATGGTTATCAGAACTTTTCATGATGAAATAATAATTCCGTTCTGAAAGGGTTAAGGACGGGACTGGTCGATATATCGACCACTCAAGTATCATAATATTTTTGAGTGTTTTAACATAATATTATCCTTAAAATCACTCAAAAATATTATGATACTTAAGTGGTCGATATATCGACCAGTCCCGTCCTTAAAAGGTTAACGGCATGTCGGAGCTGCAGCAATCGAGTTTTGCTTTTTTTATTTTATCAATATCTTTTTAAATTCTTAAATTAAACAAATATAATGACTTGTCCGCACTAAAGCTATATTTATACAATAATTTTTGTTAAAATAAAAAATCATTCGGACTTGTTATTTTTTCATGAGCTTGGATTGGAAATTAGATATCAAATTCGACAAACCTAACCTTAAAATACGACATATTGAAAGTTTTTATTATAACTTTGTATGTATAATATTTTGGTGGATTTCTTCAGTTGTCCGCACTAGAGTTTATTCTTACAAATTTTTTCTTTGTAGCAAAGAAACTCGATTAAACGCATCGTTTATTCATAAGTTAAGATTGGAAATATTATTAGAAGGCGGACAGCTTCGTCATGGTCTTAACGCTTGCTTCTGCTGCCTTGTTATCACACCATAATAGAATTGGTGCTAATTCTTCTTTTAACAATCTTTTAAAATTTGATATAAGGATATCAATTCTTGAGCGCATTCGTTTATAGAAACATATTTCTGTCTGTGAGTTCTTCAGGATGTTGTGTCTTCGAAAAACTTGATCACATAGCTACTGGTCGTAAGAGAATTTTTGCAGTCGTCAAAACTTGCATCTGAAAATCCTTGTAAACAGTCGTTCTGTCCTTTATATCTAAGTTCAAAGTCTTTTGTTCTTCTTAATCATTCAAATACTCTTTCAATCTTCTACCAGTCATTTTTCAGTAAAGTTGATTTGGTGTCTGCATAGAGTATTTACCTTATATGCGATTTCTGGCCTGCTTGCATTGGTTTCTCCTTTTTTTCACGCTGTCTTTTCTTCTTATTGGCTATCTGATTGATTACCATAGGTGTTCGTTGGGCGAGTGATTGATCCAAACTAAACTTCTTTAGCATTTTGTTTATTTATTGTTCTTGCTTAATGCTCAGTATCCTTTTTTTCTGTCTTATTTTATTTCTGAGCCTAAAGAACTTTTAGTCTCACCAGTTTCTGTCATTTAAAATTTTTTTCTTTACATTTGTTACAAACTAGCAGAATGTCATCTGCATACTAAATCAAGATAAGAAATCCGTCTTTTTCTTGCGGAGTAAATAGACAAGACTCATTGTTGAATGATCTAAGTCCACATTTCTTTACTGACTTTTTAAGTCTTTCATTCCAACATTTTAAACTGACTTTCAGATCGTATAAAGCATTTTCCAATACACACATCTTGTTTTGTTTGATCCTTTCATAAGCAGTCATCCCTTCAGGTATTTCCATATATATCTCATTGTTTCAATATCCATTTACAAAAGCTGTCTTAATGTCCATCTGACATATTTTTAAATTTAATTTGTTTGCCATTGCCAGTATAGATCTGATTAAATGTAATCGTGAATCCGGTGCATATGTTTCTTGCATGTCATACTCATTTCTGTCTTCAAAACTACGAATTACTAGTCTCGCTTTATATCTTATTTTACTGTCTTCTTTCTTTTAAATACCCATCTTGAATGTATAATGTTTGATCTTTTTCTGTCATTCATTACTATTGAACTGTCAACTAATTTTCATACATTATTCTTATACATACATTCTAATTCTTCAATAATAGTTTTGGTCCATTTTTTTTTTTTTTTTTTTTGTTTATCTTTTGACTTCATGGCTTCCAAGTTTGTACTCAGGTCATTATTTATTTCTGCTAATAAAACATGAATTTCTTCATCTATCTTATTTTCTGTACTTGTTTGTGTTTCCATTGGTAATTAAATCTGTCGTTTTGTTTTCTCTCCCTCCGATTTTTGCACTTGTTATTCAGTATTTTTCTTAACTTTTGTCGGTCGTTCTACTAATTTTATTTTCTCTCCCTCCAATCCTTGTTACTTTTTATCAGTCTTATTATTTTCGTTTCTTGGTCGTCTAACTGATCTTTAGACTTTCTCTCCCTCCGGTTTTTGTATTAGTGTTTCATTTTCTTTGTCTTCTAATACAAAATTCACAAACCATGTATCTTTATCTTTTCATCAATTTGTTTCCAGTCTTGTATATCAGTTGCTGCATATCTGTCCTTGTAGACTAATTTTTTGTTGAATCGTACATCTCTGCTTTCGTATAGTTTACATAAAACCCATTGTGTCTGAATTCATTATTTGCAAAGGTTCAATTGTTCTATGCTTGACTGTCTTAAATGGCAATTTGTTAAACTTTGCAATCATACACACTTCACAGTCTTTCAACGTATCATCAAATACAGCCTGTTTTAAAGTTTTGATATTAGGAAATTTTAATTGTAATTTTCTTAAATAATCAACTGATGCATGACCCATTCGAAAATGCCACAACATAGCGTAGTTGTTTGTATTTATTTTCTCCGTCGCTTTTGTATTTTCAATCTCACATTGAGATTCTTTACTGACTTTAATCTGATGTGATTTATAAATATTTCTGTCTGCAATCTAAATATTTTTATTCTTTGACTGTCTGAGTTTTTTTCTTTTTATTAAATTGATTATTTTCTTCCATATTCTGTTCTTCGTTCATTCTACTTGTCGTTACATATACTAGAACCTGTCTTTGTTTTAAATTATTTTCTGTCGCATCTCATTCAAATTCAATCAACCAATATTGCTGATTATATATTGGTAAGGATGAAAAATCTTCATTTAAGTCTTCCATGCAGATTACTCTGTCTAAAATAATAAATTTTCCATCAGTCATATTTGTTTGCACGCTTCCTTCTCCCTTAGATTTAAGATTTGCGCTGCAGTCTTTATTTGCGCATTAGACTCCGTCCAGTTGTTTAATAAATGTCTTGAAATCAACTTTGAATCTGTCGAACGTTCTGTCGCACCATTGTCAGCACTCGGTTCATTAGTCTTTTTGTTTCTAGATTCTAATTGGTTTAAAACTGCCTCCTTTTTGATATTTTCCTCTGTTATATTTTACATAATTTTCTTGTCTCCTTTTATTGACAGATTTTGCTCGTATTTAATTGACATTATTAATTAGATTTAGCTATCTTACTTGTGAATGCTGTCTGACCTGTACTTTCTTTACTTTTATTATTATAATATTTTGATTCATACCTTTTTCTGTTTTTCTGTCTCGAGTGTCCCTGACACTTTGGACATGTTGAGATCACATGGTCACGGGTGAATCTCTGACAAAAGTAACACTTCTTTATGCTATTTCTCTGTCGTGGGCAGTCGCTGGCACAGTACCCATAACTGTCGCATTCAAAACATCGCACTTTCTGTATCGCTCTTGATTTGACCATCATAGCTGTCGTTTAATGGCTTTCAACCTGCATAATAAGTAACTTTAGTTTATCATAAGATAACCCTTTCACAATAACAATTTCTGTCATAAAATTTATTCCTTCTACTTGAAGTACTTTGCTTATGATAGCATTATAAAAGAAATCTCTTTCGTCTTCTTCAGGCAACGATTTAACTTTTGGCATGTTATTATAACTTCTTACTATTTCTTCAAATCTGTCTATAAAATTAACTGCCTTTTCTTTCGCTGGATTTTACTGTATGTTGTATTTTTTTTTTAATACTAGATGAAGTTACATTTACCTCGCTTTAATTTAATTATTTCGCTTTAATTTCTTTAATTCTGTTCAACAATTCAACTAAATCTTTAATTTTCATAACTCTAGCATGATAATCTTTATCTATTCTATTTATTAAAATGTCACGAACTTTCATTTGCTACAATAGTACTATCTACAGCATACAATAAGTCCAGCGAACTTAATTCAGACATAAAATAATCCAAAGTTTTCAAATGTGATTTGAGTCGTTAATTTATAATAGCGTTTTACTGGTCCGTCTTTTCTAGTTAGTTCGGTTTTAATAATTTCTGTCAATTGTTCAAAAACGTCCAAAATACTGTCATTTTCTTTATTAAGTCTTTTATCAACCTTTATTTGTATCAAACGCGATATTTTCAATTTATTTACCAGTCTTAAGTATTCGTCCAAGACTGTCGAGTTCCCGGAACCTTCTGCGTTAAGTGTATAATTTTCAAAATCATTGTTTACCTTATATGTCGTTTTGCTGTCTTTAGATTTATCTGTTCTTTCTGATTCGTTACCTGTAGTAATCCTCCTTTCCCTGTTCAAATTTCTCCCTCATTGCGTTTAGAGCCTGGCCTGCAAAGACCCACATGGCGCTTCTCTCCTTCACCATCAAAGCCATCAAATCGTCATCTCCTTTCTGCTCTATTCTTCTTTTCTCCGCCTCTCTTGCTCTTTGCCATTTCTGCCTCAACTGTATTGAGTTTATCCATTACCTTGTCCAATTTGTCAGATAGGTCTGCCAATTTTGCTTCAGTCATTTCATTGATTCTGTTTTCTGTCTCCGTCTTTATTTCTGCCGTTTCAGTCGTATTGTAATGCTTATCTGTCTCTTCTCTGTCTTTAGCTCCGTCTTCGTTCTTGTTTTCATCTGTTTTTCCGTCGTATACATATTTTTCCAATACATCATTCAATTTTGCTGTCAAATCTTTGATTTGTTTTTATCTTTCCTTAACTGTCGCTATTTGACCTCCTGCAGTTACTTTAACTACAGTTTTCACAGAGCCGTCTTCAAAACCGTCACTTTATTCTACTTTCTGTTCTGTTTCGTTATATAGCCCCTCCGTCTTCTCAGTCTCATTGCTGTCGTTAATTCTGTCTTTTCTCTCTTTCTTATCAGTCATAGTGTGGCCACCTGTCGTACAATAGGGTATATATAATCTGTCTTTACTCTGTCTTCATCTCTGTGACTGTCCTTACACCAGGTCAAATTCTTCACTCGTAACGTACTTGTCAACTATATAGGAATAGTAAATCAATATAAATAAAATTCATATAATTTTGCCGAACACAAGCAAAACTAGGTAATTCATATTTATGACAATTTAAGAGAATCAATCTAACATGCCGAACACAAGCAATGTTAAATCAATCAAATTTGCCAGTTATTTATGTATATTTTTATATTTATAATAATACATATGTGCTATTATTCCCATACACAATATACTGAACACAAGTATTATTATGTATGTGAAAGCAGTAACTATGATCGATCAATATTATTTTTTAAATTATTTTTAAAAACCATGGATATATTTATTAAAAAAATATTTTTATATACGTACGTTCAAGCTTAATAAAATAAAATTTTTAATTTGAAATAGTCATTATTCATTATCTAATTTGTATTCAATCTGTCATAATTTTGAATACAATGCTGCCTTCAACAACTGTCATATACATATTCTCATGAGGATGTTTTGTGAAGTTGCAATAAACTTCTTTTCTCTGTATAATGATAATTTCAATTAATTAAACATTCTTAAATATATTTTTCTTAAAGTCGTTCTTTTCTGTCTTTTTTTTTTTTAATCGGTCTTTTGTATACATTTACGTAAACTTTATTTTTGTCCGCTTTGATTTAGTTCGTTTCGCTTCACTAATTCTGTCTCTTTCTTAATCTGTCATTTTTATCGCGACGACGCGCACATTCCTATACATATACGATCACACTTATATGCTGTCTCTTTTCTTTATGCTATAACCATGTTATACGTATATATGTACATGTATATACCTGCGAGTTTATTCTCGCCTTTTAGCAGTCACCGTCTTTCTGTCTTTTTCTAATTGCGCACGCACGTCTTCACGGTCTTTTTATTGTACACGGCGTCGACATCTTTTCATCAACTCGACTTGGGCCTATGGCCGCCATGTTTGTGTGCATTATTCTCTTTCAGTTTGCAGAAGTCAGGCCAATGCCTTTCTTCTTTCAAGCAATCATACTTAATATTTCAACATAAAAACGCGTCCGTTTTTACATTTATTTTCAATTATAGCGAAATTTAACCAAATCTAAGCGGCATTTTTGCAAATATTAGTTTTTAACCGGTTTTCATTTATTTCTGTCTATACCGTCATAAATCTGTTCAGACCTCGCGCGTGCATCCACTATACATACATATATATATACACACATACACATATATATATACATATACACACATACACATACATAAAAACCTTCTTCACTTCGTGCTGTCATTTATTCAGTCTATCAATTTTATTTTGTGCGTGCATGATCTTTTCTCTCGGTCTAGATACATACACACACATGCACACACAAAGCATAAAAAAATAATTTCTCTCGTGCACGCATGAATCTGTCATACTTAAACACATTGCGTCATTTTACCCAACATGGCGACTCATTTTATTTCTCTCTCACTTTCTCTCTCTATAGACTAGCGCACGACGCTATCTATTCTCTGTCCTTTTCTTTCTTTCTATAAGCGTGCATGCGACGCCATTTCTGTCTTATAGAATTGAGAGAGAATAAAGACAAATTCTTACCCGGAGTCAACTCCTTTTTCTTTTTCTTTCTTTCTCCTTTTTCTCCCTCAGCTGTCCTTCGTTCTGTCTTTTCGTTCCATGACTCGCCATCTCTGACGCTTTCACCAGGGGATAAAGAACAATACAATAATTCACTAAACAGACTGACACACGCTCCAAACTACACAAATCCCTTTCTTAATTTTATTAAATAAAACGCGCAGTTAAAAGCACTCTGGGCCCATAACTTGTTAAATAATTAATAAATGCAGAGCACAATTTATATTAAATAAAGTCTTTATTAGATCCATACAAAATGAATTAATTTAAATGATCTCTTTATAATAATGAAAAACAAGTTCTGGCTTTAACAGACGGACTTGAACTGAACTGAACGACGACGAGACGCAACTTGATTCTCTTCAACTGTCTACTAAAATATTCTCAATAGGTGGTGACTTCTAGTATGAGTGTGTATATTTTCAACATATGAACTAGTGAAACTTCTTTTTACCTTAAAAATATATTAAATACAAGACTTTGACCCAGGAATAATTTTAACCGAAATCTCAACCGAAGCTTAAGATTCTTTTGATTAGTCGAAGAATGGATTTTTTAAATTTTGGTACTTGCCACAGACTTTCTCAGCCAATTTTCAATCAATTGACCTGAAAATTTCCAGAAATCTTTAGTTTATATATCTTCACAAAATAACAGTTTGAGTTTAAAAAAAAAATAATTTAAAAGTTAGTTTCAGAAAAAGTTGATGATAAAACATATTTTCGTAAATTTTATGTAAGTAATTCAATTCCACATACACTTAAACCTATCTTATCAAAATTACAAAACTGTTGTTTTATGAAGATATTTAAACTAAAGATCTTTGAAAAGAGGTCAATTAATTAAAAATTAGCTGAGAAAGTCTACGACAAGTACCAGAATTTGAAAAATCCATTCTTTGACTAATCAAAAGAATTTAAAGCATTGGATGAGGTTTTTTAAAATTATAACAAGTCATTGCGAGAAATGTCTTCAGCAAAAACAGGTACGATTTTGAATGTAAGTCATACAGATTCTGAGTTTAATGAAGAACAAAAAAAGAAAAATGGTATGAATGAAATCTGAAAAAATATTTGCAATGTCATTATAATTATTATATTTTTTTTAAAAAGCAACTATTAATAATAAAATTTTTATTTTTGTTAATTTCAGTTTTATGACATATGTCTATATATTTGTGTATATAAATATATATGTATATATATATATATATATATATATATATATATATATATATATATATATATATGTATATATATATATCTTACTATTATATAAAAGGACAGCGTTTGTTTGAATGTTCTCAATTATCTCAAAAACTACTGAACCGAACGTTTTCAAATTTTAAATTTAAATTCTTTATAATGTGACGAGTGTCATAGGCTATATAAATAATTACTTTTTCAATCAATAATTGCAATAAAATAATAATAGACCTAGATCTTAACGCGTAAGGAATAGGGACTACTTTTTTTCGGCGTTCTGCGATCAACATGCTCTATCCTTGCTACTTTCCTTGGTTGCCCAATAGGTGACGACCGATTTCGTCTTTCACTTTATTAAACTGGTACGGTAGAAATACTTATACACCTTTGATATTCCGTAACTTCAACACAATAAATTTTTATTGCATATTCTCTAATCACAGAGTAATATTACCTCGGATTATTTAATGAAATATTTGCCTATTCCATTAGGCAGAATAAAAAATTAGACAATTTTTTTAACTTTAGACAAAATTTTATATCTTATTTAAGGAAATTTTTTATTCCTTAAATGTCTATTGGCTTTTATTCAAAATACAATTTCTCATAGATTTTTCAAGAAATGTGATGTTTAGAAAACTTAACCATTTTTATACAAATAAATTTTCTTTCAACTTTTTTGAAAAAAATTTTTTTCCATTTATTAACACAATCGCAAATAACGTTGATTTTAGCATCCTGTAAGAGTACGATTTAATAAATAATAGTTTTTGAGATTCTATTTCTATACCTATCGACTTCTGCCCAACTATTGCGCGAGCGAAACCGAGACGGGGGATGCTAGTATATATATATATATATAGTCACCATGGGTTGCTGCTATGTGACTGCTATCTATTTGAGTACAGTCACTGGCTGACTTGTTGTCACACCATATGCTTACAGGGTATAAGGTCTTTTCAATGATATCTCTTGTTGCTTTATCAATGGAGACCAATCCCTGGCAGGCGTCGCTCATAGCTAGATACTCTGCTTGGTATGTAGTTAGCATTACGTACTTTTGTTAGTACCTCTTCCATGAGATTGGGTCATCAAACAGTTTTATTATGTATCCTTCTGCAGAAGAAGAGTCATGCCAATCTCTGTACCTTGCATCTATCACAGCTTCTAATAAGTTTCCGATTCCGGTATAGGTGAATCCCAAGTTTGTTATCCCTCTGAGGTACCGAAATATCCTTTCCACGCCTCTCTAATCATCTTCAGTAGCTTGTGTTTGCCTTCTGGATAGGTAATTAACAGCATACGCTATGTCGGGTCTGATTGAACTATTTTCGTCTGATTGTTTGTATTCTCTGTTTTTGACCTGTCTGGTAGCTATGTGTATTGATTGTAGTTTGCACCCTTTTATGTTAAACCGATCGAATACCTTTTCGGTGTAACCTTTTTGATTTAACTTTAGTGTTTGGTTTGAACGATCTCTTGTGATGTTTACCCTTAAGAAACATCTGGGTTTACCTAAATCTTTTATCCTGAACACAGAGTTCTATTTGGTTTTAACTTATTTCATTTTGGCTCTGTTGTTCTCAGACAATATTACGTCGTCTACATACAATATTATGAAGACAACTTGTCCATCTTTCCTTCAAGTGAAGAGACAAGGTTCATTGACATCCTTTTCCAATCTCACCAGGAGAGTGTCTGAGTTGCGGGTCACAGATCTTGATGAAACTTTGGGATAAGTATTAAGGTACCAAAATATGAGTAAAGCCACAGCGGTATGGTCTAACGCTTTGAAAAATTGAAGTTATGGACAATTATAATCTTATTTTTAGAAAAATATGAAAAAAGAACTCTTAATTAAAGTGTAAATAATTTTGTCTAAAAATGTCTTTAATAAATCCACAACAACTAAAATGAAAGCAGAAAAAGCATGCTTTAATTTGCTGGTTTCCGAATTGAAAAATAATAATTAGAACTAAAATTATGCTTGTTTAAAGTTAAGCAGCAAAAGAGTACTAAAAATCACCATCCTTTAAAATTTAAACTATTTTTGGTACTTTCTTAATGCTCAACTTAAAACAAGCATAACTTTAGTTCTAATTATTATTTTTTTATTCCGAAACCAGCAAATTAAAGCTTGCTTTCTCTGCTTTCATTTTAGTTACTGTAGATTTATTAAAAATATTTCTAGACAGAATTATTCACACTTTAATTAAGAGTTCTTTTTTCATATTTTTTCTGAAAATAAGACTATAATTGTCCACAACTTCAGTTTTTCGAAGCGTTAGACCGTACCGCTGTAGCTTTACTCATATTTTGGTATCTGAATACTTATCCCAAAGTTTCATCAAGATCTGTGACCCACAACTCAGACACTCTCATGGTCAGTTTCTGAGCTTCTTCTGAAAATTTTTTATTCCATCTTTTTGGACTTACTTTCAGTCCATATAAGGACTTGTGTACTTCACACACTTTGGTGTGTTAAGTCGCATCATCACATTCAAGTCCATCTGGAATCTTCATGTAAATATCTTCTTCTAATTTCCAATTTAAAAACTTCTTATTTCTTCTAAGTTCCATGTAAATACGCTTTTTAGACATTCAGCTGTGTAGCTTCCAAGTCGAATTTATTGATGGTACATAAGGTTCTAATCAAAGACATTCTTGACACTGGAGCATATGTTTCGCTCAGACTGTATTCTGTCTTTTCTTTGAATCCTTTGATGACTCACCTTGCTTTATAGCTGGTTTTTCTTATTTCATCGATTTTCTTCTTAAACACCCATCTGGAATCTATTATATTTACTCTGTTTTCTCCTGAATTGTTTTCTGGTATGTCAACTATTTCCCAGACTTCGTCCGTGACAAACAGAAATTGAACATAAATACAATTCATTGTGGTCACAACCGGTGAAAATTCCGCGGATTGTTTGTATACAAATGCTTTACCAAACTCCCAATGACATTGAACACCAAAAAGACCAGTTAAGGTCAGTCCAGTCAAAATTCGATGTATTTAAGATTTAAATTTGACCTTTCCAAGTTTATGTGGCATCATGAGGACACCGCATATGGATTATTTCTTGGGAATAAACAAAACTCGAATGTTGATAAATGACCTTGAGTCAAATATAGTCTATGAATATACGCGCTTTTCAAAAAGATCGTTAGGACATAATTCGTTACTTTCGCAATAATATTATAACACATTTTTCACTTGCGGAATTTGCATATCGTCATCCTTGCATTTGTCAATTTGATGAGAATCTCCATCAACAGAGGCACGCTGTGAAATGATAAATTAAGAACCTTTTAATTTTTTTAGGTCAGGAGTAAAAGATGTTGCTTACGTCGCTCGTCACACAAATCACAGCAACGTCGCTCAAAAGAAGAAATCGCAGTAATCCCGGAAATTTAACATGAATATAAATGATGATAGAGGAAATCCCTTGCATAGCCTCCTTGTATACGTAAAATCCCGAATCCGTAGATGGGATGTAAGAAAGAATAATTCCGTTAAGCTCGAACAAGAAAATGATACAATTAGTGGCAAAAAAGATGTGCAGTAAACTGCATTCACAAATGCATCCACTCATCAGAACATCAGAAAAACAGCCCCTTACTGTTGTAGCACATATAAACAAACGGAGGAGAAACTGAGATGAACGTCTTCTCAACGCAGCACTGCACATATACCATGGAAAAAAGCCGAAAAACGAAACACCGAATCAAAACCAGCCGCGATCATTCCACCCGCGATAATTTCAAGAAGAAGGGTGGATTTCGACTGCTAATTTTGAACTAAGCGATGAAAAAGGAAAAGAAGAGAAAGATAAGATAGAAATAGAGCCGGCGGGACAACTGCTCGTCTTGAAGTCGACGCGTGAAATCCAATATTATGTTTTGAATATAGGAAATATTATGATATTTGAGTGGTCAAAACATCGACCAGTTCCGTCCTTGAAAAGTTAAGGTTACTCAGAATTCAACTTTTCTTTACTATATGTTCTGTCGCTCCTGAATCTGCTAAAAATGTTATTCTTTGGTTATTAGTATTTGTTGTGTTGTTATTTTCTGGTAAAAAAACTTTAGCAAATTTATTTTTCTGTAACTTTTCTGGAGCAGTGTTACTTTTGATATTTTTGAAAACCTTACTTCTGAATTTATTAGAGTTTTCTTTCTACTCTTTAGTATTCTTACTTTTACCACCTTGTTTATCGTTATAGTAATAACTCTGTACATATCCTCCTCTAGATGGTTTAGCACTTGAGCCTTATGTGTTGCTTTCCCTCTGGAAACATTCAGTACCTTTGTGGTCTATTACTTTATTACAATAGTAACAGAACCACGAATGGTATTCAATAAACGGGCATTTAGCTTAAAGATGTCCCATTTTTTGCATCTGTAGCATTTGTGATGCATTTATTGCATCTCAATAACAAATCTATTCGAGAGGATAAAAGAGAAAGACTTGAGTCGAAATGCACTCGCGAAACCGATTATTAATTTAAATAATTATCACTAATCATTTTTATTTTTTATTTGTTTTGTTTTGAGGAACACGCGAGTTGAGAAAGCAGACGACTTACCGGTAAAAAGAGACAGAGGTACAGGGCAACCTAACCTACAAAATGAAACACGTGGTAATAGAAAAAGCCACACTCACCATCAGCTTTCCATGAGGCACTAGGAGTTAAGCCACGAAGAAGGCTGCAACTCTTCAGCATTAGTGCACAGAATATATTTGGTTGATTCTCTGAGAAAAAGCATATATGTCCAGAAGGGAAATCTTTCATATCTACTTGAATAAATAGTTCCACAAAGCATAAATTAAAATATATTCTTTAATTCTATGAAATTCATCAATCTAAATATTATAAATCAATATAACGTATGTAATATCTAAGATTTTATGTACATTTTGTAAACTCCCTGGTTGTTTCAGAATAATGTTGAAAAATTTTGAATCAACAGATACATTCAAAATTAATAATATTAAAAATTTATGTATGTTGAATCTTTTTTATTTTGCTAAAGATATTTTATAAAGCCCTTACAAAGGCATTTCAATTGTGAAGTGATATGTAAAGTAGGCTCTTATTGTTGTCCCATATTTTTTGAAAATTCGAATTATACGTGTAACCCGTGCTTATAAGATGTAGATAATGTATTATTGGATCCGAAAGCAGTTGAAAAGGATCGAGCGCCAATGTTTACAAAACAATACTACTTCAAAAATTCAATTGAAGATGATATGTAGACTAAAAACAAAGCTTAATATATCGTATTTATCGATTGTGAAAACTCACTTACTCATTTGCCTCGTGACTGACAACTAATAAACGTTTCTTCAAAGCGGTAAATTCACCAGTTACAGGCATTTAAATTGAAGGTAAGTGCATTAATTAATTAAAGTAATTTATACAAGTTTTAAGTTAAAATATAATGGTTTTGTTAACTCCCTGTATGCAAACTCCTTGTTAACTTTTTAATTTAAGAAAACATAAGCTATCAGAACTAATCATTTTTCTTTTTTGAATAAATTTGCATATTTTAAAAATATTTTAAAAATATTTTTGCAAAATAATAATATTAATACATAAATCTTTTACCGTAATTAATTAAGAATAGAAAATTAGATTTGAAATAAAATCAATTATTATACGACAATCTTCGTTAAAGTATCATATTATTTATTACAGCAAAATGGTTTCGACACGTAGGAAAACACAAACTCAAAGTGAAAATGAAGAAATTAGAAGATCAAAAATTAAAAAAATCACTAAAAATAAAGTTAAGGATGGAAGGAAAGATATTCCTAAAAATAAAAAATGTAATACTCATCAGGAACAAATATTGAAGAAAAAGACAGAAGCTGAGCGAAATCGCATACTTGAAATCAAATTAGATAAAAAAACATGAGGTTTATAAGGCAAAAGAACGTGAAAAATGGAAAAAAAGGGTTTTGAATGGAAAAGTTGAAAAAGTTGCCGATATGTCTAAACGTGAAAAAAGGACGAGAAGAAAAAAAATTCATGAAGCGGTACGAACTCATCGTCAACGAAAAAAACAAAACTCACAGTCAATTCTAAATAAAATTAAGACAAACTGTAAAATTCAAACTACTAAAATTATTAGTTCTCAAGCAAAAGTTGGCAGAAAGAAAGCTTTAAAAAATAAATCAAAGTGTTACAGAGAAATCGCAAAGTTAAAAAAAGAAAATAATAATCTTCGATTACATTACAATCGTCTAAGGAAAGCAGACCAGCGAAGGAAAGCAAAAATCAATAATTCTTCTTCTCTTCGATCAACTTGTCGCAGGATTTTTGAAGGTAAGAATATTGGGAAGTTTATTGAACGTCAACTACTTTATAGTCAAGTAGTCATGCAGCAAATGAATCAAATCGCAAAAACCAATAAAGATCGTTACATGAAAAATGCTCTAAAACTAATAGCAAGTGGCTCTATAATTCGCAAATATAAAATGTTGACCGAGAGCAAAAAATAAATAATATTTACAAATAAAATGACTACGAAAAAAATGTCAGTTCTCTAGAAACGTACATGCTAAGACGTTCATTAAATACATAATTTTTTTGAAAATAACTCTAGGATGTGTCCTGGAAAAAGAGATTTTATTACTAGGAATAAAGAAAAACGTCAAAAGATGTATTTAAATGGCACTTTGAAAGAGTTATATAAAAAATTTCAGCGAGAAAAATTAAACATTAAAATAGGATTTAGTACTTTTTGTAAACTTTGACCGTTCTGGACTGTAAAAGCATGAGTAACAGATAGAGATACTTGTCTTTGTTCTAAACATGAAAATATGTTTCAAATAATTGATGCTTTGCATCGTAACAAAATTATACAAGTGAATAGTATTTTAAAACTTATCTCTTCAATTACTTGCGTTAAACAAACTGAGAGCTGTCTTGTACATATATGTGATTTATGTTCCAACAAAAATGTTAAGTTTCTTAGGATTGAATATGATGAGAATATGCCAATTAATTATTATGAATGGGTAAATATAAAAGAAAAAGGAGTATCGACCAAGACGAAAAAAGAAATTATTGTTTAAAGAACAATAAAAAAACAAGTTCCTTCAACTTACGTATACCGCATGGAACATCAACAAAATATTATGCAAAATCTGAAAAGTTCATTGAAAAGTACCGATTTGTTATTAAACATCGATTTTAGCGAAAATTATAATTGCAAGTATGCCTCTAAACTTCAAGTTGTGCACTTTGGTGCGTCTCGAGAATCTATACCATTGCACGCAGTAATGTTATACACTCAAGATTTTCAATATGCTTTTTGTACTCTTTCACACGATTTGAGGCATGATGCAGCTGCTATTATTGCACACCTCGACCCTATTTTGAAATCAATTTTGCCAGGTAAAATGATGATTAATACTTTGCACATATTAAGTGATGGTCCAACTAGTCAATACAGATCTAAGACAATGTTTCATCTTTTAATTCATTATATATCGTAGTTTAACAAACAAGTTTTGACAATTGTGTATAATTATTCTGAATGTGGACACGGAAAGGCGCAACTGATGGAGTGGGAGCGCTTGTGAAAAGAACAGCAGACAATGCAGTAGCTTCTGGTAATGATGTGAGCAATTATGAACAGTTTATTAGTACTTTGAAGTCTCGTAACTTAAATCTATGGTTAGAATCTGTAACTTCTTCGGAAATCGAACGTTATGAAAAAGAAATCAAGTCTAATTAGAATACATTCAAAGGTACTATGAGAATCCATCAATGGGTATGGAACAGAAATAACTTAAAAATTATAAAGTTCAATGCTTTAAGTTGTTATGACTGTGATTTTCGGGTGAAGTGTTAGCACTACTATAAGGGATGTTTGTCTTTGAAGCTAGAAGATCCGCTTAATCCTACAAACAATGATATGGTAACCAATGAAAATCGAAATGCAAATGCGCAAATAACGAAAACAAAAGAAAAATTAACTAACAAGGAGAGTGCATTGCATTTGGGTCTTAGATTTTCTTCTAGCTTTGGGATCTTTTTTCTTACATAAAATCATGAAAAAAGCCGTATCCATTCGGTCCAACGCTCGATTTTTTCCCAGTTATGAGCAGTTTTGTCTGTTTTGTTGAAAAAATTGCATCTGCTTTATAATTTTACAGTTTTTGTAATACTTATTCTAGAAGGTTTTTACTGATTACATATTGAAGTTGAGATTAAAGCCTTTCGATTAAAAAAAACGTGTCCAAAAAGCTCAAGTTTTTAAAAAGTTATAGGTGAATAAAAATAGCGCAAATATTTAAATAGCTTGAAAAATGCATAGAAAATAAATGCAACATTTTAGTCAGAAATTCATTTCAAGTTTCATCCCTTCATAAGTTTTTAACAACTTGAGCTTTTTGGACACGTTTTTTTTCTAATCGAAAGGTTTTAAACTCAACTTTAATATGCAATCAGTAAAAATCTTCTAGAATAAGTAGTTCGAAAACTGTAAAATTATAAAGCAGATGCAATTTTTCAACAAAACAGACAAAACTGCTCATAACTCGGAAAAAGTCGAGCGTTGGACCGAATGGACACGGCTTTTTTCATGATTTTATATAAGAAACAAGATCCCAAAGCTAGAAGAAAATCCAAGACCCAAATGCAATGCACTCTCCTTGTAAGTAAAAAAAAAGCGGAAAAATTGTAGCAAAAAGTGAAAATTAAAATATTTTGATAAATCATATTGTTTATTAGATCCAGTCTATGTTAATGAGTGCTTCTTGTATTACAACCATTTAAGAAAATTTGTTGTGAATAACTTGTGTTATAAACATTTCATACATTATATCTACACGAGAGAAAATGTGTTAAAATAAAGTTTAATATTTATTAATTTTGAATCTGATGTATAATGTTAACGATTTCTATTGTAATTATTATTCTACTTATAAATTTTTGTTGATTATTTCAATAAAATTATTTATATGTTACTCAATATTAAGAAAAACCAGAGCTCAACGTTATTTTTAATATTCATGTAAACTTCCTGTTTTGCATGTAAACTCCCTGATATTTATTACCCGTAAAAATAAAAAAAATACACCATTATTTAAGAGGGGGCCGAACTATCTATCTTTGTCTATAATAAGTAAATTTTGTAATAACAACCAAATTTTTTTACCGCGTAGTTTTTTAATAACATGGGACCTACTAACAATCTAGAATATAAACCATCTTTTTTGGTAGGTCTCATATTATTCAAAAACTACACGGTAAAAAATTTGGTTGTAATTATAAAATTTACTTATTATACTAATATTTAGCGGAAGCTGCTATTTTTTTCTTGTTACAACCAGTGGTATTTATATAAATGATGAGAAACGCTATTAAACAAAGACAGATAGTTCGGCCCCTTCTTAAAGTTCTGTTGTTTTGTGATATGAGATGAGTGTAAAACATGTTTTTGAATAATAATATAAGAGTAGAACGCATCCCCGTACGTTTTTTTATTTTTTAAACCATAAGACAAAATCTACCATTTTTCAGAGAATGACCCATTCAAAGAATAAAACACTTTATTGAGGAGTATGTCAGTGTTTGTGTATGTTGCCATCTTCAATGACGTACACGCCGTGGCACTGATTGCTGGACACTTACACACACACACACACACACACACACACACACACACACACACACACACACACACACACACACACATACACCTGGAGTATAGGCAC
This sequence comes from Anastatus disparis, assembly GCA_017163975.1. Classification (NCBI taxonomy): domain Eukaryota; kingdom Metazoa; phylum Arthropoda; class Insecta; order Hymenoptera; family Eupelmidae; genus Anastatus; species Anastatus disparis. The sequence goes on from JAFFSR010000311.1 coordinate 3,356,257, forward strand.
ACACCACACACATTTATACTTGAGTTAAATGATGACGAGCGAAACCGGAAAACAACGCGAAACGTTAGAAACACATGCTCCAGAGTAAAGAGGAAGCGTCAGTAAAGATGAAAGTGAGTTATTCAAGACGGAAATTCAAGATCGATGACGGAATCGATAGAAAGAGGCAACGGTAGAAAGAAAGAGAAGGGAAATCGAATCACGAGTAAAAAGAATAAAGGGTCACAGAAAAAGGGGAGCCAGCTATAGTCTATGCATTAGGCTCATATATACGTTATTATATGGACATATATATGGAACTATGTAGAAATCGAGAGCAGCGTGAATATTATAAGCACAGCATGAGTATGATATATGGAAATACGTGAAATCGAGAGCGAGAATGATAGAAGATAGAAGAATCGAATGCTGAAGAGAGATAGTGATGAAGTTCGCATGAAGAATAATCAAAACCAAGTACATGAAGCATTTTAAATGTGAATTTAAACGGAGCATGTGAGGATTAGAGGGCGCTAACATAAAAAAAAGCCGCACTATGGAAAGTGTTGATTGGTTATAAGTCAACATCCTTAGTAATTGACAAATACCAATCTTGAAAAGGATTAATAACTAACCAACAGTTATTATAGTCCCGACAGAGGGCGGTGGCGTAATGGATAGAGCTCTTGCCTTTAACGTGGAGGGAATGGGTTCGAATCCTGGCCAGGTACCTCTAACTTTTTTTCGAAAGAAAATTAGTATATGGGCCATTTATATCGCGACTCTTAAAAAATCTTACTCCATTGAGTATCGGTTGATTGTTGGTCACAAAAGTGGCTGACCATCCATCGGTAGTCAAAGTTTTCGGTATGGTGGGTCTGACAGTCTAGCCTGATATAATGTGTTAAACGGGAACCGGGCTAGGCTCCCTTGACATTACCATTTAAAAAAGGTTAACGTATAGATGACAATATCCTTTATATATTAATCTTTTAAAAAAAAAAAAATAAATAAAAAATTATAGTCTTGGCGTAATTGATTGAGAAGGGATGAGGAGGAAGAAGCTCGAGAAAAGACGCTCCATCTCATTCTCTTTTGGATCTGAATAGCTTGAGTTGTTTGTTTTTTCACGTTTCTGATTGTTGCTTGCTGAACCATTATTTGAGTCTTGACTCCATTATATTTGGTTATAGATTCAATTGAGATAAGAGGACGCTGCCATTTTTGTTGCACACAATAGAGATTTTATTCTGCATTTTCGAGAGAGCTGAGGAGTTTTTAAAAGAGCAGAGGAGATTTCTTGTTGGAGATTTTTATTGTTGGAGAGTGACACTTGATTATTGCGATGAGTCCTTTATCTTTTTTAAGATTTTCGAAAACGAAGCGATAAAATCAATTCTTTCTCATCAATAAAAATATTGCTTCTTTGATATGAGATATCCTGGTAGAAATGTGAACATAAAAATGTGAATAATACAATTTATGGGCATTATTATTAGTAATATTTTGTCATATCAATATTGGCTAATAAATAGTCAATTTTTGCCGCATCGGCAGAGCCTTCATTTTTTGTATAGATAAAAAATGCTAATAGAAATATGTTGTCGATAAAGTAGGCATTTTAAGTATCTAGAAATATTTCAACCCATAAATCCAATACATCTTTTCATTCGCGTTTAAATTATAAAATATGTTTAATGAATATAAAAAAATGAAAAAATAAATCATCTCAAACACAAATAATTTTAGAAATCTAACTATGAGTATTTTTTCTGTTTCTAAAATTCACATTTTAATCTTTGAAAATGCGTGTAACATGTTAGTGATGTATAGGTAAAAAAAATCGTTTCATATTGGTCATAATAATGGCCATAAAATTTTCCCATTTTCAGCTCTCTATTTCGAAGCAATGACCATAAAATGGTAAAAAAAGCGTTTCATTTTCTATCAGGGTACAGCTTTATCTTTATCTTTTGCTAAAATTATTAGTTTTTGTAAAAAAATCAATTCTTTGATTAGAAAAGGGCAGATATCCGCGACCTGCTATTAATATTAAATAGATTACAGCATCGTAAAAAACATTTTTTTATCTGGATTTCGGGTCTTTTTAGATGTTTTCCAGACCTATTCAGGAGTTATGAAAGTTTGACCTTCCCGTGATTTTTGTGATTTTTAACAATTTTCAAACTCTAATTGCTTAGTTGTGCTGCATTTTATGAAAAAACTACAGGCTGGTTTTTTTCCTTAAAAAAGAAGAATATTTTTAGAAAATTATTGTTTAAATGTGCTAACAACGTAATTTTTTTGAGAGATATATGTTAAAAATAATTATTATTTCGTATACATAAAAAAGAAATTAAACAATGTCCTATATTGAAATAATTTTTGTTAATAACTATAAATAAGAATAAATAACTGTGAATAATCATAAATAACAATTAATAATTGTAAAAAAAGTATGAATAAATGTAAATAAATGTAGATAAATATGAATAACTGTAAATAAGTAGAAATAATAGTAAACAATTGCTAATAACTGTAAATGACTGTTATTTATGTCTCTATTCTGACATTTTTTAACACTTATTTACAGTTATTTACCTTTATTTACATTTATTTACAGTTATTAACAATCATTTACAATTATTTTTTCATATAAGCATCAAAACATGATGGAATTTTGTTTCATCAGAATTTGTTTTTAATAAGAGAATTACTAATGCACGGGCATGTGAATATATAACACAGTATAATATGAGTGTAGTGTGCTTCCATGAAAATTGTCTCTTTGTACTTAGAAGAACAGTCGTTTGTAAGCTATAAACTTGAATTGATATTAAAAAAAGTGAAGTTTCAGCTCAAAATCTGATTTTGCATGATATGAAGACACATTATAATCTTTCTGACAGTACGGCCGCACTTGCCCACTCTAAAATTTTTAGAGTACTTTTGTGTATATGAATGCTACTGCCATGATTTTTTGAAGATATATATATATATATATATATATATACAGTGCGTCCCATAACTATAAAACCACCTAAGATTTGGATGAAACTTTTATCGGAATGTCAAAAAGAATTGCGATATCGTTTTAAAAACTATGGAATATTTTTTAAAATCACTTTTAAAAGAAAAAAAATATCGTCCGAAGGCTTATTAGAAAACTAAAAACTTTTTCTTTCGTTATAATTACAAAATTAATACAATATTACATTTTTTTTCCGTTTCATAACTATAAAACCATTTTGGGAAAACAGCGCAATTATATTTGTTAAACATAAAATTAATACCTTGATATGATATAATATTTTTGTTAATAATTTTAGTATTTCAATTTATTTTGTTAATATTCAATTGGTCCTCCATGGTTATGTATAACCAGGAAAATTCTATTGGACATACTGTCGATTAAATTTTTTATAATTTCTTTTTTGATTTCACTCCAAGCTTCTAAAATTGCCTCTTTTAAGTCATTAATTGCATTGTACTGCTTATTTTCAGCATACACTCTACGTACAAGAATAGCTCATAAATTTTCCATCGGATTTAAGTCTGGAAAGCAAGCTGGACATAGTAAAACTAAAATGTTATTATTAACGAACCACTGTTTTGTAGCTTTACTTGCATGAATTGATACATTATCTTGTTCAAAAATTAAATTTTCTGTTTCGTTTTGATCTAAATAAGGTAGTAATCGATTTTGTAGTACACCAATGTATTCTGTTGCATTCATTCTACAAGATGGAAAAGCTAAACGTAGAAGCCCATTTTTACAAAAAGCTTCCCAAACCATTAAGCTTCCGCCTCCAAAATTTCTGCGTGAAAAATACTGAGGTTCCTTTCTCAAATCTCTCCAATAAGAGTGATTGTCATCAGGGCCGTCTAAATTAAATTTTTTTTTATCTGAGAAAATAACCTTGAAATATAATTAAATAAATTAAACCTCAATTCATAATTCACAATATTGTTACGATATTAGTACAATACTTACTCATTTACTTACTTTATTCCAATCAGTGTCTATGTTAAATCTTGCAAATTCAAGCCGAGCCTCTTTATGGCGTTGCAATAGCTTTGGAACTTTTTTCAACTTTCGTCTTACGAGATGTTCTGACTTTTTAATTACTCTATGAATCGTACTGCGTGAAATTTCCAATTGCAATTCTTCTTTAATTTTTCATAAGCTTTTTGTAGAGTTACTCGCTGTTTTTATTATTTGTCGCTCAATCCGTGCAGTTACCTTTTTCTTTGGTCCCCCTTTTTGATTTTCACCATGAAAAACAGTATTTTTAAGAAAATTTAAAACAACATTGTGCGATCTTCTAAGTTTTCGAGCGATTTTTTGAATACTTATATTACTTTCACGATACGCTAAGATTTTTCCTTTTTCTTGTTCAGATAAGCATTCACCTCGAGGCATTATAATTAATTTCTTTTAAATATAATAATAAAATGTGTAAATTCGATAATAAAAATATCCAACAATGAAAATTGAATTTTAAACCGTTGATCGTTACAACACATTTTGTGAAAGTCAAAAACTCCATTCTAGCCTTCGAGCATATACTACTGGAGGAAGCCTCCCAGCTATTAATTGCGTTACAAGGCGAAGAGAGAGAAAGCCTCTATTTTGGTACGTGCTATCTCTCTCTCACTTTCTTAGTGGGGAACAGAAGCAGCCAATCAAATCAGGCTAGAGAGAGACAGCACGTACCAAAATAGAGGCTTTCTCTCTCTTCGCCTTGTAACGCTTGCTGCCATTCGGAGGCTTCCTCCAGTAGTATATCCTCGAAGATTCTAGTCGATAGTGGTAGCGTCAGAGCGAGAAATTCAAAAATTTCCAAAATAAAATTATTAAAAAAAATACTTCATATGATTTTATAAATTGTAGAATATTATATATCTTTAAAATATTTATGTCAGTGAAATTGATGTTATTTAAAGTTTTTGATTAGATGGGTCTATTTTTCTCCATCAGATGAAGTGTCTATAAAGCTCATTAAAAAAAGATTGAAGAGTTAAATTTTAGATATCCTGATCATAAAATAATCATAGTTGGTGACTCTAATTTACCAAATATGACATGGACTGATGATCCTTTATATGTCAGACTTTCTTCAGAGATAAATTTATGCAGATTAGGTAAGACAGATGGGGTGTATGGAACCTATTCTCAAGTAGATTTTTAACAAGTGTATCCTGTGTTGGATTTCAAGGGTTATTCTCTGGATTTGTTATTTTCTCCAAGAGGATGTCAAATTTTCAATGACTTTTGACGGTTTGCTTTTGATTTCACGAATAATCATTTCCATATTTTTACAAGTGTTATTGATGTTTGTTTAGTATTTATTAAGTGCAATATAATCATAATTTGAAGATAAATAACATTGCTTAAGGCTTTTCCTTAATGTTGCATTTAAAATGGAAAAGTATGAATCAATTTACGTATTTAAATATTATTACGGTATTAAAAACTTTTTATATTATTTTTCAGTTACATAAATCATTGATAGGCATTGTTTATTAAGTGATTCATAATGTCTGTAAAATAGTGAGGTTCACAAATCTAAGTGAGCTTGAAAGCTTTGTGGAACTCGATATCCTGTTTAAAAAAATTCATATGAATTTTTATATAAATTTTCAATATAAATTTTTCATATGAATTATTCATAAATTCAATATGCATTATTTCATTTTTATACATTAAAAAATTTATATAAAAAATTTACATAAAAAATCCAAATTAAAAATTCATATAAAAAATTTTTATGAAAAATACATATAAAAAATTTATATGAAAAATTCATATGAAAAATTTAAATGAATAATAATCATGGTGATCATCTCATTATGTTCATATGGGAAAAGTATGAAAAATATGAATTCTTTAATATAAAAAAAGAAACAAAAAAACGCTGCCAAGTGCTTTGGCGCAATGCTTTCTCATAGAGCTCATTGAGTTAGAGTATTTTTATTTTATTTTTTTAAATGTAATTTCAATGTAAAATACAATTTCTATTCCAGAAAAATTAGTGAATGTGAGAGAATGATTAGGAAATAGGAAGAGAGAGGCAAGGATGGACGAAAATAGGGTAAAAATGAGGAACAATCTGAGATAGAAGGACAGAGAGGAAGTGAGGAAGTAAGAAAGTAAGAAAAGAGTTAGTGAAAGCGTTAAATCAGAAATCAAAAGAAGTGATCAAAAAGCTACTCCAGGAAAATTATTTTTTTTAAACTTGTTTTTTAAAGACAGTAGCAAATAACTTGTATACAAATTTTAGAGCAAATCTATCGAGTACTTTACGTAAAATGGCAAAAAACTGAAAAATGAAAATTTAATAAAAAAATTTTTTAAATTTTTTCAAATTAAAACTATGATAAGGAAATCGGTTTTTAAAAGTTATCCTTCTTTTGGCAGTTAAAAATAATTCCCATGCGAATCTCAAAGCTAATTCATCAAGTAATTTACGTAAAATACAAATAAATGAAAAATCGAAAATTTTTTTAAAATTCTTAAAATGGCTCTATAAAAAAAAATATACTGTATGACTACCAATTTTCAATAGCTTCACGTCTACTAATACGAAAACATAGATAGTATGCGAAATTTGAAGCAAATTCATCGAATAATTTTCGAGATCTAATAGGCTAAATAAATAACATTTTCTTTTCAAAATTTCTTTTTCAAAATTTTAAAAATGCTTTAAAATTAAGACTACGCTAGAAAAATCAATTTTTTTAAATTTCCCTTCTTTTGGCAGTCACACATAATATCCCTGCAAATTTTAGAACAAATCTATCGAGTACTTTACGTAAAATAAAAAAAAAATAAGAAAAGAAGAATCGAAATTTTTTTTTAAATCTTTAAAATTAGCTAAAATTGTAACCACGCTAAGAAAATTAGTTTTCAATAGCTTATTTTCTTCAGACAATAGCGAATTGATCGTATAAAAATTTTGGACAAAATTTATAGTATGGTTTACGTAAAATAGAAAATAAATAAAAAATAGAAAAAATTTTGAAAATTTTCAAAATGCTCTAAAATTAAAACTGCGCTGAGAAAATTAGTTTTCTAAAGCTTGTTTTCTTCAGACAGTGACAAATAACTTGCATATAAATTTTAGAGCAAATCTATAAAATGGTTTTCGTAAAATAAAAAAAAATGAAAAATAAAAATTTTTTAAAAAATTTTTAAAATGCTCTAAAATTAAAAGTGCGCCAAGAAAATCAGTTTTCAAAAGTTTTTCTTCTTTTGGCAGTCGAAAATAAGTTCCATACAAATTTTTAAGCAAATTCTTGGAGTAGTTTACGTAAAATACCAAAAAAATGAAAAATCAAGTTTTTTTAAAAATTACTAAAATGGCTGTAAAATTAAAACTACACTCAAAAAACCAATTCTCAATAGCTTTCGCACCAGTTGATTAAAAAATTGAATTGTATGGAAAATTTAAAGTAAATCCATCGAGCAGTTTTCAAGATTTTATTGGCTCAATAAATATAAACATTTTCTTTCAAAAATTTTAAAATGCTCTAAAATTAGAACTAAGCTAAGAAAATCAGTTTTTAGAAATCTATTTTATTTGGGCGATTGCAAATAATTTCAAATTTTGAAGCAAATTCATCGAGAAGTAAACGAAAAAAACAAAAAAAATAAAAAATAAAAATTTTTTTTATTAAACGATTTTAAAATTAAAACTACGCTAGAAGAACAAATTATTAATAGCTTCCCAGCAAGTTGGACAAGAAAATAAATTACATGCAAAATTAGAAGCAAATCCATTGAGTAGTTTTCGAGATATAATTTACTAACTGACATCATACAGACACACACACACATACGCACGCACGCACGCACGCACACATACACACACACACACTCCCCAAGTTCAAATATGTACAAATTAATGAAAAAATAGAAACAAATTTTTTTATCGATACAATGATTTCTCTATGAGAAAGCAATATACATTGAATATATTAAAAATTCATATAAAAATTCATATGAATTTTTCCAACAGGATACTTTAAAACATGTATGAATGTATATCCTGACAGATTTGTTTGGAATAATGGTTGATACTTTTTAGTAACTTTTTTTTATTACAAGTTATAAATAGTATAATTCAGGGTGAGTGAGCATTCTATTTATAACAGTACAGATAAATAAAATAAATGTGAATAACAGGTAAATGATCATATTCTTTTATAGACTTAGCGGATGATAGACAGTTACTTGAATTTTATTTCTCGAGACTTGTTGAAATTAAAGTACCGATTGATCCATATTCTTAAGTTCAGTTTTAGAAAATGATTGATTCTAATTCTTACTGTATTTTTTTTAGAGTAGCTTATTATATTCACATTGGTAAATAATATTTTTATTTTATGAAAATTGATTTTCATTTTCATTTTAATTTATCTAATGATGTAACAGCAATAATTGAATCTAATCATGTATAAAAACTTAGGAGCCATTTGAACAAATAATTAAAATTAACATGTCATAGACGTTGGTATATATTAATATTAAATTAATTTATGTTCACTGTCAGTGATATACGATTAAACTCATGTCAGTTTCGGATGTATATATAAAATATATTTATCACTTCTACGTTCATGCATAACAATCTTTAAAATTATTTTTACTTTAATTACAATAAATGTATACTAAAAACATAGAAATTCACTTTCTTAAACAATTATAAGATTTATTTAACTTATCATTGATACGATGATTTCATAAATAGACACATAAAGTCAATTTATTTATTTTCAACTTTTATCCCACTTCACAGTAACACAGATTTTGATAATGCTGAAATTGAGTGATCAATTCTATAAAAAAAAGTAAATTAACTAATTTTAATACAACTCGCGTAGTATCATTTTGCAAATCATTTTGAAATAATTTCAAGTTTAAAATTAAAGAAATTCAGCTAAAAATCACATTTTTCATTATATTAATTACATTTTTATTTTTTCTTTATTGTCCACTCTGAAATTTTCAGGCCATATTTATACATATATTACATGCTTCAATGAGTTTTTTGGACATGGGATCATGGTTCGAAAGCTTGAAAAGTGGTATTTCAATGTTTTAAATGACTTTAGCTCAGCGAATGGCTACACTAGCACTTATGAATTACTTTTTTCTCAAAATTTAGAATATTTTGAACAAAAAAGTTTCTCAGTAATATATTCTCAAAATGCGACCCAATTGAATAATTTAAGCCTAAAATTGGTCAAAAATTTTAAAAATATGGCTTTAGCCCAACTTTGAAGCTTTGTAGCTATAAAAATATGTACTAAAGAGATCTATAAAAATTCTGAGTGGTCTATAATATGGAAAAGAACTATTTTACTAACTTTTAGTAAAACTAATTTTCAGTTTTTTTTTATTTATGAAAGCTCTGGTGTTCATAATAATTTCATCTCTAAAGATAGCACGGAGATCACTAAACGGTAGCACTAGCGTGAGTTTCTTCTGAATTACAAGCTTTCCTAGCAATACAATCTGCCAATTCGTTGCCAACAATTCCACAATGAGTAGGAATCCAGTAAACCTCAATTGAACCATGTTTTTTTAATCTTATTGAATTCAAAAAACTTTTCTTTAATTTTAAAAATATATGGATTAGTTTTAATCATTATTGCGGGACTGTTTAGAGTTTGAACCGCACTAAGAGAATCTGTGAGAATTTCGTTATGATAATTTGGGTATTGGCAAGAGATATCTAAAGCGTCGTTTAGAGCAGAGCACTTGGCCGTGAAAATAGAGCACCTTGAGTCTAAACTTTTACTAATTAGTATGTTTTGCTCTGGTATAACACATGCAGTACCCACTGAGTTTGCGAATTTTATCTTAGTACCGTCTGTAAATATTAAATTACCTTTGTCTAGTTTCATGCTAACTATCACATCGTTGATTCTTTTAGAATCTCTAAGGCTGTTACCCAAAGTGGTATTTACAGGAATGAAATCCTTATTAATTTCGTATTGAGTAGAGTATATATCTAACATGTCTGAAGAGTGCATGATAGGGATATATTGAATTATGATTTCAATACATTCAACAAATAGTTTTTTCCGTTTGAACTTATTGAATTTTTTTATATTTTTTTTGTACCAATTAACAGATTGACTGACCGGAAGACTTCGACAACTTAATATTTTTGTTAGGTATGAGTGACTAAAAATTTTACTCTTTTATAGATGGTAGGTATTTTAGATTCCGCTAGGAGAATTATGCAAGGAGTTGATACTCTTAAGCCTAGTGCCGATCTTATCGCGGAGTATTGAATACGTTCTAATTTATCTTTAAGATACTTTCTGCTTGGATAGTAAACAAAACAACAGTAGTCAATTATTGACCTTACATAGCTTCCATAAAAGATTGTTAAAGTATTTGGGTCAGACCCCCACCAAGTACCTTGGAGAAACTTTACAATATTAAGTGCTTTCTGACATTTCTTAAGAACTAGGTTTATATGGTTTTCAAAAATGAGCTTGTGATCGAATATAACGCCCAAAAAGCGAGCTGAATGGACCGATTCAATAGTGATATTAAGTTTTATAGAGGTTTTACCAGGGGGAATATTTAAATTATTAAAATCTATAAAAATAGTTTTTTTGCTTGATAGATCAAGTCCCAAACTTGTTAAATTAGTATGAATTAGATTGACTCCCATCTATAGAGTGTTAAAATTGTTAGAGTGTAGTTCGATATCGTCAATGAACTGTGAGACTTTAACCGTTTTTGGAAGATCTTTAACGATGTCCATTACGTATATGAGGTAAAGTAAAGGTGACAGTACTCCCCCCTGATGAACTCCTCTATTAGTTGTTCTTTGCTTGTCAGTTTCACCATTATATACAGTCCTTTCGTATGTAAGAAATTTTATGAATTTAACTAAATTAATAGGGCATCCTATGCTAGACAGTTTATCTATTAATATGTCAGAATTAACATTATCATAGGCCCCTTGAACATCCAAAAGAACTGCGTACAAGTGTTTTCTTTCGACAAATGATTTGTTAATATCTAACGCTAATTTTAATACATTATCCGTGCTGCTTTGGCCTTTACGAAAACCGGCTTGACTGTTCGGTAGAATTTTTTCCGACTCTAGCCACCATTGCAGTTTATTTTTAATCGTAGTCTCGAATAATTTGCAGAGTGCAGTCATTAGAGCTATCGGGCGGAATGACTTTCCGTCAGGTTTGCTAACAAAATGGATATATGTTTCATTCCAGCTATCCGGAAATTCGTCATTAATATACATTTTGTTATAAATGTCCAGTAATAACAATTTAAATTTAATAGAAAGGTTTTGTAAAATCATGAAATCAATAGAATCTTGTCCCGGAGCCGATTTCTGATTACGAGTTTCTAAGGCTATGTTAAATTCGACAAAGTTATAAGTTTCATTTAAAAAATCATTCGTTTGGCACGCGGGCATGTACTCAGAACGGAATGAAATTCTTTATTAGGACTTAAATACCTCCCCCATTAGAATACTCCCTATCTATTCTAAAAGTTCTAAAGCCAGTATATTCAAAAGTCTTTGTATTAGAATTAAGCCAAGACTCAACACATAAAAATGTCTGTTTTGCGAAGCGTTTCCTCGAATTTCAAATCTTCTTTTTTTCTTCTTAAAATACTTCTTGGATTCCAATAAATTATTTTTAATCTGCTTCTATACATTGTGGTATTGATTGGTTTTGTTTTGATTTAAGCTTGCGAATCGTTGTCGGATTCACTGCAATCAATGGAAGAGATGCTCTCCTTGCTTTTATTCAGTTTTGAGGATAAAATATCATTTAAACTTATTTTGTTAGCTGAGGTAATTTTGTTTCTTAACCTTGTGAGTTTAGCTTTTATAGATTTGTCCGAGACCTTGCCATAAATATTTGTGATACACTTAGCGATTTCTGGTATGTTTGGTGTCAGAGCTTTCTTTTCTTGTACATATTCTGGATTTTTATGTGAAGTCTTGACAAAATTCACAAACGCCCTATGATTAAAGAACTGGAGGTTCGCTTGATTTTCATTCTCAAGTTTCTCTTAATTTTCATATGATCTAAAATTTCCTCAAGCATTTTATTTGGTATTATTGGAGATACATTAGACAATATAATGCGTTTATATCTTGCTTCTAACGGTCTTATATGGGTGATTCTATTCTAACGGGTAATCACATGTAATCGTTTAATAAACTATCAATACAAGGTTCAAATATTATTAACCACAAATTTTTCATATACTTTCAGGTTGTAACTTTATGATCCGTTGACTTTTTAATCGCTAATTTCAATGTAGCTTTTGTAGGGACCCTTAAAAAGTATAAAAAGTAATCTCCCCTGTCTGTAATCATATATAAAATTTTTTTTAAACGTTGTAGAGATACAGGATAGATGAATTAATACTTCTGAAAGATCAAAAAATATTTTTTTCCATCCGTACATACATTTCAGCAGAATGGTTGAAAAAAAAATATTTTCTTTGACCCTCTGTTATTATAAAATAAAATATATATTTTTTCATAGATAAAAAGCAATAATAATAAAAAATGTTATATTTGAATCTTATAAAAATATAAGCTATTCCTATCACATGGAAATATTGTTATTATATGTTTATTTCGCTAAAAAATTGCTTTGTTGATCATAGAATACATTTTTGTTTACGTGCAAACATCATTTCACTTATGAAAGCTAAGTTACCTTTTCTACGATGATTCCCCTGGCTCTAAACATTTAACTGTCACAGATGATATGGGGCATATTCCAATACGTAATAGACGTTTAAGAAAGTAGTAATGTACAACTAAAAAAGTTTGTATAGCAGTGAATGTTGGAGACCGTTTAGTCGGTAAAAATTTCATTCAAATTATCAGGTAATCTCCCCTGGCATATAATTCCCCTGCCTTTTTTGAGATGCACTCACAAAATTCTAATTAAATAATAAAGTCAACATTTTTATTCATGAATGTCATACCATGAAGTGTTAAATTATTTGTACACTTGAAATTCAATACATATTATACTGCTTATAATTTTTATATATTCAAAATTGAATAAATATATATTTGTGGAGAATTTTCGAGTAAGCACATTCTCAAATCTTTTTGTAAACAATCACTGTAGTCATATTTACATACTACACTATATACTACGTATATACTACAAATAAATAAAGCGAAATCAAAGGTTACATCGTAGTATTCAGAAAATCTCAGTTTATCATTAATGCCTTGATGAAGAGTTTGTCGTTGATATCAAAGTAAGTATATAATTATTTGAATTTAAATGAAAGTTTTTGAAAAATCTGAATTGGAAAATCTATAAATTGATAATATATTATTTTAGATTGTATTGGTAATAAAATGGTTTCTACACGTGGACGTGGCGAACTTCCTACTAATCCTTTATCATCCAGTACACTTAACTCCACTCCCAAACACAAAAATAATGTTATTATATATTTTGAAAAAGCAAACTTCCTCAAGTATACATATATTTGTTCTTTAACTTGCTTCTAATGATGTTTAAAAATACATATTTTTGCTGTAACTCGTCGTTTTTTATTTTTAAATAAAATAAATATTCATCCATATATGGTAATAGTTAATTCTAAAGTATTTCAGATAGTTGAGAATCTTTGTTCGACATAAATATTATTAGAAAATAATATATCAAGTGATGGTAATAAAAAAAGTAATTCTTCTGGAATAAAAGTAATTCCTCTGTATACCTTTTCAAGGCTAAAACAAGAAAATAATCTTATACAATTTATCATTAGAAACTAATCTTATACAATTTATCATTTTTATATTAACATAATTGCTACGTCAACCATAATATTCTTATAGGTTAAATCCAAATTATTACTTAAATTTTCAAAATACTTGCTTATAAAGTAATTATAATTGTCAGTAAGCTCAATTAAGTTTACTTGATCTTTGACATCTAAGATAACGTACACATCTATTACATACATACAAATTATAATAAATCGCCCACTCCGGCTGTCTGGGAACTCTAGAAAATTTATAGTCAGAATATATATATTACAACGACGGAACTATGATTGCTCATAGTTAAGATTATACAACAGAACTAGAGAGAACTTGGAAAACTCACATTTTTTTGAATGACGAAAGTTTGGGAACAGCTTAGCTAAATTGAACTTATTTTTTCTATTTAAATGTCGGTCACATAATATTTTTCCAAAACATGTGTCATCAATAGACAAATACAGAAATAGTATTCCTTTGCATCATTATAGAGCAAAAAATAAAATGAGAATAGCTACAGAACATTTTAAAAAGAGTATTCTTGATAATGAAATTTTAGATTACAACCATCAAGTAGTTAAGAGGATACCGTAGCTATCCCCTCCTAATAATATTTTTATTCAAAGTTCATGAGTAAACGGAGCGTCAAATCATATTCTTTCACTAAAGAAAGAAAATTTATAAGATTAATCATGAGTGCGGACAACTCAAGAAATTTATTAAAATACTACACATAAAAAGTTATGAACAAACTTTCAATGTATAGTATTTTGAGGTTAGGTTTATCGAGCTTGATATCTAATTTTCATTTAAAGTTCATGAAAAAATAACAAGTTTAAGTGATTTTTTTTTAACAAAATGATTGAATTAATGTAGCTTTAGGACCGGCAAGTCATTATATTTGTCTAAATAGTCAATTTAAAGAGATATCAATCAGATAAGTTCCTCACTCTCGATTGACATGTTGCTATTTTTGTATGATCTTTATTGTTGCGTCGAGAAAGAAAGGCTTATCCATCAATGAAAGGTGTTGAAATTTTTTCAAGTGCGAAATCTTTGATTTGTTGGGATTTCACACCAAATAGGTTAAGTTCCATACTTTTTATTGCCATATTAATTACTTTATGCATGTACAGTCGTGTACCTTTTGTTATTGCGTCGAGGTAAAAAGGCTTATCCATCAATCGTAATCATTGGAATTTTTGTAAGTACGAAATCTTTGATTTGACTGGAGCATTTGCCTATCAGGTTAAGTTCCTCACTTTTAATTGACGTGTTGATTTTTTTATGTATAAATTTTAGTGTGAGCTTTAGTATTGCATCAAGAGAAAAAAAGACTAATCGATCAATCAAAGCTGATGGGATTTTTTAATGTGCGAAATTTTTTATTTGATGGTATTTCTTATTGGTTGGGGTAAGTTCCATACGTTCGAATGACATGTTGATTTTTTTATACAATCATTTTAGTGTAATCTTTATTATTGTAACGAGAAAAAAAGACTAATTCACCAACCAAATCAGTTGGCATTTTTGTTTGGCTAGGTTTGTCACTTTTGATCGAGATGCTGATTTAGATTTATATGTATTTTCATGTAATTTTTATGAAAGTGTTGGTGGTGCTCAAAACTTCCAAAATACACTTTTTTATTTAGATTTGATAAAATGTTTTTCTGTATTTACATCTGCATTCACATTCACTTTACTAAAACAATTTAGCTCCATCAATGTCTATTTATTTTAAAAAATTTCCATGCACATTTATTTAATAAATAACCTAAATATTTTAGTTACTTAGATTTTAAAAATTTATAAAATAAAATTTTATAATTTGCTATATTAAAAGTAAAAATACAAGTTATCACATTAAAATAAAAGGTACAAAATAGAACATAAAACTGTCATTGTGTTTTACTATAACCACTAAGGTTTGAATTTATAAACATAACTCAAGTAACAGTTTATCAGCTAAGGTTTGAATTTATAAACATAACTCAAGTAACAGTTTATCAGCTGACCTTTTTCTTATTATGAGAAAGACAAAGACAGAGCAAGGCTTAAGTAATAATCGTTATTTGAGTTGTGTCTATATAAATTCAAGCTTATATATACACTTATAGAACCTTACTTCCTAAGTAAAGCTTGAATCTATAGTGGACAATCAACACTCATCACTTGAATCTTTTTGATGTACGGACTCAGGGGAGTTATTCTGTAAGTGTCTCACAAGCGACACAAGTTGCATTGACCAATCAAAGATTTGCATTGACCAATCACAGAGCTTCTTTAGGTCTACCTCGTTCGCGAGACAGTTACTAAATACGGTCCCAGCAATGAACTTAATTTTACAATAATAAAAAATACACCAAAAATTGCGGAATCGTTTGAAAATTTTGCAATTTCAAATAAAAAAACTGCGTATTATTATTTTTTCCTAAAAATATTATTATTACAGCTTTAAAGAAATGGCAGGTAACGTGTTATTGGCAGAATAAACGATTAGAGATAAAGAAGAAAAAAAACAATAGGAATCGTTCGTAAATTTATAATAATTTTTATGAAAGTGTTGAGAAAAAAAGGCTAACCTAATTACGAAAGTTGCTGGAATCTTTTGAAATATGAAATCATATATTTAACGGTAGTTTTTTACTTATATTTGGTCCCTCGCTTTTAAATGATGTGTTGATGTGTCCACGTGTTTTGATGTTATTTTCATAATATTGTTAAGAAAAAAAGACTAATTCACCGATCAAAGCTACTGGAATTTTACGTCCAGCATTTTTAATTTTATGGGATTTTTTAGCTTTTAGGTTTGATTCTTCACTTTTGATTGACGTTTGGATATATTTTCATATATATTTCTGTTATTCTTATTTCAGCGTCCAGAACAAAAGGCTAATTCATTTAGTACAAATGTCACAATTCAGCGCATAGGGCAATTTTTTTACTTTAAAAATTAATTTTTTCTAATACCTTACAATTCAGTTTTAAATGGTTCCAATAGTCATTTATATTGTTTTATTGCTTTTTCTATTCATTTTTTCATGCTAAAACCATAATTTATGAATTTATAAAAAAAAAGTTGAATTTTTGTTGTTAAGGTAGTATTCCAGCTAAGGGATTGACGGTTCAGAAAAATCTGAGATTGGGTATATAAGTAAATTTAAGTTCAAATAAGATGCAGTTAAATATTGGTAAACTTTTGGAGCATGAGAGAAAAATAACAATTATTTTAATTTTCACACTTTTAACACGCGCTTTTATGGAAACCACACAGAAATTTTTTTTTAATTGTTGATTGTAAGCTACTGGTGGTTCAAAATCTGATCAAATTTAACACATAATTAATTAAAGGACTACAGAATAGATTTTTCAGTATCAAGTTTGAAACGATATAAACATCTGAGATTTAATGCACGCGCGTATATAATTATATATACACTATATATAGATATAAAGCACGTGTTAAAAGATGAAAATTAAAATGCTTATAATTTTTTTCTCGTGCTCCGAAAGTGAACCAAAATTTAACTGTGCTTTATTTGAATTAAAATCTACTTATGTGCCCAATCTCAGATTTTTCTGAATCGTCAATCCCTTAACTGAGGTACTATCTTAACAACGTTAGAGACTTTAGATTCATTTTTGCAGTAGATCATGATTAAATTTTTTTGTGTGTTTGAAACGTACAAGTCTCACTCTAACTTCAACAGCACCAAAAAATAATTTATCGTGATTGAAAACATCATAAACTAAATGACCGAGTAAATCAATCTTCTTATCAACCTTAAGAGGAGGTCAGTATCTCTGTTCTTTTCTAATCAAAGAAATGATTTTTTTACAGAAACTAATAACTTTAACAAAAAATAAAGAGAAAGCCGCATCTTGTATGAAAAAAAGCAATATTTTCTTCGATAAGAAGGAATTAATTTTATTGCTTAGTTTTCAAGAAAACCTTGAAAAACTTAAATAATAGAGGTTAGGGTGGACAATTTGGTTTTTCAAGGTTTTCTTGAGAACGAAGCAATGAAATTAATTTTTTCTTATCAAAGAAAATATTGCTATTTTTATACAAGATGCGGCTTTCTCTTCATTTTTTGCTAAAGTTATTAGTTTCTGTAAAAAACTCAATTCTTTGATTAGAAAAGGACAGAAATACGTGACCTCCTCTTGAGAGGAGGTCGAGTATATCTGTCCTTTTCTAATCAAAGAATTGATTTTATTATAAAAACTAATAATTTTAGTAAAAAATTAAGAGAAAGCCGCATTTTGTATCAAAAAAAGCAATGTCTTCATTGATGAGAAAAAATTAATTTTATCGCTTCGTTTCCAAGAAAACCTTGAAAAACTTAAAACACAGAGGTTAGGGTAAACAATTTGGTTTTTCAAGGTTTTCTTGAAATCGGAGCAATAAAATTAATTTTTTTTTATTAGAGAAAATTTTGCTTTTCCTTATACGAGATGCGGCTTTCTCTTTATTTTTTGCTAAAGTTATTATTTTTAGCTAAAAATTAATTATTTGATTAGAAAAGGACAGAGATACGTGACCTCCTCTTAATGTCTTTATGCTGTTCAAGATCTACATAACCACCCATAATAGTCTTCATGAATCCTGTTATATCATCGTATAACTAGATACTGATTTATAAGACTTCTTAGCTGTTGGGCCATGTTTCAACCCTTTCAGAACAGAATTATTATTTTATCACAAAATGTTTTGATAACCTTTTTAAAATGATAAGTTTTTATTTACTAAGCAATTTTCGCGATAAAATTTTTTTTTTTATTTTTTCTATTTGAATTTTCTCAATTTCTATGGCGTAAGTAAAGATTTAGGCCCCTAGTTTAAGATCGGAAACGAATTGGAAGCCTACTTCAAGCCAATCTACATGTTCATTTTGAAAAATTTGAAGCCTTTTTTGCACAATTTAAAATAACAGAAAAACATCAATGTCTATTCTAGTGGACACTGGGTCAGAAAGGGTTAATATTTCAATAAAAGTTCTGTAAATATAAACATTGTAAGGTGACAGGACAAATCCGATTGGAGAATAATCAGTCGACTTGATCAAATGACAACACTCACATATACACACAGGCGGGCACGCACGCATACCCATTATCATTTTAAAACTATTTAGCAACTGTACACTGAAAAACTTTTTGCTTGCTAGTTGCCCTTCTCCTTAACTGCGCTAGCGCCACGCGTTCGGCGCAAACGGTGTGCCGAAAACGACAAAGAAAGTACTGAAAATGAACTGTGTCTGCTCCGATCGTTTGTGTGTAACGTTGTTTTGGCGAATCGGCGCTTTACATATGCCTCGATCAGCGTAAGGGAAACTTAAATCTGAGTAACTGCTACTCCGATTGCGCGTATACCTCGAAACGTAACGAATCAGAGTAGCACATAACCTTGAAGGTTACAGGCTGCTCCGATAGTCTTTCAGTGTATTTGAATCTAATTTTTAAGATTATAAGTATATCAGTTGATAAACATAATCTTATGTAAACAGTGCAAATAGATTTTAGTGATAATGCTCACGATCGCCCCGTTCGATCGCTTTTTTCTCCTTTTTTATCTTTTCCATTAAGAGCAGGCCGGATTCGCTGTCCTTGTCTAATTGGCATTTTTGTTATTTACTCAAGTTTTAACTGGTGTATCTTCAAATTAAAGGTCGAGCGCAAAAGATATTATTATTATGAACATCTATGCACAAGAAAAAAAATATCTACTGGTTTGTTTTTGAGAAAAGTAAGTAACGCCAAAGTAAAAGTTTATGTTTATAATATTTTCGCGTTACTTACTTTTCTCAAAAACAAACCAGTAGATATTTTTTTTCTTGTGCATAGATGTTCATAATAATAATATCTATTGCGCTCGACCTTTGATTTGAAGATACACCGATTAAAACTTGAGTAAATAACAAACAACTCAATTTTTACTCGGTCGGTATCAGGTTCTACTCCGGCCTACCGTTAAGCCTTATTTTACAAACTGACTCTTCCTCTTTTTTCTTTCAAATGAATATTTTCATGTTTCTCAAGAATTTATCAAGCACAATTTGGGAGATCATTTAGGAAACAGTGAAACCATGTATTCTTTTTATTACAATCTAATATTTTTGGAGCATTTATGAAATAGTACATTATGTACCAAAGGCGCGAAATCGGGAATTTTGGTCGGAGTGAGATTTTGTCGTCCAAGCGAAGCGAGGGTGCCAAATCTACACGAGGGACGTTAATTTCTATCGTGCCCGTGGTGTATATATTATTTTTAAACCTGACGAAAGCAAAGAAACACTTACCCGCCTGCTTAAGTGGGCGGGAAAGTGCTACTTTGCACCCGGAGGGTTGAAAATATTTTTTAAACCAGCACTTTATCGACTTTGGTGTGCTTCATTCTTTCTTATCCAAATATGAAATTTTGTGTTGCATACAAGCCGTATCAAGAAGATTTTTCTTCTTCGATCACTTTGGAGACCTTCCTCTGAAACGTGTGTTAAGATCTTAAAAATGGTATCCTGATAGATGCAATCCAAAGACAACAACTATAATTAATTGATCTATAACAGTACCAGTAACCAACTTCCCTGTTTCTTCTTATTTTTCCTCTCTCATTATTTTCTGCAGTAATTCCATTTACGGCTTCATTTGAGAAAATCGATGCAACTCTTTTTTTGCGAAAATAGATGGTATTTTCTTACTCCATTACTATTATTTACTTTCCTCGCACGTTTTTCTTCAACTGCTATATTTTTTCAGATAATTTGCATAAGTTAAATTATTTCTACTCATTGGATGAATTCTTAAATGTGTCTCTTACTGTCAGTTTATTCCGATGGGTAGTTCGAACTGTACGTTTTCTTAGCGAAAAATTTATCCAAATTAATGTGAAGCAGGCCGCTCTGTCCCGTGACTTTGTTGTACCAAATAATTTATAAGACCATTTTTCAAATATTTGTATTATGACATTATCGATTTAAAAAGTTTTTTTTTAACTTGTTGTCCACTCCTGTACCTGTAAAAACATGTTCATTTTCATAGTCGTAAACTTAGATATATATAGACCGGACGCATTAGGGGAGGGTGGGTTGAGTATACAATTCGGAGTTCCTCGGTAACTCAATGTATTCTTATGTTTTTTAGTACAGAAAATCGATTTTTTGAGGTTACCGGGCCCAAAATTGGTTTCTTCTCAAGATATGGTCCAATTATGGTCAAAATTGATAGTTTTTCTGAATTCCCTAGAAAAATAAAGTGTACTACTAATATCTTATACCGTTTGAAAAATTTTTTAAGGAGACGCTGTATCTCTCTATTCTTTTCTAATTGAAAAATGTAATTTTTTGGAAAATCTAGTGATTATTGATAGAAATTAAGACTTGCCCGCTACTTGTTTAGTAAAAATAAATATTTTCTCTGATAAGGACAAATTAATTTTGTTGCTTTTTTTTCAAGTAAAGTTTGACACACTTAAATAACGTATTCTCTAGCCTAACTTAGGATCAAACTTTACTTGAAAAAAAAGTAACAAAATTAATTGGTCCTCATTAGAGAAAATATTCATTTTTACTGAACAAGTAGCGGACAAGTCTTAATTTCTATCAATAATCACTAGATTTTCAAAAAACTTACATTTTTTAATTAGAAAAGGATAGAGAGATACAGCCTTCTCTTAATTTTAAACATTTCATATTCTTAGTTATTTATTTGTCAAATTCTTAATTTGCAAAAAATTCTTCGAATTCCTTATACATTGTTTTAAATGAGATACACACGGAAATACGATTTTTTTTAATACCCTGGTAGAAACTACGTGGTTATGCTTTTGTTTTCAATGACGAAAGTCAGTCTTTTACTCATTGCTAGAGTTTTTGCTATGTATCGTTATGAAAAAACCTGAAGGAAAAATTGTTGGAAAATACCGTAGGAAATACTGCATGTAATACTGCAGGAAATATTGTAGGTTCACTAATAAAAATACAGTAGAATTTCCTGTGTAATCGTGTGTAAAATCTTATGCTAAATTTATAAGAAATTCCTGTAAATATTTTTGCAATATTTACTGCAAGTTGATTTTTTCTATTTTATGATTGAGTAATATTATTTTTGGTATTTATGTACGCAATTTACGAGTTGATAACTCGCAAATAACTTCTCTATCGCGGGAAAAAACAAAAGCTCCACGCAGAAGAAAGGGCTTCTACGGTTCTTCTAAGTCTTCAAGTTTTATATATCTGCAGCTTTGAAATTTTGATAAGCGATCACAAAATTTAAAGAAACGCCAACTATTGACTTCCAATGAAATTGATATAATCGACCACATTGATTTAATTTGAAGTCCCTCGGTGGCGTTTTTTAAAATTTTGTGATTGTTCAATAAAATTTCAAAATTGCAGATGTATAAGGCTCGAAGACTTAGAAGAATCGTAGAAGCTCTTCCTTCTGAGCAAAGCTTACACTACGAGGCTCACCTCGTTTTTTTTTTGTTTTTTCCCTCGATAGAGAAGTTATTTGTGAGTTATCAACTACTAAATTGCGAACATAAATGCCAAAAATAATTTGATTCAATTATAAACGAAAAATAAAAATAAACTTACACAAAAAATTGCAAAAATATTTATAGGAGTTTCTTACAAATTCAACATAATATTTTGAACACGATTTTCTACAAAAGTTCTTCTAAAGGGTCTAAGCGATTACGATAGTGAAACATGTCCCCAGCGCTTTCAAAATCCTAAAAGCATCCTCGTGCAGTACATAAAAAAATATAACTGTGTTGAAAAGTTCAGCCCTCTAGACTCTCACATCACCTCAAAACATTAGAAAACGCGTTTCTCGGTTTTTAACGATATCTTGGCTTTTAAGCATTGTTTATGGCCTACAACACACTATTTTTTATTTCCATTTTTGGCGCGAAATCTAAACTGTTTTGGGCGTTTCAAAGTTTAAAAATTTAATTGAAAGAAAATAGAGCAACAGCAGAACCGAAAAAATTATATGTTGTATATTTTATAAGAAACAACCCTGGTAGAAAATAAGCAAATAGAAATGGTTGGTTAAGTAACTCTTGGGCAATATGTTTAGCCAACGGTTAACCAACGGTTGGTCAAAGGAATGAAATACAAGATTTGGAAGGTTATGTCAATATGCACGTGCTGATGGATATCTTGTCTTCTTTTTCTATAGTTTTACTGACACTTGGCATATATATACACATATATATATATATATATATATATATATATATATATATATATATTCTCTGTGCCATTACCCGGTAGTTCTCACTTTTTCGAGGCCGTGAAGGCTCCGTGTTTTTATTTTATTTCAAGTTAGTTTGGCCAGTAGGACTTTTCTAAAAGGTTTTTCGTGGTCTCCGGGTTCTACTCCTCGCAGAGAAAATAGAAAAAATTTTCTGAGTTTTTCTCGAGGAATCGAACTCTGGTCCTCTAGAGCGTGAGCCAAGAGCCTTAGCCCCTGCGCTACCGCCCTTCTTGCTGATGGATGTGTATGTGTACATGTACAATACGGCTACACCCTATAATAGCTGTACATATAGCTACGTATTATAAAAAAAAAATACATAAGTAAATATTTTTTTCGCATTCTAACCTCAAAATCGCAACTTCTTTTCTCATTTTCGGCTCCCATACGAAAAAAATCATTATTGACCTCTGGTGTAAAGGCTGTTTTACGAAACTCGTTACAGCCTTTCCACCCAAGGTTAATAATGTACTATTTATTCATTAATTTATATTGTCAATATTTTTATAGTTATAAAATGTTAACATTTTTACAGTTTAAATAGTTATTCCTTTTATTAATTTGAAAAATTAATAATCTGTTGGCTAACAAACTTACTAAATTATTAACCAACGCTTGGGCTAACCGTTGGCTAACAAACCCATCTTTTTGTGACAAAATTAGCAGTAATTTTTAGCAAAAGTTGGTTAAACTGTTGGCCAGGTAGTCGCGATTTGACAAACTGATCGCTAGAAGTTGGTTAACATTTCTACCAGGGAATGTCTATGAATTTTTACAAATTTTTAAAAGTGGTGGAACATGATCAATTTTGCAAGGAAACCTTGTTTTTGTCCATATTTTTACCAAATTCTGAAGCATTTTACTATGGTGATTTTTATTATCAATCTTTAATTGTCTAGAAATTATGTGTGTATATATATATATATATATATATATATACTTTTCGAGACCATTTTGAGTTATTTTATATCACCTAAGAACCCTATTCGATCGTTTTACTCTTTGGAGGCATAATTAAGACAAGATGAAGATACAAATATGATATCTTAAAATTATTTTTTGTTCTCGATATTTAGGCACATATAATATAATTATGCATACGCGCATACGCTCGAAATCGGAAGGTTGAGCCATCAAGTGACTTTATGTAAAACATCCAAATGGCTTGAAAATGATGACATCCCCTACTACCCCAGTTACCGGACCTGAGTAGATAACCGTGGTATGACGTATCGAAAACAGCTGGAAAACCTAGGTTTTCTTTCAAATACTATTTTTTTTACATACTACGCTAGTACATAAAATTAATGTGAAAAGTAAACATTGAATATTTGATAATAACAATTGAACAAATAGTATAATTATTTTATGAATATATATATATATATATATATATATATATATATATATATATATATGGGGGTGTTCACGTAAAGTGTACATGAAAAAAAAAATAGAATTTCTCCAAACTTTGCCTAAATGTTTGTTTTGGTTTCCTGAGTTTTCGTGTATTTTTTCAGATCATTCTGAGTCAATGCCTCTGAGACATAGGAGCTCAAAGTTGTCCAAAAACGTTATTTCTGCAAAAATAGGGCTTTTTTAATCTCAAATAACGCGAAATCTGTACTTCTTAACGAAAAAAGTCATAATACCTTTTTGTTAAGAAATTTGGCAAATTTTTTTAAAAAATGTTCATATTGGCCTTTAAACTCTATTTAAGACCCTTTTCGGCGCTTCTTTGGACAAAAATAGCCCTAAATACAACAGCGACCTTTTTTTTTACCTTGTAAATATAAAAATTGAATTCCTCGGTAAAAAATATACACGGAGTCAAGTTTTTAGAGTGGTCGAACAGAAATTGTTACCTCTACAGCCTTAATTCCAGAAAATTCCATGAGAGTATGCAGAAACGCAGCTTTTGAAGTTTTTCTGTCATTTTCAAACATCTGCCGCAATTTAGATTCTCAATATAATATGATGTTTGAACTTGCAGCTCAAAGGCCTCTTCAAGACCTTTTAGTTGCAAGATCAAAAACCTTTGTAGGACGTTTGGAACCGAAGATACAATAATTTAAGGGTTGTCTATTTTTCAAAGTAGACAAATGGAATACATAGTAGATTACGTAGAAGAAAATTGAACTCCGTAAACCAAAAGTATGGTCGCGAATTTATTATTCATAAAAATAAAAAATTTTTTCTTTTATTTTGTAGATCAAAACTGAGTTTTGGATGCTAAAATTATTTTCGAATTGATTTATTCAGCAGTTATTAAGTTTCTATTTGTTTTGGTCACGAAAATGAATTGAACATCATTTCAGTTTTATGATTATATTATCGGTAGCTCGGTTAGTAAACTGATAGTAAATGGGTATCTATATATAATCATTGCGCGTCATTTTAGCTTTATGTTAAGGCGATGTAAAGCGGACACTATATCTGTACTCATGAATATTAATTATCTTTTCGATTTTACTGCAGAATTTTAGAAGAAGAGATGCATTAGCTTGTAGTATGTATATGAAGATTATTCAGTTAAATTTTTGAGTAAATTCATTAATTTGTTTTTAAGAATTTCGGATTCCTTGTACTACATCGTAAAATTGTAAACTAATATATTATAACCCAAAATTCTCAATAACTAATAAATAGATTTATTTAAAAATTTAACTGAATAATCTTTATGTAAAAGCTAAAGCATTCTTTTTTCTTAAATTTCGGAATAAAATCAAAAGATAGTCAATGAGTACTGGTGTCATGTTAGTTTTACATACTCTTAAAAAAACAATGTTAATTGCTGTTTTCTGATACTAACAAGGAGAGTGCATTGCATTTGGGTCTTGGATTCTCATCTAACTTTAGGATATTTTAAAAAAGCCGCGACTATTCGGTCCAACGCTCGATTTTGTCCAAGTTATGAGCAGTTATGTCTAAATTCTAAAATAATGTCTATCTGCTTTATAGCTGTACATTTTTTCGAAGTACTTATTCTAAAAGGTTTTTACTAATTGCATATTAAAGTTAAGATTAAAACCTTTCGATTAAAAAAAGATGCGTTCAAAAAGCTCAAGTTATTTAAAAGTTATGAAGGAATGAATATTAAGATGAAATTTAGACTAAAATGCAGCATTTATTTTCTATGCATATTTTTATGCTGAATATTTGCGGTATTTGTATTCATTCATAACTTTCGAGCAACTTGAGCTTTTTGAACGCGTCTTTTCTTCAATCAAAAGATTTTAATCTCAACTTTAATACGCAATTAGTAAAAACCTTGTAGAATAAGTAGTTCAAAAAATGTATAGCTATAAAGCAGATACACATTTTTTTATAATTTAGATAAAACTGCTCATAACTCGGTAAAAATTGAGTGTTGGACCGAATGGCCGCGGTTTTTTTCATAATTTTATATAAGATAAAATATCCTAAAGTTAGATGAAAATCCGAGACCCAAATGCAATGCACTCTCTTTGTGAGTTTTCAAAATAAGAATGCTACAATTTTTAAGTTTTCATCGTCTATTCTAAAAATTAACATGTTTACAAAATATATTAAAACCAGCTCATAATTCATATTGAAGCAGAAAGTCACAAAGCATGTTGAAGCAGAAAAGTAGTGAAATTTTAAGGAATCTATATGATAAATTAAATAAATAAATCAAAAGCATTACCAACATATTATTTACTATACAAGTATGTAATACAATACATATATTTATATGTTACAAATTATTAATGATAAATGTTCCAAAGTGGAAATAAATGAAAATAATGTTGATGTTTATTGCATTATTTACAAAGTTTACAAAAAAATTCAGAATATTTTCATAAAAAATATGAACACGTAAACTGAATTCTTGAAAATTCCATATAAACTAAAATACTTGTTTTTTAAAAGTATTTTTCGATATTTCCTGGAATTCTTCTTCTAAAGAATTTGAATATATTTTGGAATTTAAACCATTTTTTTAAGAAATAATAGCATGTTGCAGTCGCAAATTCAGCACTCTGCTTTTATTCTTAAATCGCTGATTCAATTTTCTTTCGTTAGCTTTATATTCTCCAATAGGTGAAAATATAAAATCAACCTTTTTAAAATTACTATTGGTTTTAAACCAATTGTGAAAGGCTTATGATGTTAAAATTTGTTTGTCAGGTGAAAGTCGTAAGCTAGCTAATCCTGCTGCCCGTTCAACAGCACCACCAAGTCCATCACATGGACCTTTTCCATGAGCAGTCGGGAATAAGTGCCACTCAGCTGGAATACCAAAATCTTTTTGATGAAAGTATAAATTTAATAGATTTTAAAAATTTTTTAATTGTTGTGGTTCTCCATCCGAAAAATAATAAATTTTTTTCATAGTTTTAAATTCTTTTTTTAATAAATCTATAATTAACTTGATGTAAGTGTAAACGACCACCAAGTCATGGGTAAGGTTATCGGATGTTATAATGAAACTTTTGTGCTCTAATTTATTTTCTTTGCAATAGTATATAACAGACGTAAATATTGTAGCTTGATTGTTATTCCAGTGGAATCCTTGGGCTGTTTCTTGAACTATAAATGCATAGTTTTCCGCGAAGTCCAGTAATCGAAGAAATTCTCCTTCCTTCAATGTCTCTTTTATATTTTTTAAATATTTTGACTGTTCCTTACAAATAAAATCATGATTTTTAAGTTTCTGGATCTGATCACAAAAATAATCTATGTAATCTGGAATAGTTTTTGTAATAGTTTCCAAAGTACATTGCGGAGCATTTATCCATTGTTTAAAAGTAATGATATTAGCCTCATTTTGTGAAAAAATTTCTTCTGAATAGTTTTTTAGTTTGTCAATACTAAGACATTTATTACATTTTTGAAGAAAACAATGCACAGATGATTCTTCACAAACGATGAAATTAATGCAATCTTTGTAATCATTTAATAGAAATTCATAAACAAATGTCAATTTTTGCAAACTGCAACCTAGAAAATATCAAAAGAATTATTCATTAATGAAGAATAAATAAAAACTCCTTGTACCTTTTTCATTTAATTAAAGGTTGTGAAATCTATAATTAACCAAGATAGACACCTTAGCATTTTGATGAATAGTACATACGCATGCAGTGTGTGTTCCACTGCTTTGGGCGAAAACACATTCAGGTGGTCGAACCGATGCAAAACGTGAAAAACCAATTTTTAAATCAGGATATTCTTCTTTAAACCCAGCATAAAGTTCTCTTAGTGAACCAAGCAGTAATCTTTTTTGAATTTCTTCTTTATTCCCTTTGATATCCTTGATTACAATAAAATCTTTTTTCCCAGGCATTAATGTACTGACTTCGTTATTCTTATAAAACTTTATGACTGTTTCAACAACTTTGGAACCCAAATTTTGGCCTATAATACAGTAAATATATAGAATTAATAATTTATTCATTCAAATATAATACCGATAGAACAAGAAATAGTACTTTATGTCAAGAAATGTATACTGCTAAATTAAGAAGAATTTTTTTTATAAGTTAAGGCGACTTCGGAGGTTAAGCTAAATTTGCATTTTGTAGTTTACAAATTACGCTTTTAGTTTATAAAATTTTTTGGATTTTTAAGTTTTCCACCATTCTATGGGCTTCAAAGAATGGTGGAAAATTAGAAGATCTGTAAAATCTCATGTATAGAAAACGTGATTTGTAAACTAAAAAGTGAAACCTAACCTAAACTCCGAGGTCGCCTTAAAGGGCTTTCAAACGTTATTAAATTAACCTCTAAAATTAAATATATAAAGATTAAAGCAACCCGACTTTTAGATAAAAATCACTGAAAATATCACTGACGAAAATTTTATGAAATGATGAGAGGAATAACGTCCTAAATCGGCTTTGCGCATAAGAAGGTCCTAATGAGGTTCGGTTTCTGAAGGATTCTGCGCTCATAGTTTATGACTGAAGGACACATAGCACCGCGTGGTGTCTCGACTAGAAAACTGTAGCGCAATGCAATGCGATTTAAAATTTTTCATTAATTTTACACAAGATGACTAAAAAAACATAAATAGATATTAAACATATAGTATATTGTGTTTACATCAAAAACTTAATTTTAAATCATTTATTGACGTATACATAAGTGAACAAAAGATATTATTTTAGAAGTTTTAATATATGTTTTTAAGAAAAACAATCGAAAACTTACGAAATCCAATAATTGATTTCAAAAACTCAGTTTTTCACGTTTAAATTTAGGACATTATTACTCTCACCCGACGAAATATTATTGAATATTGAAAAAAGTTGATTGTAAGTATGTTGACGGGATCAGGTACACTTTCAGCATGAACATACCTTGTTTTAAATCTGGAGAACTTAAAATTCCTTTGTTCCTACATAAAGATTTTGCTACTTTTATCATTCTCTGAGTGACATCAAAATTTTCTAAAATGATTTCATAAGTCCAGTCTGGCGATAATAGGGTCAGTATTTAAATTCTTTGATTTCTTGACAAATTTTCACGAGCTAGTTGTTGCTTTAAATGATTAAATAATGATGATTGTAACACAGCTGTAAAGTTTAATGATCTTGAAGTAGAATCTGTTTTATTAGGTGTCATTATTGTATTTTGCGAGCTAAGTGTAGATGGAAAAGTAGAGCTTGTGCCATCTGAACTTTGTGAGTCTATTTGTGAAGTGCATGGTTTCGCAACAAAAGTTTCTGTATCCACTGTTTTTATTATATTTAATTTTTCATTTATTGGATTTAGCGTTCGTTTTTTCTTTTCGAGAACATTTTTATTACCTAAATGTTCATAGAAAAATATCATTTTACTTTTATTACAAAAATAAATTATGAACTTGATTATTAAGGTATAAGGTAAAAGTCCCAGTGACTGGACGTATCTCTCTAACTGAACACTCCTATAAGATGAATTTATTCTTTAAGAGAATATCGTAGTTATTTCAAAAACGATTGCTACTTTTGATAAACAAGAGTGTATGACTTACATTTAAAAAAAGAAGTTCATTATTCTAGTCCTAAAACTGTTGAGTTTCCAGAAAATATTCTTATAAAAGGTTCAGGAAATAAAGAATCACGAGATAGTTTTACAGCAGGTTTAGATTCTCTGCATGTGGACGATCATTTGACAAATCAGATTACTGTGAAAGAAACTGAACCAAGCGATAACACATCATCCGAAGATCTAAGCGAATCCGACGAAAGTGAAGAAAATCTCTCTTCAGATGATGATGAAGAATATGTACCTGAAGATGTGGAGAAATCTGTGAAAAAATATGATCAAAAGAGTCTGAATGATTTATTTAGAAAGGCTGGTCTATCTAAAGAGCAATCTGAATTGATGGCTTCAGACTTTAAAAAGCGAAATATGCTGACAAAGGGAACTAAAGTAAGTGAATATTGTGACCGAGAGCAAACCTTTCGAAAATATTTTAAAGAATATTCAGGGCTAGTTTACTGCATTGACGTAAAAGAACTTATTGAAGAATTAAAACCAGGTATATACAAACCTGAGGATTAGCGCCTGTTCATTGATTCGTCTAAGCGGAGCCTTAAAGCAGTCCTTCTTCATAACACAAATAAGTACGCTCTTATACCATTAGCGCATTCAACTGTGCTTAAAGAAGACTATTCAAACGTTGAATTGGTTTTGTCAAAAATAAAATACGAGGAACATAAATGGCTAATATGTGGAGACTTAAAAATTTTATCTATGATACTAGAACAACAATCTGGATCTACAAAATATCCTTGTTATTTGTGTATGTTTGATAGTAGAGATTGGGAAAACCACTACAAAAAGAAATTTTGGCCACTAAGAGAGTCATTTGAACCTGGAAAACAAAATATTGTAAAAGAGCCACTTGTGAATTCGTCCAAAATTTTGATACCACCTCTTCACATAAAGCTTGGTTTAATAAAACAATTTGTCAAATAATTATTTTTTAATAAAAATTTACTTATTTTAAAAAGTTGTTTTATTTATATAAAAGAATAATTGAATATTCACTATTTTACTCGGCTCAACTTTCTATAAAAAGTATCTGTTAAATGGAAAATCATGATATTATTTTGGAACACACGTTGTTAGAAGAAATGATAATGGCTTTTATTACATCCAAATTCAGGATCTGTATCATCTTCTAAATGAGCTGTTACAATTGGAGTACTGATTTTTAGATTAGCATTATTGATTCCATTAATACGAGGTACACCTTAAGTAATGTTCATAGATGCTACACGAGCGAAATAAAAAGTTTTCAAAGTTATTCAAGTACCAGGTTCTTAAATACTTTGTGCAGCAAAAGCACCAACTGCAATGCCTAGATCAATTTTTGGTTCCATATATTTATCCTTACTTGTATGAATAAATTCAACAACTTGTGACACAGCTAAACGTACAATATACCTGTAAACTGGGGCATCTGGTTTAATATGCTGTCTAATCCTAGCAATTATAATTGCAACTGTTTTTAAAAATTGAGCTTATTCTCGCTTAAATTCTTTACTTACACAAGAATATTCCTCTGACATCAAAAGTTCAGAGGTTAGTTTCATAACCCCAAGATCATCTAATGGATTTTCAATTTTGTACGCTAATATAGATTTAATATCATCAAGAACTCTTTTATAATCAACAACACAGTCTTTGTCTCCTATGTACGTTGGGTCCATATATTCTACACCATAAAGAATTTGAACAAATCACTAAGAAAATTTTTAACTGTCATATCATTATGTAAACAAAAATCTTCTAAACTCTTACCAATCTTGTCTGCATGTATCTAGTTTTAGCAAATGTAACACACGATGACCACTATTAAAAGACTATTACTAGGATGAAGTTCTTTCAAACAGACTTTACCAGCATGGTCACGAATTACTGGAAGTTTCTTCAAAATCATGGTTTTAATACTTTCTTCTTTGAAACAACCAGGTCGACAAGGCAATCGACCACTTTTTATTTTATGAATATTATTATTGTTATAAAAAGATAACGGGTAGATAGTTCTATAAGAATAGAGCCACTTGATGTTGCCTAGGCCGAAGGTTCTTTGCAACCCCATGGTTTAGTCCCACCAGCAGCCCTTTACCACAACCTTATGGATGGGTCCCGGGCATGTGCAGTTAGACGCAGTTGGATATGCAATATTTCGTAATCTCTTTGTAGAAATAAATCACATTTTTTAAGGGAAGTACCTTAATTTTATCAATATCAGAGTACTCCATTCCTATGTGTTTCATTCTAGTTGTCACTAGATCCTCACACTCACAGAGGATGTGCTGACCCTACAGAAAAAAACTCAAATGAGATCTCATTTGAGATCTCATTTGAGTTTTTCCAGTAGAGGAGCCGTCTCCAAGGCGGCCTCGCACCATCTGCATGCGGGAGAACCAGCTACTTTCATGTTGTACATGTGGTAATTTAATTTACCATGCCCTGTCACTATTTGTGCGACTGTGTTTATATCTTCTCTGCTTAGGTTCGATCCCCATGCCAACCATGCATGATCGGGATCGTCACCCAACAAAGCTTGTTTGCAACATGGTGTGTTTCTCCGGGTTGTCCTATGTTGTGTATCTCGCCATTGACACATTCTTTTTTTAATTCATCTCATCTAAATTCCCAACGCAGGTTCAGGGACAATTAGTGATGTTTTTCCAGACAGTTTTGCTAGGTCGTCTGCTACCCTATTGCCTTTGATTCCCACGTGACCGGGAACCCAGTAAAATTTGAGTTTCCTGAATCTTTCTTCTAAAATATTTAGTAAGTAGATGAATTCCTCTACCAAGCTAAACTTAGTTTTGTAGCTTTTTAAGGCCATGAGTGCCCCTTTGCTATCTGAACAGATGTTCAATATGTCTTGGTTGTTCACATCCAGTGCCAACTGAGCACAGATCAGTATGGCTACCAGCTCTGCCTGAAAAATTACAGACCTTGTAGTAGCCTCTTGTACATATAATTGTAGGGTCGCCACTCCCATCAAGAATCCCAGGGCTTCAATGGGAGTAGTCCTCATTACCCCTGTCATAGCTCTCAGGACAAATCCCCTTAGCCTATCTAGGAGCTTTGCTGTTGTGGTTTGGCTGGTGCGTCTCCACAATACCACTGCTGCATAGGTTAGTCTTGGAATGAGGATTATCCTAAACATCCACAGGATTGTTAGGGGTTCAAGCCCCCAGTTTCTTCCAATAGTTTTCCTGCTGAGCCAAAACATGTTGATAAGCTTCCTGCAGCGCTTTTCTACCTGGATTTTCCAGTGTAGCCTGCTGTCCAGTATTATTCCTAAGTATTTGGCTTCAGATTTTGGTGTTAATATTTGACCTCCTAGCTTTAAGGTTTTGTGCCGTTTCCACTTGTACTACCTCGTGAAGACCACCACCTCTGTTTGGCTAGGGTTGATGGAGAGTTCGTTCATTTTACACTAATTCCAAAGCCTGTCCATTGCTACCTGTAATATATCTGCCAGCGGTTCGAGAAAACGCCCTCTCATCACTATCATTATATCATCGACATATCCAATGACATGGCATTCGGTTTCTTTGACACAGGTTAAGACACCTTCTGCCACCAAGCTCCATTCTAAGGAAGAAATCACACCATCCTGAGGACAACAATTTGCGACTGTACCTCTGACCGTGGTGTCACCCTTGGTTACTTCCAATAATCGGTAACTCAGCATATCACGGATCGAGTCCGTGATTATGGCCGGCACTTCTTTGTTCTCGGCTGCTTTGCAAATAGCTTCTGTTGGGGTATTGTTGAAGGCCCCCCTCTACATTCAGGAAAGCTCCTATGGCGAATCCTCCTGCTTCTATTTCTCTCTCGATTAATGGCACTGCTTCGTGTGGACGTGTTGTTCTGGTGATAGCGGATTCTGCGTAAGAATTGTCTCCTTGATGTATCTGTCGATGAGTCTCTCTATCGACTTAAGCATGAAGGACATCAAGCAAATCGGCCTAAAGTCCTTTACCGTGGAGAATCTGCTTATTCCTGGTTTCGGGATGAACACTACTCTCGAATTCCTCCAATTTTCGGGTGTGTGGCCCAGCCACAAACAGGCTCTCATTAGTCTCACGAATAGACCGAGGATGATCTCCGTGCCCTGCTGAAGCAGGACCAAGTACACCTCGTCCACCCTGGGAGACTTGGATGGCCCAAAAGGAAACCAGGATAACGTGACACGGTCCGAAGAGACAATCCTAGCCGCAAGCTTCACCCTAGCTGACTTATCAGTGGGTCCACCGCAACCAGGACCCCAATTCACCCTTCAACGGTTATCGGGTTGATCAATCTCCCCACCCTCTAGGTTAATAAAACCCGAAAAGTGCGTCCGGCAGCCTAATGTCTCCTCGTCCGTCTCTGAGTAACCACCCTCTGGAAGCTTAATGGCACGCAACCATGACTCCGAACTCCGCACGAATAGCTTGTCCAGTCGAGATGTCTCCAGACCCTGCTTCACTTTCAAACAGAACTTCCTCCATCCTGCCGTATGAGCCCTTCTGACCTCCTTTCTATATTCCTTTTGCTTGTTCCACCACTTCTGCCAAGGTGACTCCGCTTTGGATTTCTTGGCCTTTTTGAACAGTCTTTTGACTGCCTCCTTAAGAGTTTCCAGTTCGTAATTCCGCTATGGAGACTCATACTTTGTTCTTGCTTTCTTGAGAAAGACAGCTTTTAGAGAATGCCGAGATGATAGACTGTTGGAGCATTTCCACCGCCCTTTCTATCTCTTTACTATTTCCAATATTTTTAGGAAATTTTCTCATCGCTATTGAGAGTTTCTTCTTGTGTGCGCCCGTGCGTGTTCCTAATCCATTTAACCTTCTGAAACAGAAAACAAATATTAAACGTGATCTGTACATGATCAGAGAGCGCCGGTTCTTCCGACACTCTCCAATCCTGCAGAGCATGAATAAAGTTTTGTGAACACAGTGTTAGGCCGATCACCTCCCTTCTCTTTATATTGAAGAAGGTAGGTTATGAACCCCTATTAAGAATATCTAGTTCTGTGGTAGCTAAGTACTCGAGTAGAGCTAATCCCCAAGCATTCGTTTCCGTGCTGCCCCATACCGTATGGTGCGCATTGGCATCACATCCCAAAATCAGTGGGAGCCCCCACTCGCCACAATAGTCCATCAACTCAATTACCTCTTTTGCAGGAATTTCTTCCTCATAGGGGAGATAAACTGAAGCTAGCACTACCTCCTTTGAAACATCTCCTATGGAGAGTTTTACCTTAGTAGCCACTATATCTCGAGTAATGACTGCCATAAGTGGCGTGTTTTCCAGACCTTTGATCGAGATACACGCTCTATGTTTTACTGCTGTTGGATCTCTGACAAGTTTGCCACCTCTTCCAAGTCCTTCAATTGATCCTTTAATGGTCCATGGTTCTTGTATCAATGATACATATGTGTGTGCCACAGACTGACTCCTCGCAAGAAGAGCCGAGGAGTCTTTACTGTGGTGCAAGTCAATCTGAGTAATTTTAAGGATCCCTATATTTGGAATTTTCCCTATTGATTACTCGATGCTTCCACGGAATATGGATATCTATGTATGCACTTGATATTGGATTTTCTGATTCTTCGTACTCCAATATATTATTATACCACACAAATGCTTGTTATTTGTGTGTCAAATAAATGATTCGATTTTTTAATAAATATGTAGATAGCACCGTTGGTTCAAGAAAAACTCTACGCGTGTAGTTCATGACAACGACTGGAATTTATAGTAGTGTCTGAATCTCAAGAGACAAGGATAAAATGAGTTTTTATCATGACATAGACAAAGACATAATGAGGTTCGAGATTGAGTATGAGGATCGACTTTTAATTCGGGCCCACAAGAAAGTAATGTTATTCAGTAAATAATTGACTTAATATTTTACTTGAAAATTCATACGTGTTGCTTTACCAAGGTTCTGTTTTCACTTGCTAATAGTCTAAGGTATATAAAAATTAAATCAGCAAGATGTAATTAATATTCTGAGAAACAAGTACTGGATATTGTTTACATGAAAAGAGACAATCGTTACTGTTACTATGATGTTACTGTTCACAAATAAAAACTTCTCAATTTCATTAAAAATATTATTGAAAAAATTGTAGTTGCTGGTGACATTGGACAGAGAGATGTAGAAGGAATCAAATGACATTTTCTTGACACAGTTGATTAGGAGCAAAACAAGAATTACTTAACAACCTCTATGTAAAGTGTACTAACAAGGAGAGTGTTTCACCTTCGGGTCACCGTTTTTGCTCAAATTTTGAGAATGTTTTCCGGATGCAGAAATATGGAGAACGCCAAAATTTTAGAGGCCAACGCTCAATATTTCCATAGTTACAGGCCATTAAAGAAAATCACTAAAAAAGTCACTAGATTTTCAAAAGCTTATGGTATCTCAGCATAGTCAGCTAAAAGCTTAAACCTGTTTTAAATGAAAGCTGAGCTGAAATCCTTCCGAAGTCGTAGTTATAGCATATCGAAATATTATTTTTTCGCAAAGTTATAGCGTAATAAAGATTGAACTCAATTTTAGCTTTTATTATTAATTAATGTTTCAAACAAAAAATTCAGATCCAATCTTTATTACGCTCTAACTTTGAGAAAAAATAATATTTTGAAATGCTATAGGTGCTATTTTGAAAGGATTTGAGTTCAGCTTTCATTTAAAAAAAGGTATAAGCTTCTAGCTAACAATGCTGAGATACCATGAGCTTTTGAAAATCTAGTGACTTTTTTAGTGGTTTTCTTCAATGGCCTGTAACTAGAGAAATATTGAACGTTGGCCTCTAAAATTTTGGCTTTCTTCATGTTTCTGCATCCAGAAAACATTTCCGAAATTCGAGCAAAATTGGTGACCCAAAGGTAAAACGCCCTCCTTGTAAGTATATTCATAAAATGGAAAGTGGTCGATAGCCTTGTCAACCTGGTTATTTTGAAGAAGAAAGTATTAAAACCATGATTTTAAAGAAACTTTCAGTTATTCGTGACCATGCTAGTAAAGTCTGTTTGAAAGAACTTCATCCTAGTAATGGTCTTTTAGTTATGGCATTATCAGGATCCCAGGGAAGTTTTGTTAATATGCCACAAATAATTTTTTGTGTAGGACAACAAGCTAATAGTGGTCACCCTGTTAAAAAAAATCAGGTGACAAATCACCTAATTTCTCAGGTGATTCATCACCTAATATTTTATAACAAGGCATCGTGTGTTCAAATTGGTAAGGGTTAAGAATATTTTTGTTGACATTATGATATGACAGTTAAAAATTTCGTCAGTGATATTGTTCAAATTCTTTATGGTGTAGATTCTATGAACTCAACGTACATGGAAGGCAAAGACTGTCTTGTTGATTATAAAAGATTTCTTGATAATATTAAATCTATCAGTGTACAAAACTAAAATCCATTAGATGGTCTTGGTGTTATAAAAGTAACTTCTGAACTTTTGATTTCAGAGAAATATTCTTGTGTAAGTGAAGAATTTAAGCAAAAATATTTAAGCTGCACGAAGTATTGGAGAACCTCGTACTTGAATAACCTTAAAAATTTTCCATTTTGCTCGTGTTGCATCTATGAACATTACTCAAGGTGTACCACGTATTAATGAAATTATTAATGCTAATCTAAAAATCAGTACTCCAATTATAACAGCTCATTTAGAAGATGATACAAATCCTGAATTCAGATGTAATAAAAGCCATTATCATTTCCTCTAACAGTGTACGTTTCAAAATTATATCATGATTTTCCATTTAACAGATACTTTTTATAGAAAGTTAAGCCGAGTAAAATAGTAAACATTCAATTATTCTTTTTTATTGATGATTTGACTTATTTAACATTTAAAAAAGCGTGCATCACGTGGCAAAAAAATGGTGCTCTCTTTATTTCATAATAAGCCTTAAAAAATTTTGAACTCTTTATTTTGTGATACAACTGTTTATATAGTGATTAATAAAATATATTATATTTTGTAATATTGTAATGACTATTTTGTTATCCAATAATAATTGAGATAAGTTAATCTTAAAAGCTAAGGAGTTTTTGGTTGTAAAACTATTAAGTGGTTTTAATATCAGGTTTATGAAAAACATGTAATATTTATTGAGCGTACAAAGTAAAGAAGAGAGAAGGAAGCATGAACTTTTCTGCCTGAATTACTATGAAAATAATCCTAAAAATATCTTTATGGTAAGTGATCGCGTTTTGGTGGTTTGTGTTAATGATTTCATATATGTTTTTCCAAATTTTGGAATAAAAAAAGTTTTAATTTTTTACTATTATATAATTGTAATTACGGAGAGACGGAGACGGAGAAACGGAGAGATGGAGACGGAGAAACGGAGACGGAAAGATGGAGACGGAGATACGGAGATGGAAAGACAAAGATAGACAGACGATGACGAAGGGACGAAGACGGAAAGACGGTAATGGGGAGACGGAGAGACGGAGATACTGTGATGGGGAAACGGAGACAGAGACGGAGAGATGGATATGGACAGACGGTGATGGGGAAACGGAGACAGAGACGGAGAGATAGATATGGACAGACGGTGATGGGGAAACGGAGACAGAGACGGAGAGACGGATATGGACAGACGGAAACGGAGCGACGGGTAAGGGGAGACAATGACGGAGACGGAGCCGTCATCGTCTCTCCGTATCCATATCACATTCATGAGATTTTAGTACTTGAGATCTTATACTTATTATTGATGCATAATATTCTACATTTATATGACAATTGTATTTTTTAAGTAATGTTGAATTATATGGTACTAACATTGAGTTATCAAGTTTTATTTGTTGTTTATCAATTTTTTATTATAATTATAGTTTTTAGATTTATTTTTTTTTCTTTTGCATTTTGGGAAACCATTATCTTCAATACTAATTCAATTACAAAAGGTATTCGAAAAAACTTTTTTAAATTTACTATTCCTTAAATCATAACAAAGTGTCTCTGGATTATGTAACATATATTTTAACATAAATAAATCTTTCTCGACGTTAATTAAATTAAATATTGAGGGTTGGCGAGCGGAGTGAGCAGGGGGGTACCCCCCTTAGTATATATATATATATATATATATATATATATATATATATATATATATAACCCATCCTAACCTATATTTTTTAAGTTTTTCAAGGTTTTCTTCAAAACGAATTGCTAAATATAATTTGTCTTCATCGAAGAAAATATTGCTTTTTATGATACAAGTTGGGGCTATCTCCTAATTTTTTAACCGACTTCTAAAAGAAGGAGGTTCTCAACTCTCTCTCTCTCTCTCTCTCTCTCTCTCTCTCTCGAGTTACCTCCCCTCTTTTTACGACAATAGTGGCTCTCTTCGTAGAATTGGCTGAACGGCGCAAAGACTCGCTCAATTCCGCTAACGAATAAAATTTACAAAAAAAATTGAATATCGAAATTTTGGTGTTCTATTCAACAATTCCCATACTTTCGTATATATATATATATATATATAAATGAAAACTTTCCCTTTTCTCGCTACTAAATATGTAATCAAAATCGACGAATTTTACAGAATTCTTACACGTTTATTCAAAATAATTATTACCCCGCTTCTCACTGATTTCTTTAAAAATAATTATTTTTTAACGATGACTCTACAAAATTAACTACGCGCAATTACGTTGATTCTACGTTTACACAAAAACGCGCAAGCACATGCAGAGAAACAAATATTTCTTCTAATGTATACCTTTTTCGTGCTCTCTCTCTCTCTTTATTTCGCTCTGACTCTGTCCTTCAATTGGCTCTGCTCGATTTCTTATGATGAAATAGATAGCTCAATAAATTTCAGGACGAGCAAACGATCCTTTTCTATGAAAAAATATAAAATTTTAATTAGTTATCCAGTGAGGTCTGAAACGGAAAGGCAGTTATCAAGTTCAATTTATTGTTTTTCCGTTTCAGACACTACTCGAAAACTAATGAAACTTTTATATTTTTTCATATAATAGGATCATTTGCTTGTCCTGAAACCTATTGGGCTATGCCCTTACTTTTGTATACAAATATTTAATTTATTAATAATAACAAAAATTAAGATTAGACAAGGAGAGAGCTATACGGTTGCCTATTAAGCCCCATCTTGCTTTTATAACTTTAAAAAATTATCTACGAATTTGCAATTTCTCTAATAACTTTTATTTAAAATACTAAATAATTTTAATTATTCAAAATTTTTCTCCAGGTAAATCTTCAATGATCTTTTAATGAATGTAATCATCTGTGGAGTCCTGGCTTTACACCAAGACAGAATTAATAATTAAATGTTATGTGTTATGAGGGCTACGTGTATATGTTTTATTATAATACACTCGACACAACAATTAGCGGGTCACCTAAAATTTTCTAAAAATTTGCATTTTTCAAACAGTCATAACTCTGTCAATTTTTATCGAAATTATTCCTTTTTTTTTAAATTCAAGGTCAAAAGTTCAACTTTTTGAATATTGCATTAAAAATTTTTTTCAATCAAACGGATAGCGCTGTTGTCAATTGTTTAAATTTATCAAATTTTCCAAAAAGTTCAACTTTAAACCATTGAATCGGCTTTAAAATTGTTAGTTCAGGATATTTTTACAACAGAATTTGAAAATTTGGAATCTCCTGTAAAATTAAAACAAAAAAACATTGAAATGCAATGATTTTTCACAAGGTTATGAGCATTTAAAAAAAAGAGGTTTTTTTAATTTTTCGATCATAACTCTGACTGTATTCGTCGAAATTGGTTCTTTTTTTTTTAAATTAAAGCTGAAAACTTTAGCTTTTCGAATCTCTTATTCAAAACCCTTTTTAGCGAGACTGATAAAAAATAAACGCATGGATAAACAACACCAATATACGTGGAAAACTGCTATGCATTGAACAAGCATACGCACTCATGTATAAAAATGTTATTGTATTATTTGACACTTGTCAACGCATAGCAGATTTTATACGAAATTATTACAAAAATTTATCTGAGTTTTAACAAAATTAAACATCAGATTCATACTGATTGCATCACTGCCGGCATTAGCATTACCCAGGATATACCGCGTCTATAACCTCCAGTTTTAAGATAGCGTGACCATACTCTTTGGACTACAGATTGACTGACTCCAAACTGCCGAGAACAAGAGCGTTGACTGAAGTTTTGTTGCAGAAGAATAATAATTTGTGCTGCAGTTGCTTCCGAGACTTGGCGTGGCATGTTTACAATAGTTTTGAATTTTCATACAAAAATGTGTTATAATAAATTTAAATATTCAAAATCTATAAGTTTCAATCATTAGGTAATCAGTAGTAATGAATATTTCAAAAAAAAGAAAATCAAATTTAATATCAACAATATTTAAGTATTATTATAATTGAAATATCTGAAAATTCTTGTAAAGTCTGTAGGTACGTTAACAATTGCTAAACAATACTTCTATACATGAGTGTGTATGCTCATCCAATATATAGAACTTTATCACATGTTTATTGATGCGTTTGTTAAAAAGGGTTTTAAATAACAGATTCAAAAAGCTAAAGTTTTCAGCTTTAATTTAAAAAAAAAAAACCAATTTCGACGAATACAGTCAGAGTTATGATCGAAAAATTAAAAAAACCTCTTTTTTTTAAAATGCCCATAACCTTGTAAAAAATCATTGCATTTCGATGTTTTTTTTTTTTAATTTTACAGGAGATTCCAAATTTTCAAATTCTGTTGTAAAAATATCCTGAACTAACAATTTTAAAGCCGATTCAATGGTTTAAAGTTGAATTTTTTTTTGCAAAATTTGATAAGTTTAAACAATTGACAGCAGCGCCATCTGTTTGATTGAAAAAAATTTTTAAAGCAATATTCAAAAAGTTAAACTTTTGACCTTGAATTTAAAAAAAAAGGAATAATTTCGATAAAAATTGACGGAGTTAAGACTGTTTGAAAAATGCAAATTTTTAGAAAATTTTAGGTGACCCGTTAATTGTTGTGCCGAGTGTATTAAATAAAGAATAAAGTTAGTAATTGATTAATGAACGTTTTATCAAATGTTAGTCTAGTAGTAATAAGACTTTACCAATTTTAATTGATTTGAATCGCTGTCACGATTCAATATACTTGAATTTTTAAAGAAATATATAGAAATATAATTACAAGAATGTTACCTTGATTCAGCTGACTAAATACGGGCAGACAGTAAATAAGTACACCTGATTCGATATTTCAATTATAGAGATTTGATTTGTTACTTTTATAATAAACTGAATATAGTGCGATTTAATTTATTGCGCGAATAATTGTATAATTTTAAAGTGCGGGAAGTATAGTTGTAATAATTGTATCTTTGGAAGAACTTATTGAAAAGTGCGGATAAAAGTGCTTTTGTTTTATAGTGTTTTGCTATATCTTGACTGTCAAACATGCATAAATAGCATGGGTACTTACTAGGAGAGTGTGTCACCTCCGGATCACGGATTTTGCTCAAATTTTGGGATAAGTTTTCAGATGATGAAATATGGAAAAAGCTAAAGTTATAGTCATAAATACTCAGTATTTCCCTAGTTACAGGCAATTAAAGAAAATCACTAAAAAAGTTACTAGATTTTTAAACGCGTATAGTTCTTTAACATTGATAGCTAGAAGCTTAAACCTTTTTTTAAATTAAAGCTGAGCTTAAATCCTTTCGAAATAGTAGTTATAGCATGTAAAAATATTATTTTTTCCAAAATTATAGCGTAATAAAGATTGGACCTGAATTTTTATTTAAAAATATTAATTAATAATAAAAGCTAAAATTAGGTCCAATCTTTATTACGCTATAACTTTAGGAAAAAATAATATTTTGATATGTTGTAACTACTGTTTAGAAAGGATTTGAGCACAGCCTTAATTTAAAAAAAGGTTTAAGCTTATAGCTATCAATGCTGAATAACTATATGCGTTTAAAAATCTAGTAACTTTTTTAGTGATTTTTTTCAATTGCCTGTAACTAGGGAAATATTGAGTGTTTATGACTATAGCTTTAGCTTTTTTCATATTTTATCATCTGAAAACTTATCCCGAAGTTTGAGCAAAATCCGTGATCCGGAGGTATGACACTCTCCTAGTCAGTCACTTTTATCCTCACCGGCGCTTCCTCTTTACTCTCAAGCGCGTGTTTCTTATGTTTGGCGTCGTTTCCCGGTTTTGCTCGTAATCGAGTACCGCGAGTATATTGTGTTGTATGTACCTATACACTGTGTGCGTGTGTGAGTGTAAGTGTATTACCTGACAGTGCCACGGCGTGCACGTCGTCATCAAGAACATAAGATGGCGACGCGCAAGAGCATTGTTACAGGTTATGTTTACACAGAATGTGTGTTTCTTCTCTGTATATGTTGTGAGCACTAGCGTTGTAGAGTTGAAGCCTTCATCATAACTTAACTCCTAGTGCGCCATGGAAACATACTTGATTGATTTGCTACAAAATTTGTATACAAGCCATTTGCTATTGTATGAAGAAAATCAGCATTTGAAAACTAATTTTCTTAGCGCAGTTTTAATTTTAGAGCATTTTGAAAATTTTGAAAAAACTTTCATTTTCCAATTTTTTTTTTATTTTGCGTAAACCAATCGATAGATGTACTCCAAAATTTGAATACAATTTATTCTCCACTACCTCAAGAAAATAAGTTTTCGAAAACTAATTTTTTTAGCGTAGTTACAACTTTAGAAAATTTTAAACATTTTAAAAATAAATACAATTTTTTTTATTTTACGCAAAGTACTCGATAGATTTGTTATAAAATTTGCCGGAAAATTATTTGCAACTGCCGAAAGTAGTGAAATTTTTATGAACTGATTAATCTGGCGCAGTTTTAATTTTTAAGCATTTTGTAAATTAAAA
The DNA here is from genome assembly GCA_017163975.1 of Anastatus disparis. NCBI lineage: Eukaryota > Metazoa > Arthropoda > Insecta > Hymenoptera > Eupelmidae > Anastatus > Anastatus disparis. Next base: position 3,400,196 of record JAFFSR010000311.1, read on the forward strand.
AAAATATTGAAAAAAAATTGTATTTATTCACCCAATTAGATTTCGAAAACTATTTGATAAATTTGCTTCTAATTTCACATACTATCTATTTTTTTGTCTAACTAGGCGGGAAGCTATTGAAAATCGGTTCTCTTAGTGTAGTTTTAATTTTATATAATTTTTAAAAATTTGAAATAAATTTTAATTTTTCATTTTCTATCTATTTTACGTAAACTACTCGATAAATTTGCTCTGAAATTTGCAAACAAGTTATTCATAACAGTCTTTATAAGAAAGTTTCAGAATAATAATTTTCTTAGCGTACCTCTTCCATGCATAAAATGTTCTCTAACACAGAACTTAATTAAATTAAGTTTAAAATTTTGCTATTTTTGCTAAATCGTATTATTTTTTTATTTTATATATATTTACATTAATTAATTGACTGTTTTTAAGAAATCAAGTAATTAACGTATAGATTTATATTCATTAATTTACATTTACTTTCTAAATATACTAGAATGATTTTTCACTCTATTGCGGTGAAAAATCACTCTAAGCACCTAGAAAAAACTGAGCTAGTAGACTTGGAGTGATTTCTGTGCTTTGGAAATAGTGAAAATATTACTCTAAAGGAGAGATTCATATCTGTATAGTAAGGTTATAAAAATCTTCTCTAAAAGAGTGATAATTGTTTTATTAGCGTAATTATATTTTTTAAATTATCGAGGTAAATTAATTTTTCGAGGTAATAACTTAATAGTTAACTTCTAGTCACATAAAAAACCAAAAACATGGTAAACCTTAAAGTAATAGCTCTCCTAAAAACGAAGAGCTACTCATAAATAACTAAGAGCTGGGGTCCCATGTATCTGCGTCTTCGAAATTTGTATGAGGGATCACAAAACTCAAAGAAACATCATCTAGTGACTTTAAGATAAATTATTGATCAGTCAAAAGAAAAAGATGATATCATCTCTCCTACGTCGAGTGATTTCTATTATCTTTTTCTTTTGGGTGATTCAATTCATCTTCAGAAATAGTAATTCTTTAATATAATCACTCTTTAAAGAGAGGTTTCCTGAGCCACCCCTCTATATAGTGACAAATATCACTCTATCAAATTTAGAGAGTAATATTAAATAAAGTAATTTTTATTTATGCTTTACAAAAAAAACTTTCTTATAAGTAACTATTCTATGTTTAAAATTCCACATTAATTTTTTATACATAAGATATTTTTTTAAAAGTTTAATTAAATGTGAAAATTTAAATTTCCTAATAATTCAAGTATGAATCTGAAGTTCGCAACATTCGTAGGCAACACTCCTAATGTAAAATTTTATTTTTTTAATTTTAAAATTTCAGCAACAACAAAAGCAACAGTTAAAAAAATTACATAAGAAAAAGCGTTTTCAGTTCAATCAAATACTTTTGCTGTTCCTAAAATTTCAGTATCAATAAAAAAAAATTTCACCTTAGTAGTGTTGCTTACGAACGTTCCGAACTTTAAACTCATATTCGAGTTGCTTATAAATTTTTTTTTCTTGTAATTTATGAGCAGATAACGTAGAAATCTATCTCGTATATTTTTTTCTTATTGTTAATTATATTCATATTATTTTTTTCTTTTAACAACAAATTTGTCAATTGAAAAAAATTAATTACAACAATTAAAGTTGAGAATTACAAACTATAAATATATCAGATTATAATGCTATTTAACAAGCGTTCGCAGCGTAATGGTTCAAGTGTCCGCGTCGTATGCGTAGGTCTATGATTTCGAGACACGTTTCCGGTTGAAATTTTTTTCCTGCATTTTTTATATCAAATGTATTTATTCCATTACTAATCAAAATAAAAAATTAGATTTCTGAAAAAACGTAAATTTGCATGTTCTGCATTTCGTTTCACTATTAATGTTTCCTTCATATAGGACTATTTTCTAATTACTTTTTTTAGTCATTGTCCATGTTTGGAGTTTCCTTGAATAATTACAAACAACATATGAAAAAACTATTATTTTTAACAAAGTTTATTAGTCAATTCTTATTTTTATATATGCTTTATATATGCCCAGCTGAATAGTTTCAATTGAGATTTAATGTGTTTTTTTCAATGAGAATTTTATCATCGCCAAATTTGATGTGAAAAAATATATGGAGAAATACGTGATAAAATTACGTGATGAATTTACGTTGGAAAAACGGATGAAAAAAAATACATGAAAATAGACTTAAAAAACATGCAAATTTAACATGTTAAAAATACGTATTATTTTTAGACATTTCTTCACATTTTTTCTAACACATGAAAATAAAACGTGATTTTTTAGTAGATAAAGTACATGTAAAATAACATGATTGATTAAATGTGAAATTGCATAATAAATTACATTAAAAAGTACATGATGAATTATATTATTAATCACATGTTACAACATGTGCAATAATATATGTAAAATTCGGTCTAGTTTTACACGGTATTTAATATACAATTTAACATGCAATTCAACATGTGATATATGATCCACCATATCAGCTAACATGTTATTTAACACTTTACTTAATATACAATTTATTACGTCATTTACCACGTGAACATTTTCAGTAGGGATTACCTTATTAATATTTTAAAAATCAAATAAATAAATCAAATTTAACAATCATCCGACGTTTGCGAGAAAGAACTTATCATTTCATTTTAGGTTTCAGAGAAGTACCATTTAAATTTTGGTTGATGAAAGGTGCCATTTCATTTAGAGTTAAAGAAAGATGTTATTTTATTTTGGATTAAAAAGAAGTTTTGTTTCATTTCAATTAAAAAAAAGTGCTATGTCAAAAAATTTTTTTTTGTATTTTATTATGTAGTGGACCCTTAGAAAAATTAATCGATTACGAAATTTCAATAAATTAAGGTAGTTCTATTGGTTTTTTACTTTTCTATAGAATTTTTTGAAATTGAAATATGTTGTAAATTAAGATTTACACTTTACAATAGTATTTTAATTTGGGTGGATATCCACCTTCATCTTTTAGATATTTTAGTTTCAACTTTGCTGAATTTAACATGAGAGTATATGAGCGAAGCGCTTGAAACGTAACATTTTATAAGATTGTGTAAAAAGTTTTCTATGGATTTTAAAGAAATTAAAATACATTATACTTCAGATCTCAAGGATTAAAATGATACCTTGTAGATTATAGCAACCAACCCTCCATCCCGAAATAAAAGGAAAATAATGTTCTTACTCTATATTAATTTACACGTGAACATGCTGTCTTACGATTCGCATTGTGTATACTTACAGAATCTGCGCACAAACATGTTTTCGAATTATTGTGCAAATACAGAACTCAACCAATTTTTCTTTCGTATAGTGTGAATTTGTAAGAAACATATTACTTCATAATGAGAACCACTGGACCAATAGAACTACCTTAAGTGAATAAATTAAATATATAAATTAAGAAATAACGCCTCTTTTCAGCTCAAAATGAAACAATACCTTTCTTCGACTCCAAAAGAAATGGCACCTCTCAAAAACCAAAAATGAAATGACACCTCCTTCCCCATGACCGATGAATTAAAATAATGACGTATAATTAAATAGTCATTGATTATTAAAAAATTAATTATAATATTACAAGTGAAATATACAAAATTTTTGAAGAATGAAAAAATAGTAAACTTTACGGGGGGGGGGGTAATCAATAGTCTATGGATGTTAAGGCGATGGTAGGGAGGAGTAAAAATTGGTAACGTAATTTATGCACGACCCCTAATAGTATCGGTAAGCTGGAGGTGCCAGAATATATTCATTGTTCTGTACAAGTTGGCGGCTCCAAACCCATGCTAGTTTCTGTTATTTATCGTCCTTCTGCTATTTCGTTTTTTAGAAACTCTAATTTAGATGATTTGAGAAATTTCAGTTTAGACTATTCCTATAAAATTATAATGGGGGACTTAAATGCCGATCTCCTTAAAGCTGTTAAAAAAATCAGGTAATGAATCACCTGATTTCTCAGATGATTTATCATGCCAAAACATCATGTAATGATTTTTTTGGTTTTTACACGTTTCAAACCATATATAGTCGATTCAGAAAAGTTTTTGAAAACTTTAAAAAATTGAAGACTCCTAAGGAAAAAGGGCATATCTTAAGGGCGTATCGTTTTTTCTTCATGTTCATTAGTGTTAATTAATTATAATAACACACTATTGTATTTATAGTATGAATATTTAAATAAAAAATATCATAGTACTATGTTACACGAGATTAAACGATAAAAAGGCTTTTTTCGAGTTACACTTTTTTTTATTGAACATTTCAAGTAATCAATTGCGTTATGATTTATTTGTTATAATATTTATTGCAGTTGCAAATATATTGTGTTATAAAATAATTGGAATAAATTTTTTAATATTTTTATATATTTTTATGTATCATCAAGTCGTTTTGTATAATATATGGATTAAAGAAAAAAATTTTTGACCCTTTTTCATAACTCGGAAATCTATTAAATCGAAAAAGAGCGTATATAAAAGATTTTGGGTTTTTTGTAAACTTATAATATAAGCATCATTTTAAAATCCATAAATACATTAATTATTTTTTAATTAGTTTACAATATTTATGTAATTTATTTCAATGCTAGCAGAACATTTTTAAATAAATTTACTTGAAATATGACTTTTTAAGATGCATCCTTTTTCCTTAGAAGTCTTCAATTTTGAACTTAGAAAATTGTTCAGGTAATTTGGTCCTAGTAAAAATGTTGATTAATTTTACAAAAAAAATTTCAAGTTCAAAAATTTTTAAAATTTACAAAAATTGTTCTGAATCGACTAAACATGGTTAGAAACACGTGAAAATAAAAAAAATCATTACATGATGTTTTGGCACGATAAATCACCTGAGAAATCAGGTGATTTGTCACCTGATTTTTTTTTTTGCCAGGGAGAGCAGTGATACCAAGTTTCTTAGTAAGCTGTCGGCTGAGCTTTTGTTACAGTTGGTCCAGCATGGTGCCACGCAGCGTACTCCGACGTCGCACACGTGGATTAATCTGATCTTTGTTGGCGACAATGACCTGATGCTTGACGTACAGAACCCATCGGCGAGCTTTCACAGTCGTATTATTTTGGATTAAAAACCGATCATGTATAGAAACTATAAGATATTTGTCCAACTTTGCTGAGAGAGAAACTTGCCGGTGGCGCCATTTAAACCATTCAAGCCTAGTAAGAATAATTTTCCATGGATGGATGCAGAATCGTGATAGATACAGTGACAGAGAGATGCTACATATCGTAGGTTCAAACAGACATAATACAAGCAGTATATCTTTGAATTTCTGCAGTTGCATAGAATAGTGGACGAACAGACGGAACATGCTAAGACTACGTACATTCACCGATTGTTTAGTGCTCTTATGGGTGATAGTGTGCAAGGAGTTGAGCCATTATCACCCACAAGGTAGCACTGGGACTGATATTTAGACTTCAAGGGGAATTGAATAAATTCGCTATGGATGAGTTTAAGGCGACTACGGAGGTTAGGCTAAATCCTCATTTCATAGTTTACAAATTACCCTTTGAGTTTATAAAATTTTTTGGATTTATAAGTTTTCCACCATTTTATAAGTATCAAAAAATGGTGGAAAATTAAAAAATCCAAAAAATTTAATGTACCAAAGGCATGATTTGTAAACTAAAAAATAAAACCTAACCTAAATTCTGAAGTCGCCTCAATGCGCACTTTGCTGGGGCGTCAGTCTCGCCACATGATGATAGTGAAGAGTGGTTAAGAATTCTTTCTTAATGCAATGAAAATGGATTTACTTTAGAAACGTTAAAAAAGTTTAAAGAAGACGAAAACGATGAGTACCCATTGGTGAAGGAAATGGTGGATAAAGAAGCTTATATAAATGATGTATGCTTTGGAGGATACACATTTAAATTAACAAAAGCAAATTAAAGTACTATTTGAAAGTGCAGGATTTTCCTTACGCAAACAGATGGCCAATAATAATCAATCATTGGAATGGTTGTCTGATGATCATTTGGCTACAGAGGCCCAGTTAAAAACAGGATTAGGATTTTCGGTGCTAGGCATAGGATTCGACCCTACTGGCGATGTTCTGTCAAAAATAACTTAATTTTACAACCATTTGAGTTGGATTGTGTCTGCTATCGTTGCTTTGAAAATACTTTTGCAATATTTTTGAGCTCTCACTAAAGAGTGGGACGAAGTTCTGCCAGAGTAGATCTCCAGAAAATAGATTGATTTTTATAATTCGCTTATGGCGATAACAGAAATTAAGGTTCCTCAACATCTTGGATTTTGGAACACTAATGAGAAGATTGAACTGCATGGATTTGCGGACGCATCGAAAAGAGCATAATCAGGAGTTATATACTTTAGAGTTGTGAGTAATAAAGCTCACGTGTCTTTACTAAGACCAAGGTTACTTCAGTCAAGAAATTATCAATACCTTAATTGGAATTGTGTTCTGCTAATTTATTAGCTAAGTATGTAAAACGCTTTGTACAAAGGTTGAAAATTGAAAACTTGAAAATCCATTTATGGACGGATTTAAAAAATGTTTTTTATTAGTTGCACGACGTTTTGAATGAATAGCCAACTTTTGAAGCTAATCGTTGTTCTATTCTAACATTTTTCCCTGACGCTTATTGGCATCATATCAACTTGGCTGATAATCCCGCAGACTTAGCATCTAGAGGACGCTCCGTAGCAGAGCTTATTAAGAACGACAACTCATAGTGATGTGGACCTAAGTGGCTGACCGAAATGTTCATCGAATGGACCCGCACCGATGATTTAGAACTGTCAAATAGACTACGATTTCTATAGCTAAAACCGATGAAGTTAGCAAAAAATCCTTATGGTAATCATTTAGCAAGTATAACTGTTTATGTTACGCTATTCGTTCGAAAACTAGTACATAGAAAATTTTAGTTTAAAAAAATCTCTAAAACTATAAGAGATTTTCTTTTGACCACATCAAAGCAGATTTGTGGAGTAGAGGTAAGGCAAGTCAAAGTTGTCGTAAGTTATCTGACGCAAATGCATCATTTCGGAAGAGAAATCAAAATGCTTAAAAATGGAAAAAATACTTTTACTAGCAAAAGGATACTTTTTAGCAGCCTAAATCCGATTTTTAGAAATTGATCAATTAGGGTGGACAGCAGGTTAAAACACGCGATGCTAGAAGAAGATGAGAAATTCCCTATAATTCATTCATCTAACAACAACTTTTCAAAATCGGTTATTGATTATTTTTATCAGTTGACCATGCATGTTGAATTACAATTTACGCTGTGCTGTATAAGTCGTAAGTTTTGGATAATCAAAGCCCGATTGAAAACTAAGGCTTTTATTTCTAACTGCACGATTCACAGAAGATTTAAGGCTTTGAAATTAGAGAAAAAAATGGGTGATTTACCTAAAGAGCTTGTGGCTCCGACCCGACCTCTTGCTAATTCAGGTATTGATGATACCAGCCCTTACATTTTAAAAATGTCACCTCATAAAAATCCTAAAACTTATAAGGGATATGTTATCGTGTTTTTGTGTATATGGAGCAAAGCTATACACTTGGAAGTGGTTTCGAGCCACGACACTCCTGGCTATATCTCTGCATACATGCGATTTGTTGCAAGGCATGGATCTTGCTTGACGATTAGAAGCGACAAGGGCACAAATTTAAAAGATGGTCAAAGGCAATTACAAAAGATGTATTCGGAAGGCTCTGATTTTTATAAACAAGTCAGTCAAGCTTTGTTCGTAAATCATGAAACTGTCTGGAACTTCAATCCTGCAGGTGCTCCAAACTTTGGAGGTCTTTGCAAGGCAGTCGTTAAATCAATTAAGTACCACTTAAAGCGAGTGGTAGATGACACAGTTTTGACATATGAAGAGTTCGCAATCTTACTCCGTTGATGGAAGACTCAGCTGATTCTCTAATTTTAATACCTGCACATTTTTTGATTGGAGCATCATCCCTCCTTATTATGCATTCATGTATAATCTTTAATGAAAGGATATCTTCACTGCAATGATAAAAGAGTCGTCGCTTCGGGAAGCATTGGTCACTTGATTCCCTACATCAGCTGCAACGCAGGAACAAGTGGATAAAACCTTAACCCTCGATTCGGGTTGGTGACGTAATGCTGATTCCACACGAAAACACTTCGCCTACCAAGTAGCCGTTTGCTATAGTAATTAAGACTCTCCCCAGTTCTGACGGGATAGTGCGAACTGTTTCGCTTTGCACTGCTTCGTTAACCTATGAAAGATCAATTACTAAATTAGTCAACATTTTGGAAGCTGAACCTCAACGAGAAGAATTTGTTAAGACAGACGATCAAGAAATAATTAAATATTTAATTATAAAATAAATTAAATTTTCGTTGATAATTGCTACGCGTTTACATTTGAAACAGTTTAACGATTGTTATCTAATTATCGTTTTTTTTTGTAAAACTAGGTGAGCGGAAATGTTACGTTTTCGATCATTATCAGCTTTGTTTTATATTCATTACTGCTGAAATGATCTTTATATAAATTTTTAAAATTTTGAATTTTCGCGGGCTTTTGTCTTTGCAATAAATTACTAAAAGCGACAATCAAGAGACACTCTCGTAGATCTGTTACCTCTCGTGACGCGCGAACACCGCTCACCTCTTTTCGAAGTAAATAATAAATAATTCACAATAAAAACATAATGTACAGTCCATTTATTTTATTTCAACGCTCCACTTAATTTTACTAACAAAATTGAATTTTTAATATAAATTTATATTATGAAAATCAGAAAATTTTACTATCGAAATTGTAATTTAATTTTTCTTAATTGGGTGTGCTTTTTTGAGGTTAATAAAGTGACTACTGTTGAGGTGGGAATAAAGCTTATCATGCGATTCAGTAATAAAAATTCGGCAGAAATAGGTGACTTTGTTTCGTACCTGTACAATGTACTATGATTCATCTCTGATTTCTTTTCCTTTTACTCATTCTCTATTTTCTTGAGTTTCCTGATCTTCGAATATACACGAATTTTCCTCTTCTTTCTAAGCTTTAATTCATTAAATTTTTAATTTTTAAATTAATAATATTGAATTATTATACTAAAGTTTTATAAAACTAGCAAAAAATTGATCAGTTTAAGAGCACTTACAGGTAATTAATAAAAATAGAAAAATTTTAATTAAAATTTTTTATAATTACGTAAATGAGTCTTTGCCCCTTCCTCCTCTACGTAAAAATATATAAGAATTTTGGAACCCTCCTTCCTAAAATCGTTACATAATTTAAGGACGATTCCGTTTATACCATCGTCTACATTAATACTATTATTTTTTAAGTGTATGATTATTTTTCTAAACAGTCTCCTTTTTTATAATTGAGGGAATGCGTGGAATAAGGCGTTAAGTTAACTTGACCCCTTTTTCGATCTATCAAGGAAATGAAATCTGCAGACCGTAACTCATCTTTTATTGAAAAATAATTTTTCTATAGATATTGTGCATGTAGATTCGTGCTGATTAAATAAAAGGTTTTTTTATTTAATGCGATTTTTGATGATAATAAAAAAATATTTATGTATATTTTTAAGTTATTTCTTGTGTAGTTTTTATAAATTTTAATGATGTTTGCATTTGTTTTTGTATAAAAAATAATCGTTTTTCCTTTGATACTTTTGCGACAACCTTGGGGATCAGGAGGTTTCACTGATTTTAAAAGTAGATAAGATGCGGATTTCAATTGATTTAATAAAAAAAAATTAAAGAAAAACATTTTTAAAACACGCTTTTATAACGGAGAAAATACACTAAAAAGTATTAAATAAATTAATTTACTTCCTTGAAATTACTTTTATACAGTTCATTGCAATAGTTAAAAGAAAATTTTCGTTGTAAAATTTTTTTTTAACTATCGCAATGAACTGTATAAAAGTAATTTTAAGGAAGTAAATTAATTTATCTAATACTTTTTAGGGTATTTTCTCCGTTATAAAAGCGTGTTTTAAAAATATTTTTTTTTATTGCTTTCTCATAGAGAAAGCATTGCATCGGTAAAAAAATTTTTTTTCTATTTTTTCATTAATTTGTACATATTTAGACTCAGGGAGTCGAAAAAAGTGGTTTCCAGAAAATGTCTGTATGTATGTATGTGTGTGTGTGTGTGTGTGTATTCAGTACGCCAATAAGATCTCGAGAACTACTCGATGGATTAACTTCAAATTTTGCATGCAATTTATTTTTTTGTCTAACTGGGGGGGAAGCTATTGAAAATTGATCTTCTTAGCTCAGTTTTTTTAGAGCCATTTTAAGAATTTTAAAAAAAATTTTAATTTTTCATTTTTTCGATATTTTACGTAAACTACTCGAAGAATTTTCTTGAAAATTTGTATAAACATTATTTGCGACTGCCAAAAGAAGAAAAACTTTTATCGACTGATTTCCTAAGCGCACTTTTAATTTTAGAGCATTTTGAAAATTTTGAAAAAAAAATTTTTTTTTCATTTATTTTTTATTTTACGACAACCATTCGATAGGTTTGCTTCTAAATTTGTATGCAAGTTATTCGCTATTGTCTAAATAAAACAAGCTTTGGAACACTTATTTTCTTAGCGTAGTTTGAATTTTAGAGCATTTTGAAAATTTTGAATAAAATTTTTCTATTTTTTTTTATATTTTACGTAAACTACTCGATGAAGGAGCTTCAAATTATGTATGGGAATTATTTATGATTGTCAAAATAAAATGAACTTTTGAAAACTAATTTTCTTCAATTTTCTTAGCGCACATTTAATTTTAGAGCATTTTGAAAATTTTGAAAAAATTTTTTTTTTTTAATTTCTTTTCTATTGCACAAAAATCACTCGATAAACTTGCTCAAAAATTTTTATGCAAATTATTCACTATTATCTGAATAAATCAAGCTTTGGAAAACTTATTTTCTTAGCGCAGTTTTAATTTTAGAGCATTTTGAAAATTTTGGAAAAAATGTTCATATTTCATTTTTTTTTATTACACAAAAGCCATTCGATAGATTTGCTCAAAAATTTTCATACAAATTATTTGTTATTGCCTAATTAAAGCAAGCTTGGAAAAACTTATTTTCTTAGTGCAGTTTTAATTTTAGAGCATTTTGTAAATTTTGAATAGAATTTCACTTATTTTTTGGTATTTTACGTAAACTACTCGATGAAGTAGCTTAAAATTATGTATAGGAATTATTTACGATTGCCTAAATAAAATGAACTTTTGAAAACTGGTTTTCTTAGCGTAGTTGTAACGTTAAAGCGTTTTGAAAATTTTAAAACAATGTTTATTTTTCAATTATTTGGTATTTTTTGTAAACTATTCGATGAAAATGTTCCAAAATTTGTATGCAAGTTATTGGTTATAGTGTTAAGAAGACAAGCTTGGGAAAATTAATTTTATAAACGCATTTTTAATTTTAGAGCATCATAAAATCACATTATGCAAATGGCGAAAGTAAGAAAGAGTAAAATTCATATAGTTTTCGTAGGCATTAAGACAGCCTTCAATACAGAGGATAGGGACATTTATATTAAAATCGTATTTAAAAAAATAAAATGAAAATACTCTAACTCAATGTGCTCTATGAGAAAGCATTGCGCCAAAGCACTTGGCAGCGTTTTTTTTATTATCTACTTTTTAGTTAAAATTCAATTCATTATGAGTAATTTTTTTTCAAAAGTTTGTACTTAATTGTATCTTTTATACATTACCATATCCCTTATATATTCCACTACCCCCTATATATTCTCCTATCCCTTTTGATCCTCCTATCCTCTATATTTCCAGCTGTATATTCGCCTATCCCCTATGCAAGCCCCTATCCCCTATGCATTTTCTACAACTATCAACTCAACAGCATTCCATCAACTCGCCTCCACCCAAAGATAGCCTTTCCACTTAAACTCCCTCGGAGATGACTTTGCACACCCGTCATCGCCGACCTGACAGCGGATTATTACATTGTCATCGGAGACCGAGGTCTGTGTAAAATTTCAGAAATTTCCATTGACAAAAAGTGCCTCAAATCGAGCGTGCAAGATTTGATTACAGACAGAAACACAAATAGACAGACGTGAAAGCAAGCTTAATAAAAGCGTGTAAAAATGCGTGAAAAAAAAGCTTTGTTTCAATAGTTTTACATTAGTTGCACGCCCGCTTAAAATGGACGCCAGCCGCGTATAGCGTACGCGACGCCGCTTGCACTAATTACGTAACTATCGGTACGACAAAAAGCAGATAGTAAAAGGAACATAAACTAAAAGGGGCACTAGCAATAGATATACACAAAAAAAGGATTAGAATAGCTCTAAGGGAAAGTACGCAACAGAATGCGCACGCGATCGCCCGCCATACATGTCGCAAAAGAAAGAAAGAAATTATATTATTTCTATTTAGCAATCGTGCACTCGCAACAACACAAGGCTTTTTCAAGCACAATAAAATAACTAATAGAATAGTGAATCTATCTATTTTTACTCACTCAAGCTCCGATATTCGCACACACACAAAAAATACGCAATATCGCAAGTCGTAACGGCTCTTTACTACTCGCTGACGACAGAAAGAATGATGCAATGGCGTTTTCTTCCCGTCTGCCCAGCTTTGTTACTCTCGCTGTACGCTGCGCGCGCCGCAGAGGGACAAACGATACTTAACGGACCCAAGCTCAGCTACTCAAATCAAGCTGCTTGCTATCTATATAAGTGCACAGTATACGTGCTTTAGATATTCGCGCGTGTGTGCCAAGATCTTGGGCTCATAGTTTTAAATATTTGACTCGCGTGGTCTGCTTTCCGTCGGGCTAGTAGTTGGATGCTCCCTTCCGTCGTCTATGTGCGCCACAAATACATACACAAGTAATATGGCCAATTTGCCATGTTACACTTTATTTACGTTAATTCATTTGTTTCTCAGCGATGATATGGTTTGTAGAAAGTTTCGAAATCTCAAAGTTCAATATTTTAACGGTATTAATAAGAATCAGCGTATTAGTGAATAGGTGTTTTACATATGCTGGCCATGATCTAGATATATTATTTTTAAGAGTGATATATGTCCATGTTATTTTAACCATTTTTAAATGGTATTTTGTATTTCTGCAGAGTTGTGCAACTTTTTTGATGATATAATTTTTTATTCAATTTGATTTATATAACTATTGTGTTTCTTAAAGTCCAGAGGAATTAACCAATCTTAAATCACTGCAATTTCTTTATCACAACAATCATGAAGAAAAATATGGATATTCAATAATCTGTTTGCTCGTTTATATTATATTTTGAAAATCAATTGGAAAGTTATAAGAAATATTTTATGAATTCTATCATACATTTATTAAATTTAATTTAAAAAAAAAATTTTTGTAGAGTTCTTGAACAAGTCAACTTCAGGGAAAAATTTTCGTCCTTGCCGGAATTTAAACCAGAAGATATTCACAGTCCAACTACAATAACTTTGAACGCAACACCATCTACAAGTAATATTAATGGCCAAAACTACAGAAGAAAAATGTTACCAACACCTTTAAGATTAACAGGTAAATGTCTTTTTTTAAATTTTTTTAAAAATTTAAACGAAAGCTCTTATGCAAGCACACACACAATTAAGGAATTTTTTCGAATGTGTGCGTTAAATGGCCATGTCGTATATTTTATCATTGATTAAAATAGCACATTATTTATCGCATTTCGCATCGTGATTATTTAACCTTTCATAACCTTATTTATGTTTCTTTTCAAGTTGAAAAAATCTTTGAACGCAACATAGAGAATCTAAGTTTTTAGATTATCTTTAGATGTAGTTCAAAATATAACACAGGCCCACAAAATGAAAAAAAATGTCTGAACTTTTGACCGGACATACATATTCCCATGTATTTTTCGACGCTGAATCCGAATCTGTAATAAAAATATAGGGTTTTCCTACCTTTTCTCAGAGTTTTATTGAAAAAACCTCATTTTTTATGGTTTTTTGCGGTTTTTCGAGTCTAGAAAAAACAAATCATGAGATACGGTTAATTGGACTTCAAAATCGAATTTTACGGGAAAAAATACACGGGAAACCATACCTTCAAATTTTTTTAACGCGATTCTAGTCCTCTGTATGGGGCTGAAAAGATGAGGAAATCGGTAAAAGTCGAAATTTTGCCTAAAATGGATTTAAACAATATTAAAATTTAATCATGCGTCTTTTGAAGAGTCGATAAACATTGGAAATGCTATCCTGGGGATTTTTCAGATTGCTGATCATGAATTTGAAGTCAGATTGTGTAAAAACTACTTCTAGAGGGCGGTGACAAGAACTGTATATGGTAAATTTATCGATTTTTTAAAAATTTTACGTCTGAAATACTAATTTTAGAGTCTTTCACAGCATTGACTGTAAATTCAAGATATTAACTTAGCCTATTGTGTACGTTAAACTTAACATTTTGTCTATGTTTGTCTCTCTCTCTCTCTCTCTCTCTCTTCCGATGTTTTTTTTAAATTGGCTTACGCTTACGTACACGTTTCTCTTCGAATGACCGATGTAGTGGATTTCTGACACGTTTTTGTCCTTTTTCGCAGCTGTTTCTCTTTTTATCATCCAGCAGTAATCTGCTAACATGTTGATACCCCAGTTTCCTTGAAATCTACGTTCAAACTCCTTTAAATCTTGGTGAAATCGTTCACCATGCTCTTCACTAAAGTCTCCGTTATTTTCAGGAAACTGATCAACGTGTGAATCAAGAAAATAAAGTTTTAAGTTCATTAGACAACCCAATTTTTCAAAATTACGTACCATTCTTTTCACAATAGCTTTATAATTCGTGTCTTTGGCATTACCCAAAAATTTCGTCGATACCTCTTTAAAACTTAACCATGCTGCCTTTACAACATCAGTCATGCTTTGTTCAAAGTTTTCGTCTCTAAATAAAGTTCGGATTTCAGGACCATCAAAAATACCTTCATTTAATTTAGCATCAGATTTATGGGGAAATACTTTGCTTATATATTGGAAGCATTGACCGTCCTTGTCCAAAGCTTTAACTAATTGCTTTATCAATCCAAGCTTTATATGCAGAGGCGGTATCAAAATTTTCGAAGGATTAACGAGTGGATCTTTTATAACATTCTGTTTTCCAGGTTCAAACGATTCTCTTGATGGCCAAATATTTTTTTTATAGTGTTTTTCTCTATCTCTGCTATCAAACATGCATAAATAACATGGGTACTTCGTAAATCCAGATTGTTGTCCAAGTATCATAGATAAAATCTTTAAATCGCCACATATTTGCCATTTATGTTCTCTATATTTTATTTTCGTTAAAAGTAGTTCAAGATTGGAATACTCTTCTTTAAGTACTGTTGAATGTGCTAATGGTATAGGAGCATATTTATTTGTGATATTGAGGAGTACTGCTTTAAGGTTGCGCTTTGATGAATCAATGAATAGTCGCCAATTTTCAGGTTTGTATATGTTGGGTTTCAATTCATCAATAAGACCTTTCACGTCCGTGCAATAAACCATATTAGAATCATTCTTGAAATAATTTCTAAAGCGCTCTTCTCGATTACGATATGCACATACTTTAGTACCCTAGTTCAACATATTTCGTCTCTTAAACTCTGAAGCCATAAACTCTGATTGTTCCTTAGATAAACCACTCTTTCTAAATAAATCGTTCAGGCTTTTTTGATCAAACTTTTCAACAGTTCGTTCTTCACCCTTAGGAATATACTCTTCATCACTATCCAGAGAATGTTCTTCAGGTGAACTTAGATCTTCTTCATTTGATGAGCTTCCGTCTGCGGCAATCAGATTTTCAGTTGTTTCATCTGTCGAGTTTTCATCTACATTTAGATTCCCTAAGTCTGTTGTAAAACTATCTCTCGAATCTTTATTTTCAAAAATATCTATAAAATTCTTGGATGGAAATTCTATACAAGAAGTATTAGGATATACTATTCCTTTTTTCTGTATCTTGTCTAAACCTTGTATCTTTGTTAAACAAAAATAGCAATCATTTTCATCTTTTGGTTCCTTCCACTTTGTAGGTATAGTAAATTTTAATTTGGACCTAGCCTGACTGGTGTTGTATCGATTCATCATGGCATAACATGAAGCACATATATAATGAGGAACCCAAATTTTATCCTGTTGAGAAATCTCAATATCAAAACATTTTTGATAGATAAAATTAATATTATCTGTGATTTTTCTTTTGTTTCGTTGTCCAATATATTCTGAACATACATAACAGAAATTATCTTGAGATCCATTACACGTATGGTTAAAACTGTTATTGGATGTACCAGCGCAGTTTAAAAAAGGTTGAAAATTTGAATTAGCCATATTGTTGAATTAAACCCCACACACTAGGAATCCTGTTCCGATCGCAGGTGAGTCCGCCGTCCTAGGGGTGATAACTCTCATACCTCCCCAGGCCTAAGTATGAGAGCTTTCCGACTTTGACGAGGACAATGTCAACTCGTCGTCGGACACACTACGGCATCATTCTCACATCTTAGTGCTCCCCTGCAGGACAGTGCGCCTTCGCTGGGTTCGTTACTGCAAAGTATTGAGTACACCGAATCATTCTACACATCCCATTTTCAGGGCAGTTGTCATCGTGACCAATACTTCGCAGCAGCAGGTTTTTTTTAGGTACCCTTATAGAGTACTGATATATATATATATATATATATATATATATATATATATATATATATTTAGCTTTGGAAAAAGATCATAAGTCCCATTCGTTTATAAACAATGCTTTAAGATCAATGACAGTGTACAACAGTGATTAACTGAACGGAGCTTTAAAATGAAACCGAATTCATTTCTAAACAACAGTACCCAGTTTTACAACAGAATAAGTATAATTAAAAAATTGACAGATCAAATTGTCTCTGACACAAACACACCAAATGAAGAAGATCTAAGTTCACCTGAAGAACATTCTCTGGATAGTGATGAAGAGTATATTCCTAAGGGTGAAGAACGAACTGTTGAAAAGTTTGATCAAAAAAGTCTGAACGATTCATTTAGAAAGAGTGGTTTATCTAAGGAACAATCAGAGTTTATGGCTTCAGAGTTTAAGAGACGAAATATGTTGACAAAGGGTACTAAAGTATGTGCATATCGTAATCGAGAAGAGCGCTTTAGAAATTATTTCAAGAATGATTCTAATATGGTTTATTGCACGGACGTGAAAGGTCTTATTGATGAATTGAAACCCAACATATACAAACCTGAAAATTGGCGACTATTCATTGATTCATCAAAGCGCAGCCTTAAAGCAGTACTCCTCAATATCACAAATAAATATGCTCCTATACCATTAGCACATTCAACAGTACTTAAAGAAGAGTATTCCAATCTTGAACTACTTTTAACGAAAATAAAATATAGAGAACATAAATGGCAAATATGTGGCGATTTAAAGATTTTATCTATGATACTTGGACAACAATCTGGATTTACGAAGTACCCATGTTATTTATGCATGTTTGATAGCAGAGATAGAGAAAAACACTATAAAAAGAAAATTTGGCCATCAAGAGAATCGTTTGAACCTGGAAAACAGAATGTTATAAAAGATCCACTCGTTAATCCTTCGAAAATTTTGATACCGCCTCTGCATATAAAGCTTGGATTGATAAAGCAATTAGTTAAAGCTTTGGACAAGGACGGTCAATGCTTCCAATATATAAGCAAAGTATTTCCCCATAAATCTGATGCTAAATTAAATGAAGGTATTTTTGATGGTCCTGAAATCCGAACTTTATTTAGAGACGAAAACTTTGAACAAAGCATGACTGATGTTGAAAAGGCAGCATGGTTAAGTTTTAAAGAGGTATCGACGAAATTTTTGGGTAATGCCAAAGACACGAATTATAAAACTATTGTGAAAAGAATGGTACGTAATTTTGAAAAATTGGGTTGTCTAATGAACTTAAAACTTCATTTTCTTGATTCACACGTTGATCAGTTTCCTGAAAATAACGGAGACTTTAGTGAAGAGCATGGTGAACGATTTCACCAAGATTTAAAGGAGTTTGAACGTAGATTTCAAGGAAACTGGGGTATCAACATGTTAGCAGATTACTGCTGGATGATAAAAAGAGAAACAGCTGCGAAAAAGGACAAAAACGTGTCAGAAATCCACTACATCGGTCATTCGAAGAGAAACGTGTACGTAAGCGTAAGCCAATTTAAAAAAAACATTGGAGGAGAGAGAGAGAGAGAGAGACAAACATAGACAAAATGTTAAGTTTAACGTACACAATAGGCTAAGTTAATATCTTGAATTTACAGTCAATGCTGTGAAAGACTCTAAAATTAGTATTTCAGACGTAAAATTTTTAAAAAATCGATAAATTTACCATATACAGTTCTTGTCACCGCCCTCTAGAAGTAGTTTTTACACAATCTGACTTCAAATTCATGATCAGCAATCTGAAAAACCCCCAGGATAGTATTTCCAATGTTTATCGACTCTTCAAAAGACGCATGATTAAATTTTAATATTGTTTAAATCCATTTTAGGCAAAATTTCGACTTTTACCGATTTCCTCATCTTTTCAGCCCCATACAGAGGACTAGAATCGCGTTAAAAAAAGTTTGAAGGTATGGTTTCCCGTGTATTTTTTCCCGTAGAATTCGATTTTGAAGTCCAATTAACCGTATCTCATGATTTGTTTTTTCTAGACTCGAAAAACCGTAAAAAAACCATAAAAAATGAGGTTTTTTCAATAAAACTCTGAGAAAAGGTAGGAAAACCCTATATTTTTATTACAGATTCGGATTCAGCGTCGAAAAATACATCGGAATATATATGTCCGGTCAAAAGTTCAGACATTTTTTTTCATTTTGTGGGCCTGTGTAATTGCTAAGTATGTAACCCTTTGACTACCATATTAAAATCCCTTCAAATGCGGTGTCTCAACATTTTTTTCTGTGTGTGCAATCTTTAAAATAAAAAAATTAAATTAATTTTTTTTTGCTATTTGAAAACGATTTTACTATAACAATTTACTGCAAACATGATCGAATAATCAAGGTTTTACCATCCATACATTTGTTTCACATCAAGAGGCGCAGTAGCGCCTCGACGGCAAGTTAAGATACGAATACAAAAACGTCGAGGCGCTCCTCTTATACACTACGCAACAAAATCATCGAAACAAAATTTTTCATCGAAATAATGCCATTATTGGAATGCGCATAACTCACAAGGAGAGTACCCGACCTTCGGGAAACGGATTTGGCTGAAGCTGCGGGATATGATTTTTTGGTGAAAAAAAATGAACCCGTGTTTTTTCTTTTCTTTGAATAGGCCCTATAGACGGAGATATAGGCATTTTTTCGAAAATACAATAAAAAGGAGTATTTGTAAGATCTTGAATAACCAAACAACTAAGACTCTTATAAAAAAATGTATGAAAAATAAAATAAAGTACAGATTAAATGCTTTAATTTAAACTTTGTTGCATTAAAAAAGCTTATGTGGTTCAAAAGTTGTGCCTAATTAAAAATTACTACATATTTATTAATATTTTTAGCGTGTAACATGTCATCATTTTTTTATGCTATTTCATTAGCATATTTTAATCGCCTGTAACTTTTGAACCATACAAGCTTTTTTAATGCAACAAATCTTAAATTGAAGCATTTAATCTGTACTTTATTTTATTTTTTATACATTTTTTTTGTAAGAGTCTTAGTTGTTTGGTTGTTCAAGATCTTATAAATGCTCCTTTTTATTGTATTTTCGAAAAATGCCTATATCTCCGTCTATGGGGCCTATTCAAAGAAAAGAAAAAACACGGGTTCATTTTTTTTCACCAAAAAATCATATCCAGCAGTTTCAGCCAAATCCGTTTCCCGAAGGTCGGGTACTCTCCTTGTCAGTCAATTTTTATCGTATCAAGGCCAATTTATTTGATTTTGTAGATAATTATCTCTACTTTAAGGAGATTGAAAACGGACACTACACCTGTACTCATAAATATTAACTGTCTTTCCATTTTATTGTTGAATTTCTAGAAAAGAAGTGCATTGACTTGTAGTATTTACGATGACGATTATTTTGTTAAATTTTTAAATAAATTTATTCATTAGGTTTTAACCTATTTGGATCCTGGTACAAAATTTTAACAATCATTATTGAAACCCAAAATTCTCAGTAACTATAATAAATGAATTGATTTAAAAATTTATCTTAATAACCTTTATGGTACATACTACAAGCTAATGTATTTCTTTACCAAAAATTTTGCAATGAAATGGAAAGAAAATCAATATTTATGAGTACAGGTGTAGTGTCCATTTTACATCTCCTTAAGAGTCAGCTGTATACCGACACAGTTACCTGTTTTACCAAATCTATTTAAAATTTATTTTTTATAAAAACTAATAGCTTCAGGCAGAAATAAAGAGATGGTTTCGATTCGTGTAATAGAAAGCAATATTTTCTCTGATAAGAATAATTTAATTCCATTGCTTTATTTTCAAGGAAAGTTGGAATTACTTGAAAATCCCATCATTTGACACTAATTTCTAATTTTTTAAGTTATTCCAACTTTTCTTAAAAACGAAGCAATAAAATTAATTCATACTAATCAAAGAAAATATTACATTTTATTAAACACATCGAAACCATCTCTTTATTTTTGCCTCTTGTTGCTGATTTTGGGAAAAAAGTCAATTTTTTAATTAGAAAAGGACAGAGATACAGCGGACTCTTAAGAAAAAAACTGAATCTTAGTCGATGCGAGCTAATGCCGTTTCTGCATATTCTATCAAATCTCAATAATTTTTTTCATTATAAAATTTGATCTTTTGATACGCTACCTGGAAAGCCTTGATTTTTTTCGTGAACAGCAACCTAACCATCATAAAGTGCTCTTTTGAACAAAAAATTAAAAAAAAAAATCGCTCTATTCCGATTTTTTTTGACCGAGCCTTTTGATTAGTCTTTTTAAAGTTATTTGTGCATTTTTAATGAATATCGATATAGAATTTTTGTGCTGATTTGTCTGGTAAACAATAAAAAATATTTTTGTAAATGATGCAAATTTCAAAAATGAAATTAAAGCTATATTAAATAATTTTTTTATAAATTTTTCTTTAAAAGAATGTACATTTTTTTATAAACCACATCGTGTCATTAATCTATCGACTTATGCATCAATTCTTTGACAAATCCTGAGTACGGACAAATTGAAAAACTTATCAAAACACTATACATAAAAAAATTTTTAACAAAAAAAGAAAGGCTGTAAAATCATTGCACTAAATAATAACAAATAATATATTATCCTTAGAACTTATACGCATACTACGCATCTAACGCATTACATATGCGCTACATGCAAACATATAGATTATCTAATTATTTGCAAGAGCACAAACGAATTATTTTTTAATCACGTTGCTTACGAAGGAATAAGTTAATAGGCAAGACAATATATACATAAGAATATTAGAATTTTTTGAGTCGATGCTTAACTTTTTAAAACTGTTTAAAAGTGTTTAAAAGTGTTTAAAACTGTTCAAAACTGTTCAAGTTAATAAAAAATAGTTTATATTGATTCTACATTGTTTTGAAATATGAATATTTAAAATAATTTGTAACTTTCATGCATAAAAAATTAAAAACTATTGAACACTGTTTAAAATAATTTCGAATTTTTCAAATTTTTTAAAACTGTTTAAAAATGTTTAAAGCTGTTCATAACTGTTTTAAATGTCCCAAATTTGAAACTTATAGACTGTTTTAAACAGTTTTAAACAGTTTTAAACATTTTTAAACATTTTATATTTATGCTAGGGTTAACTTAGCACCATTCTACGCAGACTGCCATACTTAAACTTACAGACGACATAAGATCAGGTCTTGACAAGAAACTTGCCACGTTACTACTTCTATTTGACTTTAGTAAGGCTTTCGACACGATCTGCCCCTCCAAATTGCTTGCGAGGCTTAGATCGATGGGGCTTTCCAGGGCTGCACTTGAATGGATTAGCTCCTATTTATCAGGTAGGAAACAAATGGTTTCTACACACTTAAAAGAGGATTCAGATTGGCTAACAACCAATCTAGGAGTTCCACAGGGTTCAGTGCTGGGGCCTCTGTTGTTTTGCCTTTACATTAATAATATACGTGACACACTCGACCCCTGTTTCGTCGAGCACATATTATATGCTGATGACCTCCAAATCTATACTCAGGTCCCTTATGAACATGTGAATGAAGGTATTCGTATTTTGCAGAGGGCGGCCAGGGCGGTGTCGGGGTGGGCTGTCGATGCTTCTCTCACATTAAATGCAGGCAAAACTAAAGCAATCGTTTTTGGCAGTAGTCGATTTATTAATGACTTCTATACTGGTGAGTCGAGAACGATTGAGCTTGAGGGTGGTGTCGACATATCTTTGTCTGATACTGTTACGAGCCTGCGTAAACAACTCGCAGCCGCCTTGCTGTTTCCGCACCTCGACTACTGCTCAGTAGTTTTGCTTGATGCTTCGCAGGGGTTGAGAAGACGCTTACAAAGACTACAAAATTCATGTGTGAGATATGTAATGGGTGTGAGAATGGGCGATCATATCTCTCCTCATAGAGCTGCTCTTGGCAAGGAGACAGTATTTTATGGCTGTACTTATGTACAAAATCGTACGCATGAATACTCCAGAGTATCTAGTGAGTCTCTTTACTAGATATGTACCTAGGGTAGCCACTAGAGGAGAGATTAAGGACTTCGCAGTGCCCTTCATGCGTACTGAGACTGGAAGAAATTCCTTTCAAGTTCAAGGTGCGCGTTTCTGGAACTCCCTGCCTGCCGATATAAAAAATCTTCCATCGCTCGGCAGGTTCAAGTCGGCTTTGAGGAGGTACTCACTCGACCTCGAGTGATCTTAATTTTAAGTATTTTAATTTTATGTTAATTTATTTTGTTTTGTCTTATATATAGATTTAAGGTGTGAATGTATTTATTAGCGCGAATGATGGTTGAATGAATGTAGAAAGAATGAGTGATTCTGTTTCTTTTTATTTGTAGTCATGACATCTTCGGTATCAAGTTTTTATTTTTGAATTTTATTATTATATTATTTTTATTTATTGTTGCATTGTTATGTCCAATTTTATTTTTATTTGATGTCATGACTATGCTTTATGCTTTATCTTTTAAATTGTGTTATTTGATTTTAATATGATTTTAAGTTTATGACTGATAGATATTTAAGACTGTTTTTATTGTAATTTATGTTTTTATGCTTCCTGCGTGTATTTAGAGTAGTCTGTGATATCGCTTTTATATAGTGACTTACTTATACAGTATTATATATTAATTTTAATATTTGACTGTGATATCTTATCATATTATGTGCAATACTTTATACAGAATTATTATTTATTGCTTGTAATGAAATCTGATGTATTACACGCCTTTTTGTACTCTTTTACAAAATAAATTAATATCTATCTATCTATCTAACTTACGAATGTTAGCAGTAATGTTAAATTATAATATTCGAAAAAGTGTTGATAATATTTAAAAAAAAAAACTTAAATTAAGTCAATCAATTCAAGTCACCTATGTTGTGTTATAATATCTTTTCAAAATTTAATAACTTATTTAAAACATTAGTGATCTTTATTAGCTTTTAAGGGAGAATTTATTTTGTTTATTTCTTTGAGAATGCACGTTTAAATTCAAGTAAAATTTCTCTGAACAAAAGTATATTAAAAATTCAAATGCATAAAATAAAACAGCTGTGTATTCATGAAAAATGCATTATTGATAAACTGCAAATCTGATTTTTGCTGTTAATTATTATGTTTATTTAATCAATGACCTATAATACAATTATTTTATTATTTATATTTCAAACAACTTTATAATTATTTAATTTAATTCTCTTGAGAGCGCGGTGGCGTAATGGATAGAGCTCTTGCCTCCAACGCGGAGGGCATGGGTTCGAATCCTGGCCAGGTACCTCTAACTTTTTTTTCGGAAGAAAATTAGTATATGTGCCATTTATATCGCGACTCTTAAAAAATTCGACCTTATTGGTTATCGGTTGATTGTTGGTCAAAAACGTGGCTGACCATCCATCGGTAGTCAAAGTTTTCGGTATGGTGGGTCTGACAGTCTAGCCTGATGTAATGTGTTAAAATTTCATTCTCTTGCTTTTTATTATTTTGTTAAAAGAAGCTACCTTTAAACGTTTAATAAATTTTTCAGATAAAATTCAATAACCTTATTATATTTTCAACAATATTATTGTTTTATAAATATTTTATTGGCATACTTACCGTTATTAAGTTTATAAATTTCTCAAATGTAATTAAAAAACAATCTAATCTTTACAAAAAACTTTTATTAAAAATATTGTTTTAAAAATGATTCTTCACTACATTTATTTAGAACGTCAGAATGATTGAAAAAGTATTTATAAACCATTCTTTTTAAAACAATCATTAAAGTCGAAAAATATTCATAAAATTAACGGTAATACTTGCAAAATAGTTATTTTCTATTATGTCATTTAAAAAATTTTTTAAATATATTAAGTTTTAAATTACAAACAATTCCTTTCTTAATTTTAATATTGGAAAAAAAGTTTTCAATTTAATAAATTCAAAATTAAATATTTTCAAATAATAACTATTTACAAGTTTTTGAAAAAATTTACATGGACAATTAAAAGTTTTGTGAGCGCCTGTATACATAAAGTCATGCTTTTATATCAAGTCAAGTAATTTATATAATTTGAATTCACCCTCCGTGGGTAACCTGGGTCATTAATGACACAAGCTAAATTTTCAGGTCAAATATCTCTGGAAATAACAATTGTTATAAACAATTTTGTTTACTATGAATCATTAAATAAACTCTCGGACTATAAAGTTAATGTAAAAATGAGTATTTCAGATCCTTTTTATATTTTTTTACTGGAATTTTCATAGAGGAATTATCAACAAGACATTAACGACCCAGGTTACCCTCCATGTCCCTAAATTTTTGGTTACCCATGGAGGGTTGACTATTTAAATACATTTAATATATCAATACTTGGCTTTTCATTTATTAAAATCGTGTAAAATAAAGGATTATTAATCATATACATTTATGCAAGCAAATTAATGAAAATTTTAATAGATTGTGTCAATTTTTATAAATATATGTATGGATACATATGTATATATACAGACTGTCACGGCCATGCGCATCACGTGACCTTACAAGAGTACCTAAATATATAGCTAGATCTGTATTATTATTAATTAAAATATAAACTACAAATACACATAAAAAAAAGAAATAAGCTGAAAGATACAACTTATAGATTTTATTCAAAGACGAATTTTAATTATACAACGAGAAGGGTGCCAGCCGCGTAATAAGAACGCGACTCCGTGAGTTATTTTAATCGTACTAATATTAAAGCAGTGCGGCGAAAAGAGAGCCAACGATGCGCTTGATTAATTTATATGGGGTATTTTATCCGAAAGCTACACAGCGATTTAGCTTGAACGAAAGCTAGAAAGAAAATCGGACGCACTATTTGATACTGCACACGTGGTCACCAGCACACACGCGCACAAAGCAAAGAAAAATAACGATCTATCTTTAGCGTTAAAGCTTAACATAAATCGAGGTTATTACAAGCAGTTATGCTTTTAAACACTCTCGCAACAAACACTCTCCTTTTCACACAGAAAACGCAAGCACGAGAGGTATCTATAAATTACGTCGCCTTGTACTATCTGCTGCGTAAGTACAAAAAACGTCAAGTTGACCGATTTGTATGCGAACGGCAAAAGGAATGAGCATTTCAAGATGGATGCTTTTCCTTCTTCACGCAGCTAGGGACCCTCTAGAAAGGAACTGGAAACCCCGTTCTGCGTTTTCTATTGGCTGTTACAAACAAGAAATCTAAACCGGAAACTACATAAGAAAGTAATATGTTAGAAAGAGACAGTAAATATTCCCCACAAAGACGACCCGTGATTTTTTCTATAAGCACTTTATCCGTTCCTTTCCGGTTTAGATCAGTATGGCAGCAACATTTTCTTGTCCCTTCCTAGAGGGTCCCGACACGCGGCTAGGGACCCTCTAGGAAGGGACAAGAAAATGTTGCTGCCATACTGATCTACACCGGAAAGGAACGGATACAGTGCTTATAGAAAACATCACGGGTCGTCTTCGTGGGGAATATTTACTGTCACTTTCTAACATACTACTTTCTTATGTAGTTTCCGGTTTAGATCTGTTGTTTCGGACAGCCAATAGAAAACGCAGAACGAGGTTTCCAGTCCCTTTCTAGGGGGTCCCTACACGCGGCACGCTATGCATGCCACCTTATACTCTTACCTTTTCCGTCTACTTGAATGCTAGAGTCATGCTATACGTAGACTCGACACGTTGGTTAAGTTTTACTGTATATTAATGGTATTGTGATGTGCTGTGCACGCGTGTATGGTTAGTGGCTTGGGGTTGGCCTTAGCTTGACTGGCGTTGTCTCTCTCTAAACCGCGCGCGAATTCAACGTCTTCCATCTGCCGTATATATTATTGTATTGTAAAAGCAAGGTTTAAGTAACACGGCCAATTTGCCATGTTACAATCCCCCCACCAAACGAAAGTATACAGTGGAACCGGATACTTTCGTAAAAGGGGCGCAAAAAGTAAAAAGCTAAATTAGAAATGAGGGAACTTAACTTAAGATAACTGGTGTTATCTATATCGGTGTTTAGTACGACAATTATTAAAAAAATTTTAATCATTCTTCTGCAATCATTGATAATCTTGAATAAAAATAATTTGATTAGATTGTATATGTAACGCGCTGTATGTGTGGGAGCTAAATTGTTTATGCTGCGACTGGCTTACCCAAAAGTAATTTTACAATAAAGAAAAATCTTAAATCTACGCTATTAAAAACTTTCATGAACCGCTCTTACATCATATCTCACTCATACTATACAAAAATAATTTATTACAATGTTATGTTGAAAATTATTGAATAAAATGAAAAACTGATTACTTACTGAAAGATGAAGCTCTCGTTCTATTACGATGCATAGTCTAATTTTAATATTAATATTTTTTTTATTGCAGCAATTTTTCATTGTTAAGGGCAGGCCGTACTCTCTGTCTTTGTCTAATAGTGTTTTCCATCTTTTATATAAAAACCATCGGTTTTAACAGGAAAAAAATAGCAGCCCCCGCTAGATATTAATATAATGAGTAAATTTAATAATCATAACGATATAATTTTATCGCGTAATTTTTGAGTATGATTTGACCTACCAAAATTTTATAAAAGAAGACAGACTGTATTTACGGCAGTTCGTAGGTCAAATCATACTCAAAAATCACGCGATAAAATTATTTCGTTATGATTATAAAATTTACTCATATTAATATTTAGTGGGGGCTACTATTTTTTTATTATTAAAACTGGTGGTGTTCATATAAAATATGAAAAACACTATTAGACAGAGACAGATAGTTCGGCCTCCTCCTAATTCTTATTGATAAGTAAAAGTTTATAGCACCAGTGAAGCTGAATGCACTATCATAAAAATAATAATTAAAATTATTTTATATAATTAAACCAATTTGAATTTATAAGGTGGAAGAAAAAAATAAGATATCAGTTTATTTAGCTATAATTTTGACTGAAAGACAAAGTTCTGTGAATGATAGCAAAGTTAGTAAAATGACTATGAGACTCTGGATATAGCTGGTTGGTAACATTTAGGCATTGGTAAATGATAAATGATATATATTTCTAAGGGCTCGTGGGAGTATCATTAAAGTTTTAAATACTAAATTTTAACGAATTCGTTCAACTCTTCTCACTTCCGGAAGAGTTATTAGCTTGCAATGAGGTCAAATGAGTTATGAGCATGAGACCTTAAACACATATATAGCGTGTCCAAAAAGTAACGATACACCTAAGAAATTTCCAAAGTTGATAATTTTTTCAATCAGGTGAAGGTCGTTCTTGGAGTAACTTTTTACGAGGTATCCAATGGTGACCTTGGATTTTACCTTGAACCTCATTTTTAAGGTTATTTTGAGGTCAACCTCATTTTTTTAAATGG
Organism: Anastatus disparis; assembly: GCA_017163975.1. Lineage (NCBI taxonomy): Eukaryota > Metazoa > Arthropoda > Insecta > Hymenoptera > Eupelmidae > Anastatus > Anastatus disparis. The sequence goes on from JAFFSR010000311.1 coordinate 3,428,357, forward strand.
GAACCCTTACTTTTTATAGCGGAATCAAAAAGAGCGGAAAATTTTACGCTACTACATATCTAGACGTAAAATTCTCCGCTTTTTTCGATTGCGCTATAAAAAGTAGGGGTTTCCAATTGAAAAAATTAGTTCGACCTCAAAATAACCTTGAAAATGGGGTTCAAGGTAAAATCCAAGGTCACCATCGGATACCTCGTAAAAAGTTACTTCAAGAACGACCTTCACCTGATTGAAAAAATTATCAACTTTGAAAATTTCTCAGGTGTATCATTACTTTTTGGACACGCTGTATATGGAAGAACATAGGCATCTAATAGCTGAAGGGATCGTGGGTTTGATCAATAAGGACTGTACATAACTAATGGGAGGGTTAATCTGTAAAGACATCAAAGATGGTATTCTGGACAAGGGGCCTCTGGGTGGTTTTCCGTATGCGGCTTTGGGGTGGGTTGGCGCAGTTTGACGGGTTGGGAGAAAGGTTGGAGGGAATATCTTTAGGGACATTAAGGAGGGAATTATGGATATGGGTTCGTGGGGTGTGATAGGGATGTAAGATGGAGGCGTAATGTTAAGTGACATAAGGGATAGTATAGATTTAGTGGGACGTATTTTATTAGGAATAAAGGAAGATGTTAGGGACATATTATCTGGTGGGGTAATCTTAAAGGACATAAGAGGTTTAACAGTAGATGACTGAGGGGTGGTGGGTATAATTCGTGGGTTATGGCTATTCGTGATACTGCTGCTCTCTGCATGCTCACTTTCAACTTTTATGCTGCTTTCTGCTAGCTTGCTCTCCTTATTGCTATCCAATTTATGGCTATTTGCTATATCGCTCTCTGTTTGCTCGCTCTCCTAATTGCCATTGCTATGCAATTTATGGCTATTTGCTATATCGCTCTATTTGCTGTATCGATCGCAGTCCTTTATAGAGACGTTGGTTTGTCTAAAGCCGTGACACACCATAGGCTGAAAACATTCACTCAACTGATGTCCTAATTCACCACATTTAAAACATGGCTCTTTTTTCTTACGCCAAAAATTTCTAATAATAGGTGATAAAGTCTGATATAGGGGTATTCTACGAGGAGTGTGACTTGACTCTTGGGACTTAAGATTGTCAGAACTTAATCTACGCACATTCTGTGTTTGTGCCCTATTTGCTCGACGTGCCTTCTGGGTTTTAACTTCCACTTTTGGTTGGGGGTATTGATTTTCCTTCAGTCATTGTCTGTTCTTGAGTGGAGTATTAGCTAAAGTGGTTGTTGAATAGTAACCACTGCTAATTGGAGCAGACACTGATGTTGGGTGGAGATGCTGTAGATCATCGTCGAAATCAAGGGGAGAGATTAAAGGAGTCCTATCTAATCCAGGAATATTCACACCAATGTAAGCTGTAATAGGGAAAAGGGATTCATGAGGAGCTGGAGGAGGTTGGTCTGCTTTCTCCTGAACTAGTTGGGTCTCTTTCCTTCTGCCTAGCCGTTGTGGTCCTATGATGCTGTGGAACGGGTCTAAATAAGCTCTCGTCTATTCTTCGTGATATGCCGACGTAGTAGTTGCAGGGACGGTATTTCTTAACACCATGGGATTAGGAAAACTCGATGTACTTATTTTGAGGGGACATGTGGTAGTGCTAAGAGTAGTTGTCTCGATGACGGTAGTGCAAGGAGTAGTAATTGATGGTGAATTTCTTTGACTGGTGGGTAAATTAGGGAATATGGACGGTCTCCATAAACGTCTGTTTCAATTTGAATAAGATCAGGCTGCTTGTCTTGCAACACAGTCTAGTTGCTTGAGGAAACAGTCCGACATCTTAACGGCGGGTTTGTTATCTTATCATCATACTTTGGCACTAAAGCAGCTGCTCTTTCACCAAGATGTCTTTTTAATTCGTACTGGTAGATATAGTTTAAAACTTCATCCATAGTTTAGTTCGTGATAATCTCACGATTACGATAATCAACTGCCTGGTCTATTGACATCTCGTTAACTATGCTAGCTAATTCGTGTCCAACCCGTGAGGGATCAGTCCGACATATATCATCCGGAAGTAGAAAAAGTTTCATATTTAATTGTCGGTTGACTATAATAGAAATTTAAAGGTTATAATACTACACAAAGGATACACAAAAAAACTATTGTTAATCTATCCTTATTGAATTAATAATCTGTGATAAAATGAGATTCTGTCTCAGGAGGCTAGATAACTCTCTCTGTAATATTGTATTAGCTCTGGCTTGCAAATAGCAAAAAGGAGATTATTAAATAATAGTTAAACCAAAAAAAATCTAATCGAGTTGTCTAAATTTCTAATTTTTAAATTCCTGTGTCAATTGTACCGTGAAAAAAATTATTGTTAGCTACAGAAACAAAGTTATCACAGATCAGTTAACAAAATTATTTATTAGCAATTAAAGAAAAATAGTGTGAGAACCGAGATACACAAAAAATTTCATTCTTAAGACAAACAAAAAAACAACAAAAAGAAAAAAATCGTTAAAGTCAAACTAAAAATTTTTCGGCTACAATGAGCTATATAAGCCGAAGGTTATTTCCAGTCAGTACAGTCACTACGTTGCTGTGGATATGAGGGAACGCACAATAGATGGTAAGGGTTATTAGCAATATTAATAAAATACTACCAAACCAGCTTGCTTAAGAGGGAGTCACTTGAAGGAATAGTACTGAATTGGTAAGGTACTAGAAGGATATGAGCTGCAAGAGTATTCACACAATTATACTAACATAGACATATATACATGAATATGATATGATATCATACTACGTAGTCGTAGAATTATTGCTCAAAACTTACAAAAACTACTTAGTTTTGTAAGTAAGTTTAGGCTCAATAACAATAAAACACAAAAAAAATTCTGTTTACTATGGAAAAAAAATTAGCAGATTAAATTTTTCTGCTATCAAGAAAATATTGTTATAATTATTATCAACACTAGTCAAGTATATAGCACATAACAAAAAAAATCAAGCTGAGGACAGCTTTGCATAGCACAGTCAAAGGAACAATTTGTTCTCTGGCTGTGTGGCACGACTACGTATTGTGAGACAGATATGGTTTATTATAAATAGTAAGGCTATGTGTATCTGAAAATACAAAAATCCAAGAATCAAGCATGATATAGCAAAAATATTAAGGTAAAAAAAAAAAAATTAGGTAGCCGATATATCGGCTTCTGTGACTGTAAGGGTTAAGACATAGTATATTTCTTTTATTTTTTGTACTTTTTTAAGTGTTTTATTGCGTATGTGTTGCGATTCTTTGTTATTATTTATTATTATGTATATATATATGTGTATTTTTTCAGTGACTTGATAAGGGTTACCAAAAAAATGTAGCCGAAACGTTGTCGATTAGGACTAAAGAATATTGATAGTAATGCCTGTTTTTTCAATTTATTGCATACATATGTACTATCAGTTGATTCAGGATCAAACATCTTCTTTTGTTTTGAATTTATCTTTGTTTTTTTCATAATAATTTTTATTTTTTACTGAAGTAATTAAATTTTCATCTTTCTTTAAATGTTTTTTCATAAGATTCATTCAAACGTTTCAATATTTTTTGTTTGTTTTTCAATTAATATTGCTTTCTAAAACTTTATCTTTATTATATTTATAATACGATTTGTCATGAATGCGTCTATCATAGTTGTGATTTTGTTAATATGTTAAATTCTTATTATTGTTTGAGGATTCTTAATTGTTTTTTATAAAATCATTTTGGTTGGAAATTTGACATTTTTGTTGTAATATATTGATAATTTTTAATTTTTTAATTGCAACTATTATAATTTTTTTTTAATTTTTATTCATTTTGAAATTATTTTCAAGTTTCGTAATTACATCAATGTTTTGTGAATTCATTTGATTTTCATGTTGTGTTATATTTAAATTTTTCAATTTCTCAATCGAAACTTTTGTTAATTTTAATAATTTTTTATCATTAAATTTATTTTTAAATATCAGAGTTGGTTCTTGTTCAATATCATTTTTAGAGTCTTCAATGTTATTGTATTTAATTTTTCTACAATTATTTCTACAATTAAAATTTTTTCTTGAGTTTGTTTATATTTTTCTTTATTTCTGTTTTAGTAAATTTTGTGTAGATAAGTTTTTGGTTTATAATTTGTTGCCTCTAAACATTTTATGTTATCTAATAAATGTAATTGTTGTAGTGCCAATTCTTGTAACTTTTTTTCTTCAAGATATTAACAATTTTTATTTTAAAAATTTAATTCCATCGTTGGCGATTCCTTATGATGTACAACTTGCTGATTTCTGGATATCGCTTTATAATTGATATTCGTATGATTGTTCTTCACTAACAAAAACATGACAATTAAATTTGTTTCATACATAATTATCAAATATCCACACATTTTTTCGATGTCAAAATCTATTCCACAAGGACACAAATTACACAGCCCCACAAAAAAAAAGTGTCATAACCCACAGACCAGACATCACCTCAGGGTCAAGGTCATTTGAAGGTCGAATCTACGATATTAGTTGAAACCATATTTTAACAGCATATATTTATGTTTTTGGGGTCGCTGAATCCGAATCCGTAGTCCGTTTAACCCCATGACCTCAGGGTCAAGGTCATTTAAAGGTCAAATCTACGAAATTAGTGGGACCCATATTTTAACAGTATATATTCATGTTTTCGGGGTCGCTAAATCCGAATCCGAGGTCTGTTTGGCCCCATAACCTCAGGGTCTAAGTCATTTGGAAATCAAATCTACGGAATTAGTGGGAACCATATTTTAACAGTATATATTTATGTTTTTGGGATCGCTGAATCCCAATCCGTGGTCTGTTTGGCCCCATGACATCAGGGTCAAGGTCATTTGGAGATCAAATCTACGGAATTCGTGGGAACCATATTTTAACAGTATATATTTATGTTTTTGGGATCGCTGAATCCGAATTCGTGGTCCGTTTGACCCCATGACCTCAGGGTCAAGGTCATTCAAAGGTCAAATCAACAAATTTCGTGAGAACTATGTTTTAACAGTATATATTTATGTTTTTGGGGTTGCTGAATCCGATTCCAAGGTCCGTTTGACCCCATCACCTCAAAGTAATGGCCAATTTAAGGTAAAATATACAAAATTTGCGTAACACAAACCAAATTTCATGCCGTTTATTTTTTCTTACTATACCTCACACGTTTCTCGTCAAATGATCGGTGCAAAGGTTTCCTTTTACGTTTTTTTCCAGTGGTTCTACAATCTCTTTTCAACATCTAGCAGTAATCAGCCAGCATACACAAGTATCCCATCTACCTCAATAACGCTTCTCCATTACTTTAATGTCTTGGTGAATACGCTCTCCCTGTTCTTCACTATAATCTCCACAGTTGTCAGGTGAACTATCCAGGTGATTGTGTAGAAAATGTAATTTATAGTTCATTAGGAAACCCATTTCCCCAAAGTTCTCAACCATTTTAGATACAATTTCTTTGTAATTTGGGCTTTTGCGATCACCCAAGAAGTTTTCGGTAACTTCCTGAAAGCTAAGCCATGCAGCTCTTTCAATGTTTGTCATGGAACTAATAAACTGATAATCAGACATCATTTTTCTAATTTCTGGACCATCAAAAATACCTTCCTTCAATTTCTCATCTAATTTATTTGAAAACTTGCTTTTAAAGTATTTGAATCATTAAATATCTTTATTTGGAGCCTTAACGAATTGTTTCATTACACCAAATTTTATGTGTAATAACGAAATGAGAACTTTTTTTGGGTCAACCAATGGAGTAGCTATAACGTTACTTTTGTCGACTTCGAGAGATTTTCTTTCAGGCCATTTATGATTTGTATAGTGCTTCGCACGGTATCTACTATCCCACAAGCACAAGAAACATGGCGTCTTTGTAAATCCAGACTGCTGTCATAACAATATTTCGAAATCTTTCAAGTTGCCAGATATAAGCCGTTTATGCTTGTCATACTGAATTTTTTATAGTGTAATTTTGAGATTGTCATAAGTTTCCTTCATTGTAGTGGTATGCGCTATAGGAACCGAGGCATAGTAGTTGCTGTTGTATAGTAATACAGCTTTTAAACTTATGTTTGATGAATCTATGAACAATCTCCATTCTTCAACTTTATATACATTAGGCTTAATTTCATTCATAAAACCTTTCACATCTTTACAATATACAATTTTATTACCATCATGTTTCATTTCTTTGAAATATGGTTCGAAACTATTGCTTCTTGTTCTGTAAAAAGATACTTTAGTAGAATTTGCCAACTGATTCATGCTTTTTAATGTTGAAGCTATATGTTCTGCTCCATCTTTAGGTAATTTAAGCTCTCTAACTAAGTCGTTCAGTTTATTTTGAGTCCGTAACTTTACGCTTTTGTCTTTTTGGCCCGCTGGAAGGAAAAGGTTGTCATCGTCATCATCATCATCATCATCGTAATTTCTAGTTTCTTCATAACTATCGCTTCCATAGAATTCATCTTTTGAATCAGTCTTATCAATTGTATCTCCATGAATGCCATCATGGACTGTGTTGTTATCTTTATCATCAATTTTTTCATCGTCGGAATCTGATTCAATTGATAACCTCTTAAGAAGATCTATTTCTTCGTCTCTTTTTGTTTTTCCGATAGGTATTTTCACAGAAGTGACATCAGCATAATTCACATTTGTTTTATGTTTACTATTAATTCCAATAATTTCGGTGTGGCAGCAGTAACAATCCTCTCTTCCATCTGCTCGATACCATTTCATTTGGCTATCAAATTTAACTTTGTCATCTTCTTCTTTGTCATTATCTTCGTCATCATGTTGACTAGACCGTGGACAGCTTATGTTTTTGAGGTCGCTGAATCAGGATTCGTAGTCCGTTCGACCCATCACATCAGGATCAAGGTCATTTCAAGGTCAAATCTACAAAATGGATTTCAAAGTCAAATCTACAAAGGTAATTTCAAGGTTGAATATAAAAATTTCATGCAAAATAAACCTAACCACGGTACCTTAGGATTGTTGTAGAATATTAAATAATTTCAATTGAATACAAGGTTACTTTAAAGAATAAAAGATCATATTTAATTTCCTCTTATTTGTGAGATCGTACATTATACAATTTCAAAATGCATTAGAGTTATCTGTGATACTTAAAGAATTTTCTAAAAAATCAGCGTGTCTTTTCTAATTGTATAAATATACGTTTAAATAAATAAGAAAAATTCAAACATAATATTTTTTCGTTAAAATAACCTTTACCTGCTGCCTCGACAAAAACTGTGACGGTGACACTGCCCCAAATGGGGATGCGTGGAATGATCCACTCATAAGCTTGTCGAGGTAACGATGCCAGTGGAAGCGCACTGCGTTGCAGGGGGACGTTAGGGTGTAAGGATGAAGCTGTAGTGTGTCCGACGACAAGTTGACATTAACCTTGTCAAAGTCGGATAGCTCTTATACTTAGCTCCGGAGAGTTATCATCTCCGAAACAGCAGACTCACCAGCGATCGGACCAGGATCTCTAACGTGCGGGGTTATATTAAAGACCATTGATCATTCACCTTCTACATCTCGAGGACATATTTGGCCAAAGAACAGTAATCTTTTTTGTTTTGTCTGTGGAGTATTCACTCCGCTAAAATATCGAAGATATTTCAATGAAAATCTTCAAAACATTTACAAAACTTGCTTTAAATTGAAAACAGATGTTAATATAGAAAAGGTGACTCCATGTAGTATCAGCAAACAATGTCGCAAAACGCCTTGCATGTGGGATAAAACAAAAGAAGATGACAAAGTTAAATTTGATAGCTCAATGGAATGGTATCAACCAGATAAAATAGAGGATTGTTACTTCTGTAACACGAAAATTATTGCGATGAATAGTAAAAACAAAACTACTGTTAATTATGCTGATGTTATTTCTGTTGTAATATGGCAAAATTGCTATGTTACTTAAACCCCGCTTTTATAATACGATAGTATATGCGGCAGAAGGAAGACCTTAAATTCGCGCGCGGTTAAGAGAGAGACAACGCCGGTCAAGCTAAAGCCAACCCCAAGCCACTAACTATATCCGCGGGCACAGCACATCACCAAGCCGTTAATATACAGTAAAACTTAACCAATGTGCCTAGTCTACGCATAGCCTGACTCTAGCAGTCAAGTAGACGGAAAAGGCAAGATTATAAGGTGGCGCGCATAGCGTGCCGCATGAAGAAGGAAAAGCATACATCTTGAGATGCTCATTCCTTCTGCCGTTCGTCTACAGGTCGGTCGACGTGAAGTCTTTTTTTTGTATCAGCGCAGCTAAGTGTGTTGAACGAAACTCATTTTAACAACTCTCGGATTGCGATCTTTGTGAGGATAAGAGAGTAGTTCTAGCGTGAGTGTGTGAAGGCATAAATGCTTTATTCTGACCTTGATTCGTATTAAGCTTTACGAGTAATATACAACGTGATTTTTCATTATTCTGTGTGCGTGTGTGCTGGTGACCACGTGCGCGGTATTAGTTAGTGCGCCCGTTTTTTTCTTTCTAGCTTCCTTCAAGCCAAGGTGTTATGTAATTTCCCAGCTAAATACCCCATATTAATTTATGACGCGCATCGTTGGCTCTTTTTTCGCCACGTTGCTGTAATATTAGCACAATTAAAATAACGTACAGAGTCGCGTCCGTTAACGCGACTGTCGCCCTTTTTAGTGTATAGCTAGTAGGTGTGAATTAAATAAATACATAAATTTCTGATATTTCAGCTGATTTTTTTTTTATGTTATGTGAACATTTTTGTGTAATAACCAAGTATACCTCTAGCTATACATTTAGCTAATCTTGTACGGTCACCTGATCCCCATGGCCGTTACAATTGGCGCCTAACGTGACTACTCTCTTATCCTCACAAAGATCGCAATCCGAGAGTTGTTAAAAGGAGTTTTGTTCAACACACTTAGCTGCGCTTATACAAAAAAAAGACTTCACGTCGACCGACCTGTAGACGAACGGCAGAAGGAATGAGCATCTCAAGATGAATGCTTTTCCTTCTTCATGCGGCACGCTATGCGCGCCACCTTATACTCTTGCCTTTTCCGTCTACTTGACTGCTAGAGTCAGGCTATGCGTAGACTAGGCACATTGGTTAAGTTTTACTGTATATTAATGGCTTCGTGATGTGCTGTGCCCGCGGATATAGTTAGTGGCTTGGGGTTGGCTTTAGCTTGACCGGCGTTGTCTCTCTCTTAACCGCACGCGAATTTAAGGTCTTCCTTCTGCCGCATATACTATCGTATTATAAAAGCGGGGCTTAAGTAACATAGCGATTTTGCCATGTTACGACCCCCCCCCCCCCCCCCCACCAAACGGAAGTATACGGTGGAACCGAATACTTTCGTAAAAGGGCGAAAAAAACAAAATTCTAAATAAAAAAGGGGAACTTAATTTAAGATAACCGGTGTTATCTACATCGGTGTTCAGTGTAGTAAGTATTAAACAAATTTTCATCATTCTTCTTCTGCAATCATTAATAATCTTGAATAATAAACGATAAAATAAAAAAAAATTTAATTGTTTATGTACCGCGCTGTATGTGTGGGAGCTAAACTATTTACGCTGCGACTGGCTTACCCCAAAGTAAGTTTACAATAAAAAAAAATCTTAAATCTACGCTGTCAAAAACGTTCATAACCCGCTCTTACATCATATCTCACTCATACTATACAAAAAAAAATGATTACAATGTTATGTTAAAATTTTATCAAATAAAGTGAAAAACTAATTACTTACTGGAAGATGACGCTCTGGTGCTGTTACGTTGCATAGTCTGATTTTAATTTTAATATTTTATTTTCATGCAGCAAGTTTTCATTGATAATTTTTATGACAGGTAAACTTTTATAGCACCAGTGAAGCTGAATGCATTAGTATATACAAAAAAAAATAATTAATAAAAAATAATTAGTTTATTTAGTTGTACTTTTGATTAAAAAACAAGTTTGTATATGATAGCAAAGTTAGTAAAATGAGACTTTGGATAGAGGTGGTTAGTAGCAATTAGGCATTACGTAAGTTATTTTAATATCTCTAAGGGTCGTGTAGGTAAGATCAAGGTTGTTCATACTAAACACTATTAGGTAAATGGGTAGTGTAGCCTTAACGGCGTTTATTCACACACTTCTCGTAACATTTAGGACAGTTTGCTTTAGATAACCCAGGTTGACCACAACCTCTACAAAAAAGTCTTTTTGGGCCCCGGCACGTGGTCCAATTGTGGTTAGGATGACCACAGTTCCAACAGTGAGGTCGGGCTGCTCCAGTCTCTCTTGTTGGTTTTTCGTGATCGGCTATCGGACGTGGCGGTGAAGCTGCACGGGCAGGAGGGTTAGGAGCTGGAAGATTTGCTGGAGGGGATATTTTTAAGGACATTAAAGGAGGGATCAAGGATACAGGTTCGTGGGATGTACTGGGTTGAGTGGTGATTTGGTGACAAGGGTGAATGAATGGAATAGGAGAAGGTTTTTGTGATGGAAGCTCAAATGGATTAATGATTGCTAATGAGGGAAGGATGGAGTGGAGGCATAAGATTGCTTGTGCTGGAGACAGAGTAGGTTTGGGAGCGGGGAAGGGTGTGGATGGGGAAGAATTTGGTAGACAGTTATTGGAAGAAGATGCTTGGGGTACAGGAGCTGGGTAGGATTGAGATGTTGGTTGTGGGGAGGTTGAAATCGCTGACTCGTCTTCGCGTTCTTCTTGGAGACTTGGTAAAATTGGTGCAGGCCCGTCTAATTCATCTCCTGCATCGCATAAGTGACGAGCTCCTCTCATACACGCTCTCGTTCTACGACACCTTTGATTTAGGAGGTCGCCCACGACCGCGTTTGGCTCCTCCTGGACCGGGTGAAATGCGAGGTCTTGGTAGACCCCTCGACCTATTCTTGTACGGACTGCTCTCCTTGTTTGATGCAGGTTGGTTGGTTTGTTTCGTTGCATTTTCTGAAAGTGATGGTGAGATATTAGGATATCGTGGTAGTTTAGTGGAATGTATCGTTTTAAATCATTGACAAAAACTTTAATTTATCGCTTGGTATCGACGTCTTCCACTAGATATACTACCGGTGAGAACACTCTAATAACTTTGGCTGGACCAATGAATTTTGGCGCTAACTTTGCAGCGAATTTGTCAACGGCTGAAAATAATGCATGACTTCTACGACTTATGAGATCTCCTGGTTCAAAGGTTACATGCCGTCGATTCTTATTATAATATTTAGCTTGACGAGCAGTTGCATTATCTGCATATTTTTTTACTAAGTCATGTATTGCAGGTAACCTTTTTGCTCTGTCAGCCCATTCTGTGATGTTTCCTTGCTCAATTGGTTTTGGGTTGTCTATGGGTTTGCGGAAAAGGATTGTAGGAATAGGATTGCGACCCATATTTAAGAAAGCTGGAGTGAATTTAGTGGACGAATGTACCGTCGTGTTGAGAGCGAAGCTAAATTCTCCTAAGTGTTTATCCCAATCACGATGGTCTTGATCTATAAAACTATTAATCATGGGTTTAAGATTACGGTTAACACGCTCTACAGGGTTTGATTGCGCGTGATAAGGAAGAGTAGCAGAGTGCTTAATTCCATATTGTTCTAGTCGGTTATCTAGAACCTGATTTTTAAATTCTAACCCGTTATCAGTGATGAGATACTGTGGACAGCCCCATCTATTCATGACAAGTTCCTCAAACGCTTGAATTACATTTTTACCGTCTGCTTTAGGAAGGGGTTTTAATTCTACATATCGAGTGAATAAATCTTCAAATACTATAATAAATTCATAACCGGCTTTCGAAGATGGTTTTGGGCCATTGATATCTGCTGAGACTACTGTCCATGGGCCTTGAATATATCTTTCTCCCATTAAACCAGCTGGAGCCTGTTGAGATTGTTTATGAGCTTGACACTCTTGGCATGCTCTGATATATTGACAAGTGTCGTGGTAATACCCTGGCCAGTAGTAATAAGCAGCTAAACGAGTAAAGGTTTTCTCCATTCCCATATGACCTGCTTGAGGAGTATTATGAGCTTCAAAAAGGGCTTTTTCACGATCAGCAAGGGGAAGAACTAATTTCCAGGCGTCTAAGTCTGGGATAATAGGGTCTATATTATCATTTGGGTGATGAAAATAAAGGAGGTCATTTTCTATTCTAAAATCAGGATATTTTGCAGGGAATTGCTGAACCATTTCTTTTCTTCGGCGATACCAATTATCGTTCGTATTAATAGGTGCTATATTTATCATACTTTCTTGTGCTCTTGATAGAGCATCTGGTACTTTTAATTGACTGCCTCTGCGGTGCTCTAGTTCGATCTTGCAATCTCGTATGCCATCTCGCTAGTCGACCCATCGCATCCTTTAAATTTCTCAACCATAGCAAGCTATGGTGGTCCGTAATCACTGTTAACGGAGTCCCTTGATGATACGCTCTGAGACGTTCCGCTGCCCAAATAACTGCTGAACATTCCTTTTCTGATACTGTATAATTACGTTCTGTGCGAGTTAGAGTTCGACTTATATAGTAAATAGGGTGTTCTTCTCCATCGATATCTTGAATTAATACACCTGCTATGGCGAAATCACTTGCATCGGTTTGCAGGATAAAGGGGTAATCGAAATTGGGACGTGCTAAAACAGGTACTTTAGTGAGTGCTTGTTTAAGTTGCTGAAATAATAATTCCTGCTCTTCATGCCATTGCCATCGAGTTGCCTTTTTCGTCAAACCAGTTAATGGGATTTTTATTTGAGCTAAATTGGGAATAAATCGTGCATACCAACCAACCATTCCTAAAAATCTTCGTAATTGCTTAAGATTAGTTGGCGCAGGATATTCTAGAATGGGGCAAATCTTTTCTTCATCTGTTTTCAGACCATTTTCATTAACAATATATCCAAGATATTTTACTTCCGAACAGCAAAACTCTGACTTTTCTCTATTAATTTGTAGGTTTGCGGTTTTTAAAGCTAATAACACTGTACTTAACCATCGCAAGTGTTCGCTGAATGAGGTAGTTGTTATTATAACGTCATCTAAATAGGAAAACACGTATGGTTCCCAGCTCGGTTCAATTAAATTATCCATGACCTTTTGGAAGGAACCGGGAGCGTTGATCAGGCCGTAGGGCATACGATTAAATTGAAATAGGCCTCTGCCTGGGACTGCAAATGCGGTAATCTCCTTACTATCCGGGTCCATTGGTATCTGGTGGTAAGCTTGACTTAAATCCAATTTAGAAATATATTTAGCACACCTTAGTTTATCAAGAATATCATCCATATTTTTGATAGGATAGGCGAACTTCTTTGTGACGTCATTCACTTGCCTATAATCAATGCAAAATCGATATTTTCCATTGGGTTTGGGAGCTAAAACGGGGCAGCTATTCCAGGGGCTATTGGAAGGTTCGATGATTCCTTCGTGCAGTATACGATCGACCTCTTCTTGGGCCACTTTTAACATATGAGGGGAATATCTTCGCATTTTCTGTCGAATGGGCTCATGGTTTTGGATATCTATTTTATGTGTAGCTAGATTAGTGACTCCTAAAATCTTTGGCGTAGGCGGGATTAAGTCATTCAAAACTTGGGTTATTTGATTCTGCTCAGCTTCCGTGGGCTGTATTAGACCTCCAATCGTAGCTAAAGCATTATAGCTAAAAGGGTCAGCATTATAAGGATAAAATTGGTGTTGAATTTTTCTTGGGGTCCACCAGGTGTCGTTCTCGTAGTCAATACTAATTTTTATTAAACGCATAAAATCTATACCTAGTAAGCATTTGTATAAAATGCCTTTAGATATACGGAAGGGTAAGGTTTGCGAGTCTTCATCGATGGTTATTGTAATATTTATAAGTCCCTCAATATTGACTGCACTGCCGTCCGCAACACTCACTTGCGTAGTATGCGGTATACTCTTCTTTTTCCATTCAGCTGCCAGATTCATGCCTAGGTACGAATGTACCGACCCACTATCAAGCATTCCCTTGACTGTTCGACCATTCAATGCTAATACTAAAAACTGTCGGTTCTCTTCAATGACATTTATATTTTGTTGTATTAACGACACCGGTTTGTTGATTGCTGGGGTGGTTACGTCAGAATTGTTAACCATTATCGGGTGTTGGGACTGGTCGACCCTGTTGACCAGGCCGCAAGCACTATGCACTATATGGTTTTCTTCTATATTATGATTTCGCACATTCTGGACTTTCTGCGCCATCTCTGGTGGGTGGGATGATACTTTTTCTATTCTTTTAGAATTATTCAAACTCACCGGTCTGGCTGTTGCTTCCGTCAGAAGTGGCAGAGTCTGATTCGTCATATTGGAAGAAACACCGACTCTTAATGATTCCTCCGTGGGTCGTTTCCCGGTTGAGCACATTTTACACAATTCTTTATGTGTACGTTTGGTTGGCAGCACCCATAGCACTTCATCTGCTGAGGACATTCATTCGCCCAATGTCCCAGTACTCCGCATCTAAAGCACGGGCTATGCAGTTTCCTTCCAACACTTTCTGTCCCCAGCAGAGGTCGAGGGTTGGCTTGGCTTTTATCATTTACCGGTTGAGCTTGAGGATTAGAGCTACCCTGATTACGTTTTTCTACTCCGCTGGAGTAACGTCGTCCTTGATTCTTAACTGGTTTCGGGGCATTTTGGGAATTCTCATTGTTAGTTAGTTCTTTGGATTCGGGGAGCCTAGCTGAAGCGAAATCAGTGCGATTTGTAGTAACAGGGGCTAATATTGGCGTGGAATTATCATAATTCTGAATTTCTTTAAAACTAACGGTAGCTATGAGAGCAGTTTTATTTAACCGTGATGATTTCACTCCAGTGCATGCAGTATTAGGGAACAAGGACTCATTTGGAGCTGGAGGGGGCCTGTATGCTTTATCTTGGGCTCTGCAAGTCTCTTCTCTTTTACCTAGTTTCTGTAATTCCATAAAACTATTGAACTGATCTCGATAAATCCGTTGTCGATAACTAGGGTGTAAATTCCTATACGCTCTATTCAATTGTTCTTCAACGGTCATCGGTGGTCGAATTTGGTCCATTAAGTCTCGTAGTTTAGAGAGATATGTACTGACATCTTCGTGGGAACCTTGCGTTCGCCTTTCTATCTCTACCTTCAGATGTTCCTGAACATCTTCCATACAGAACTGCAAACGAAAAGCATCCATTAAATCTTCGAATGAACGCCAGTTTTTATTTTCCCTCCTAAACCATTGATAGGATTCCTCGTCTAGTACAGCAGGCAGCGCCCGGATAATCGTGTCCACGGTCAATCCATAAGCTGCTCGACACCCTTGTAAATTATTGAGAAAGGACTCCGGTTCCTTCTTCCTATCTCCTTTAAAAGAGACGTGCCAGTTGGCGAAGATATGGTTTGTCTGCTTCTCCTTGTAAAATATGGAGGCATCCATCGTTGATCGATATGGATCGGTGTATACTGGGATTGCCGGTTGCCCGAAGATAGGTGGTTGAGACGGGGGTATAGTTGATTCCGCTGGGTAAAAGGGTGGGGGTAATGTTCTTGGCACAGGTGGAGAATGATTGTAAGGATTATAACTGTAGAACGTGGGAGGAATAGGGTTATGAATACAGGTGCACGCACATGAGGTGGGAGTTGCATGGGGAGGAAAGCTGCGAGGAGCTTGACGGCTGGTGGTCGTAGTAGTAGTCGTTACATGTGTGGCCGAAGGACAGGTGGTGTTGCTACTGGTTACCGCCGGATTAAATAACATGGGGGCCGTGGTAGTCGTTGGAATAACTCCGTGCCCAACTGGTTGGGTAATTTCCATATTACTCAAGTAATTCACCTGATTGGCTAATTGATTCTGGGTTGCGGTGGTCGGGTATTGTGTGGATTGTGCCCGAGGTTGCATGGAATTTGGAGACGTGGGATGAGCCGGGGGCCTAATTGAACGTAAAGTGGCGGTGGCTTCTGCCGGTACCGGTGATTGGTCCTGCGGTAGCATTGTCATCGGATCTTGATACACTCCTAAGGTTTGACCTGTTGGTAAACGAGGAGATGGCCTGCTATTCTTTTGTGCCTCCAATGAAGCCTACCCATTATCCTGCTGGTCTTCTTGCGACAACGTAGAATTACTCGCTGATAGTGTATTGCATCCTAGTCGCGAGTCTTCTACCGTATCTTCATCTTCTGGCAGCCACTCGGCTACCCTATTTCCTAGATGACGTCTCATTTCATATCGGAGAATACGGTTCTTATATTCATCCATAGTTCCGTTTTGACTAAGACCCCTATTACTATAGGCAAGTGCTTGAGCCATGGGCATTTTTTCAACCATTATAGCTAATTCGCTAGATTAAACCTATACTATGCAGGGTTTTATTTCCGGAGGTTAGATAACTCTCTGCAATTCTATTTGAGCTCTGGCTTGAATTTATTAAATATTATTTACTTTAAAAGAAAGGTTTACACGGCTAGATTTTCACACAGGGTATACAAGCAGATTTTATGTTAAGTAGCAACAAAAAGAATTTAATATTAAAAAAAAACTTGAATAACAAAAGCAAACAACAAGAAGAGAAAAAAAAAATAAATTTATATACCACACAGAAAAATTATTTTTACAAAAAAAAATTTCAAGTCACAACAAAAATTTTAAGCTGTATTAAAGTAGTACCAAACTAATTTAATTATTATTCTAATTCACACCAAAAGAAAAAAAAAATTTTAATTCATAGCCAGCGTATACAAAGAAAATTGCTATTCAATACGAAGAGAAAAAAAAATCCAAAAGCATACAATGCCGGCGCAACAGGAAGTCCTACTCTCAATGATTATCTGGTAATCGGGCGGTATAAGCGTAACGTACGGCAATAGCCAAAAAAAACAATATATCTATAGGACGTTGAGTAAATTCAAGTAATTAATTCTTTAGATATTGATAAAAGAAAATTTTTAGTTAAAGAAAAATTCTTTATGGTTAAGAGAATTTACAAAAAAAATTTTTGATCGAGTATAACAAAACAAAATCTTGAGAAACAAAAAAATTTTACCTTGTAACCTTTAACAAGTTTATCTCTATAAGCTGTTAAAAAAAAATTTTGTTGCAAAAGAAAAATTTCTCAAAAAAAACGTTAAATAGTCAAGCAAAAGAAAATTTTTCTTACTACTGTGAACTATACAAGCCGACGACTATATCCAGTCGGTAAAGTCACTACGTTACTATAAGTATGAGAGAGCGCACAACAATAGTAAGAGTTATTAGCAAATTTAATACAATACTACTCGACCAGCTTGCTTAAAATGGCGTCGCTTGAGGGAATAATGCTGAATTTGTAAGGTGCTGGAAGGTATGAGATGCAAGGGTAGTTACACAATTGGACTAACATGGGCAATTATACATGAATATGATATGATATGATGTCACACTACGTAGTCGTGAAGTAAAAGCTCTAAAATTACAAAAACTACTTAGTTTTGTCAGTAAGTTTAGGCGTACAACAATGAAACCTCACAAAAAAAATTTCGATTTACTATTACAAAAAAAAATCAGCAGATTAAAATTTTTCGGCTATGTATAAAAAAAATTTTCATCATTAATATCAAAAATAATTCAAAAAAATTTTCAATCTACGGTTAGCTTTGCATAGTACATTCAAAGGAACAATTTGTTCTCTGGCTGCGCGGCACGACTACGTATTGTGACACAGAGATAGCTAAATATGCTGAGATATTAGTAGGCGTGCAACAAAGCTAAAACCATATAAAACTGTATTGGATATCTACAAGCTATACAATATTTAAGCTGAGATAAATATTACAATCAAAGAGAAAAAAAGAATTTTACTATTGTTTTTAGCTTTGTCTCGTGGCGATGAGAACGATTTGTTCCCTCGCTCACGCTATACACACACTATATATATACAAAAGCAATTATATTCGCCACAAGCGAAAAGAGAAAAAAAATTCTATATAAATATATGCGTAAAAAAAATATTTTCAAGCCAAAATAAAGAGTATGCTAAAACTTTAAAAAAAAATAAATTTATAAGGACAAGCTTTTATTAGTTATGTAGTGAAGGAAAATTTGCTGCAAAGAATGGCAAAAAAAAATTTCACCATACCAAGCGACAGCAAAGTAAAAAAAATATGGCTGCCAGAGCGTCCTCCTTCAGCTCGCTTCGTTTGTGCGTAGCAAAAATGGCGACCACGTGGCGAAGCTTACGAATTCGAAAAGCAACAAAAAAAAATTTATCGCACTGGCACAGTTCTATGTATATTATATTTTTTTTCAGTTCTTTTTCTTTCTTAGACAGTTTATTTTCTGTTGTTTCACAGTATATATTTTTTTCGTGACACTTCGCACTAACACCGCAAAAAAAAAACTACTGCGATCCCGCGTTTTTCGCAAAAGATTTTCATTCAAATTTTTGCCGGCTCCACGTTGGCACGCCAATTGTAACGGCCATGGGGATCAGGTGACCGTACAAGATTAGCTAAATGTATAGCTAGAGGTATACTTGGTTATTACACAAAAAATATTCACATAAAATAAAAAAAAGAAATCAGCTGAAATATCAGAAATTTATGTATTTATTTAATTCACACCTACTAGCTATACACTATAAAGGGCGCCAGTCGCGTTAACGGACGCGACCCCGTACGTTATTTTAATTGTGCTAATATTACAGCAACGCGGCGAAAAGAGAGCTAATGATGCGCGTCATAAATTAATATGGGGTATTTAGCTGGGAAATTACATAACACCTTAGCTTGACGGAAGCTAGAAAGAAAAAAACGGGCGCACTAACTAATACCGCGCACGTGGTCACCAGCACACACGCGCACAGAATAATGAAAAATCACGTTGTATATTACTCGTAAAGCTTAATACGAATCAAGGTTAGAATAAAGCATTTATGCCTCCACACACTCACGCTAGAACTACTCTCTTATCCTCACAAAGATCGCAATCCGAGAGTTGTTAAAAGGAGTTTCGTTCAACACACTTAGCTGCGCTAATACAAAAAAAAAAGACTTCACGACGACCAACCTGTAGACGAACGGCAGAAGGAATGAGCATCTCAAGATGGATGCTTTTCCTTCTTCATGCGGCACGCTATGCGCGCCACCTTATACTCTTGCCTCTTCCGTCTACTTGACTGCTAGAGTCAGGCTATGCGTAGACCAGGCACATTGGTTAAGTTTTACTGTTTATTAACGGCTTCGTGATGTGCTGTGCCCGCGGATATAGTTAGTGGCTTGGGGTTGGCTTTAGCTTGACCGGCGTTGTCTCTCTCATAACCGCGCGCGAATTTAAGGTCTTCCTTCTGCCGCATATACTATCGTATTATAAAAGCGGGGTTTAAGTAACATAGCAATTTTGCCATGTTACACTGTAAAAAGACCCATCGAAAAAACGAGAAACGATGAAGAATTAGATTTTCTTGTGAGTTTATCAATTGGATCAAATTCCGACGATAAAAAACATGATAATAAAAATAACAACGAAGTTCATGATGGCATTCATGGAGATACAATTGATAAGAATGATTTAAAAGATGAATCCTATAAAAGCGATAGTTATGAAGAAATTGAAAATAACGGTGATGATGATGACGATGATGACAACCTTTTTCTCCCAGCGGGCCAAAAAGACAAAAGCCTAAGGTTATGGACTTAAAATAAACTTAACGACTTAGTTAGTGAGCTTAACTTACCTAAAGATGGAGCAGAACATTTAGCTTCATCTTTAAAAGCCATGAATCAGTTGGAAAATTCTACTGAAATATCTTTTTACAGAACAAGACGCAAAAGTTTTGAACCCTATTTTAAAGAAATAAATCATGATGGCGATAAAATAGTATATTGTAAAGATGAAAAAGGTTTGATGAATGAAATTGAGTCTAATGTATATAAAGGCAAAGAATGGAGATTGTTCATAGTTTCATTAAAAAGAAGTTTAGAAGCTGTATTACTTCACAACAGGAACCACTATGCCTCAGTTCCGATAGCGCACTGCACTGCAGTGAAGATAACATATGACAATCTAAAAACTATAACACAAAAAATTCAGTATGACAAGCATAAATGGCTTATATGTGGCGATTTGAAAGTTTCTGGAATATTGTTAGGACAGCAGTCTGGATTTACAAAGACCTTATGTTTCTTGTGCTTATGGGATAGTAGATACCGTGCAAAGCACTATACAAATCATAAATGGCCTGAAAGAAAATCTCTCGAAGTCGACAAAAGTAACGTTATAGCTACTCCATTGATTGACCCGAAAAAAGTCCTCATTTCGTTATTACACATAAAACTTGGTGTAATGAAACAATTCGTTAAGGCTCCAAATAAAGATATTCAGTGATTCAAATACTTTAAAAGCAAGTTTTCAAATAAATTAGATGAGAAATTGAAGGAAGGTATTTTTGATGGTCCAGAAATTAGAAAAATGATGTCTGATGATCAGTTTATTAGTTCCATGGCAAACATTGAAAGAGCTGCATGGCTTAGCTTTCAGAAAGTTACCGAAAACTTCTTGGGTAATCGCAGAAGCTCAAATCACGAAGGAATCGTATCCAGATTGGTTGAGAACTTTGGGGAAATGGGTTTCCTAATGAACTATAAATTACATTTCCTACACAATCACTTGGATAGTTTCCCTGACAACTGTGGAGATTATAGTGAACAACAGAGAGAGCGTTTTCACCAAGACATCAAAGTAATGGAGAAGCGTTATTGAGGTAGATGGGATACTCGTATGCTGGCTGATTACTGCTGGATGTTGAAAAGAGATTGTAGAACCACTGGGAATAAACGTAAAAGGACCCCTTTGCACCGATCATTTGACGAAAAACGTGTGAGATATAGTAAGAAAAAATAAATGGCATGAATTTAGGTTTGTTTTAGGCAAATTTTGTATATTATACCTTAAAATGACCTTTAGTTCTAGGTGTTTGAGTCAAACGGACCACGGATTCGGATTCAGCAATTCCAAAAACATAAATATATACTGTTAAAATATGGTCCTACTAATTATGTAGATTTGACCTCCAAATGACCTTGACCCTGAGGTCAAGGAATTAAACGTACCACGGATTTGAATTCAGCGATCCTAAAAACATGAATATATACTGTTAAAATATGGTTTTCACTAATTTCGTAGATTTGACCTTCAAAAATCCTTGACCCTCAGGTCATGTGGTTAAACGGACCACGGATTCGGATTCAGCGACACCAAAAACATAAATATATGCTGTTGAAATATGGTTCTCACTAATTTCGTAAATTCGACCTTTAAATTACTTAGACCCTAAGGTCATATGGTCAAACAGACCACGGATTCGGATTCAGCGACCTTAAAAACATAAATGTATACTGTTAAAATATGGTTCCCACTAATTTCGTAGATTTAACCTTTAAATGACCTTGACCCTGAGGTCATGGGGTCCAACGGACCACGGATTCGGATTCAGCGATACCAAAAACATAAGATGTATGTGGTCTGGTCCGTGGGTTTTGACACTTCTTTTTGTGGGGCTGTGTTATTAACGATTGCTGTTGCAAGCGCTATTGAAAAAATGCCAAAATCAAAAGGATTAATTAAAAATCGAACTTTTTCAAAACGTATTTGTAAGTTTTCACTAATTGGTAATAGTTTATTGATGTAAATTTTATGTTTATCGTTCAATCCATTACAATTTAAACTATCATAAACATAAATTACATTTTGTGAATAAAAGATACAAATCCAGTGACCAAAATGCCGATTTTCGTAGAAAAGTATTTGTACGTAATCTTGATTTAATGGACCTGAATTGATATTTTTGGGCCTTTATTAAAATATTGTTAGTTGCATTAAAAAATTTGTGTAATTGTTTAAAATTTGATTGAATTTTTTATAAAATTTAATATTTATAGAATCAATTAGTGATAAAACATCTGATTAAAATCTTTTCTTCGCTGAAATTTTTTTTTTATTTTAATCCATACGATCTTCATTTACCTCGCTCATAACATCGCTCGGTCAAATTTTTATATAATATATTAATATGTATGAAATAGTTGATTTTAAAGTCGAAAAATTGCCTTAATTTATAAGTTTTTATATTGCATCTGTTTAAAATTTAGTTTTTATATATTTGAAAAAAAGGATTAATTAAAGTTCCAATATGCATAAAAATTGTTTAAATACAAAGCATATGATCATGACAAATTAAAAATTTGTTGTACTCAATTTCATTAAGAGGAGGTCACGTATCTCTGTCCTTTTCTAATCAAAAAATTGAGTTTTTTACACAAACTTACAACTTTAGCAAAAAATGAAGAGAAAGCCGCATCTCGTAATAAAAAGCAATATTTTCTTTAATAAGAAAGAATTAATTTTATTGCTTTCTTTTCAAGAAAACCTTGAAAAACTTTAATCATAGAGGTTAGGGTGGACTATTTGGTTTTTTAAGGTTTTTTTTGAGAACGAAGCAATAAAATTGATTTTCGCTTATCAAAGAAAATATTACTTTTTTTGATACAAGATGCGACTTTCTCTTCATTTTTTGATAAAATTATTAGTTTTTGTAAGATAATAATTTCTTTGATTAGAAAAGGACAAAGATTCGTGACCACCTCTTGAAATTATAAAAAAAATTGTTGGAATTCATTCTTTCTAATCATGTGTTTCAGACAGAGGGACGAAGAGAAAAATGGAGACGAAGGAACGGAGGAGTAGAGACGAAGACAATGAGACAGAGAAAAGATACACAAAGACGGAAACAGAGAGACATAGACGGAAAGACGATACCGGAAAGAGGGAGACGAAGAGACATAGGCAGAGGGACGAAGAGACGAGAACAGAGAAACAAAGACAAAAAAAAGTAGTCCTAGGAACAAGGACAGAAAGACATAAATGGAGGGACGAAGACAGAGAGACAGAGACGGAGAGGCAGAGACGAAAAGACATAGACATAGGGACGGAGATAGAAAGACGAAGTCACGGAGATGAAGGGACGGAGACAAAAAGATAAAGATATAAAGGCAAATGCTCTGTCTGTGCATGTGCATATGTGTATATGTATGTGTGCATGTGTATGTGTGTATGTGTATGTGTGTATGTGTATGTGTGTATGTGTGAGTGTGTATGTGTGTATGTGTATGTGTGTATGTGTATGTGTGCATGTGTATGTGTGTATGTGTATGTGTATATGTGCACTGATAGAAGTCTTAGCGGACTGCCTGCTAAGAAAGGAGGTGTGCAGTCCGCTCATACTCAGCGGTAAACAGCAAGAGAAATGTTGGCGTTTTGAATCCCAACGAGTTGCGCGCGCACGGTCGGCTTATATCAGTTGGCTTTCAAAACGCCAACACTTTATTTCTATTTACCAAAAGTTTTCAAGCGTACTGCGCACGCTCGTACTATACTGCGCACTCACACTTTGGCATGCAGTATACAAAAAGTTTTTCCAGTGTGTATGTGTGTATGTATGTATGTGTGTAAGTGTATGTGTAGGTGCATGTGTGTATGCGTATGTGTGTATGGTTGTGTGTGTAAGTGTGTATGTATGTATGTATATGTGTGTATGTGCATATATAAATGTGTGTATGTGTATGTGTGTATGTGCATATATAAATGTATGTATGTGTATGTGTGTATGTGCATATATAAATGTGTGTATGTGTATGTGTGTACGTGCATATATAAATGTGTGTATGTGTATGTGTGTATGTGCATATATAAATGTGTGTATGTGCATATATAAATGTGTGTATGTGTGTGTGTATGTATGTATGTATGTATATGTGCGTATGTGCATATTTGTATGTATGTATGTGTTTATGTGCGTATGTGCATATTTGTATGTATGTATGTGTTTATGTGTATATGTGTATATGTGTATGTGCATGTGTGTATGTGTATGTGTGCATGTGTATGTGTGTATGTGTGTATGTGTATGTGTGTATGTGTCTATGTGTATGTGTATATGTTTATGTGTATGTGCATGTGTGTACGTGTGTATGTGTATACGTATATGTTTATGTGTAGGTGCATGTCTGTATGTGTGTATGTTCGTATGTGTCTGTGTATATGTTTATGTGTATGTGCATGTGTGTATGTGTGTATGTGTA